>VWZT01013670.1:497517-568665 GCA_013397055.1 Pachycephala philippinensis
TGCTGAAATCCCCGCCCTCCCCTTCCCTTCCCCGCTCGCTCCGGGCCCCCCGGCCGGCGCTTGGGCCGCGTTCCCTCACCCTGCGCCGCTCCCGCCACTCCCGGCCCCGGCCCCGCTGCGGCTGCCGGAGGGGGACGGGCGTGTCGGGCTGCGCCGCGCTTTTGGCTTCCGCCGTGAAAACACGGTCCGGAACCACCCCGAGCGGCCCGTGTGGCCGTGGCTGTGCTTCCCCAGGCTCCTCGAGTACCGGGGGTGAGGATCCCCAGGGATCCCGAGGTGTCTTTCTCCCACCGGAATTCTGAGAGGCCCCTGGGGGTCTGCGGGCGCTGTGCAAGCAGGTTGGGCTGCCCGTGTTCCGCTGGGGTGGGGATGGATAAATGATGCAAAAATGAATGAACGTGATCCTTATTCTGATAGACACACCAGATTCTCCTATGAAGCAAATGCCATCACTGCCACCACCTTAGGTATGTTCTTATTTTAATGTGGCATTAGGATTTTAACAGAAGATTCACAGGACAGCTGCCCAGATCATGGCCCAGAGCCCTCTGTGTAGGCAGCAGTCACACTGTCCACTCCAATGTCCCCTCCATCCCCCTTCCGAAGGATGCATCTCTGTGTTCGAGCTCTGTCTGAAAACACTGCACATCCACCACCTCTCCTGATACCTGTGTAATAAATGACATTCTTAAAGTGGGTGACTGTATATCACCAAAGCAACATGAGGTTATTGCAAAGAAGGACATGAATGTCCATCTTCTGCTGCACTGGTTTAAGTTTTTCTGCTCAACTCCCCAAAAACCCAACCAGCAGTAAGTCTAGTGCAGCATAATTTAAGTTACAAAAGCTGGACTTTCCTGATGCTCACTTGGAGCTGAGGACTGTGCTCAAACTTCACCTGTGCTCACTTTGCCAGACAACAAAACTAGTAGCATTCTTCCAAAGGTGTTGCAATTGAATGTCGTCAGCTTCTCTCTTAGGCCTCAAGAGAACACTTTTGGATATTGCCATGTATTTGTCTTCCTTTTTGTATCCATTCACATCAACTTTTTAAAGACTTACTGAAGAATATCTGCTGGGCTATTCAAACATGCAAAGACTGAACTTTAAAAGTAGGTCTTTCTTTCACTCTAGGACTTTTTTTACTCACAAGTGTGCCAATGTATTTAGAATATTTATTTACTTATCTAGTTGAATATTGCTTTTTTTTTTCCTAAAAAAATCAGAATTTTTTCTGTCATATTTTCAAGGTCTTTTTAAATTCTCAAACAGAATAGTAATAAGAATTTACAGTTACTTGAGAATTGTCTTATAGCATAACACTGTGACTGACTTTAGGATAAATGAGAATTTCTAAGAGTTGTTGAGAAGTGCCTGTTTAAAAGAAAGAAGAATATGAAATAGGCTTATTATATTAGACAAATAGTTAATTTGAAAGTACATGTGAATTTCATCTTATTTGTCAGATGCCAGCAAGCACTTGTAAACAAGAACTTCAATACTACTGCAGAGTTATGCTGTTTATGCTCTGCTCTTCTACAGAAGCAGAAGGATAAATGGGAGAATCAAAATTTCATCCTGATCTTATTTCATAAAGGACTTATTTTAACTTAAGTAGAAGTTATTGGTTTGTATGAATTCTGAAGCGGTTTCTATCCATTTAATTTGATGTTCTGCATCACACTGAAACCTTGCAATTTGACAAGAATGCAGAAGTTAGCAACACTGACACGGGTTGCTAGTGGGTGTTTGTAACAGTTAATGAAATTGTTTCAGTTTGCATTAAAATGCTTTTGAACAGACCGTTCATTGCTACAAAATGTTTACAAAGTTTCAGCCCCTCCATGCACTGAAAAAGTAGATGGGAAAATAGTCTTGCCAGGCCGACTACAGCAGTGTTTTTGGAGCAAGATTTGCCTCTAATTAAAAACCTCGCCAAGGAGGATATTTATAATCTCCTGTTTCTATGGAAATGAGGAACACAACTTAGTAACTTTTTTTCTTTTGTGTAGTTGCAAGGCTTGTGTAAGTCAGGGGAAAGCTTTCATTGGTTCCAGTGATCTCCCAGTCATGCACTTCATGGGCAAATATTCAGTAGCAGTTGCCATCGAATAACAATTTTTGATGCAGAAATTTTTGGGTAGAGTTAAGAAAACATACCAGTCAAGGTATCTGTAGCTGTCAATGAACATGCAAAGAAAGCCGCCATGCAAACCAAAATCCACAAGGCAGAGCAGTGTTTCAGTACAGCGTGAGGCAGGGCTGCGTCTGAGTTAAGGAAGAGCAGATGTGGAGGAACAGCTCAAATATGTTATCTTAGCCAAAATATTTGTGAGAAACAGTTTATTGATCTACTGTAAAATGGTAAGCAGAGGGTAGTTTCAGTGATGGTCCTTTAAAGACTATCTGTAGCAAAACTGCCATTAAGACATGCACTGCACAATGGCAAGTTTGTTACCATTTCTCTTTTTACTCAAGATTCCTGCAGCCCAGCTGTAGAAAGGCAATATGTCACTTGAGGAAGATGATTGTAAAGAAAACCTATTAGGTGTCGCTTTTTATCCTGAACCAGTATTGAAGAAAAGCTTTGTAATGATTTCAAGATACCTTGTGAACCTGCAGATCTTGTCTTTCATAAGGAGTAGGGAAAAATTTTTGTTTTGGAGTTTGTTTAGTTTTTGTGCTGGTGACTTTGCATTTCATAGCTTTTGGAAGCCTACAACTGTTGGCTAATTTTGACTTGAATCTCTACTGCCGTTGTATGCTGCGAGATCTAATCTTTGTATTCTGATACTTACAAAATCAATGTATATTAAGCCTGTAAAATATTTTTTCCTGTAAATATATGGTTTTACAGACTAGTTTGATAGTGAGGTGAGATGCAAACATTTTGTAATCACTTATCTTTGATGACATCTAGATTAAGGATCTCACCTTTGGCAAGAAGTACAGTTTTTCACTCATTTGTACAGATATCCATGAAACACATGAATGATTCTCCATGTGTGCTGTTTTATCTGTAGAATACTTATTTATTTATTTATTTATTTATGTATTTATGACTTTTAAGTAATTCTAAACTAGAAATGTACAATTTTAATATGCAGTTTTATGACTTTTAATTCCGCCATCTGAATCTCCCATCGGAGAATCCGTTCTTACTGACATTTTGAATTTGAAAGTTCTTAGAAACTTACTTTTGCCACCAGCTTAGTATTAAATATTTCCTTTGTCCATCTAGCTGTTTGTAATTTCAGGTGAAATTTCCCACATTCTGTGGGGAAAATACTGTTGCATTTGATTTCTGAGATATACTGAGAAGCAAAATAATTAATGGGGAAAGCAAACCAGTAAATTGTAACTGGAAGAAAGTATGGCATATGATGAATTCATCCAATAAAGTGTACTAGAATGCTGATTTTGTATCAGTTACATAATGTCAAACACCATGAAGTGTTCTTGACAGTACTATTTGATATTCAGATTTCAGACAATTGGCCTGGATACAGTCTGGATTTGTTCACTTATCCTCAGCACTACTATGGAGATCTGGAATATGTGCTCATACCTCACGGCATTATTGTTGACAGGTATGTGTAGTTCAAATGTCACTAAATAAATTGTTTGGTCAGTAGTATTATCCTTTTCTATAAAAGCTGTCATCCATATACAGTGCGTGTATAATCTTTGTCCGAAAATATTGTAAATTAAAAACTTGGATACTTTTATTTAGAAATTTTAATTAGTACATTTTTATCTGTGCTGGAGTTCATACACTTTTAACATACAGAGTGGTCTTTGGACTTCTTGGAAATTTCGGCTCCAAACAATCTGAGGAATAATACAAAAAAAGAAAATTCATCAAAAAAGTATTTCTTAATGAGAGGTTTTCCCCATTCTTCTCAGACTTGATAAAAGATGATAAAAGACTATTTTATTAATCTTCAATAAATGATCCTCATTCTTACAATGCTAAAAGGAATATATATTTCAGATCAAATGAGATGATCTAATATTTCTAATATCTTCTATTTCTCAAATCAAAAGTATACTAATTATTGCTATATGGAATTTACTAGAGCATTAAAAATACAAAGATGTGGAAATAAAGCAACAGCCATTTCTCATACTTAGTATACTATCTTCAGTCTAGAGCTTATTCTTCTCTGCTCCATGCACAAATTTTAGTAAAGTTCAATCAATGTATTTATGTAGTGGCAAATTGATTTCTGTATTGCAGTCGGTAGGGAAAGAAAAAACCAGCCAAACCTGAAAAATGTAATAATGAAAGACGTGGGGTAAATGATAGGATTATTTAATAAATTGTATCCTGTCAACAAGTCCACTCTCATTGAACCTACTAATCTAATTCAGAGAGCTATCAAAGAATTTTCCAGTGTGTTTACAGAATATAATGCACTGAGTTGTTTTTCCTCAAAACATCAAATGACATTGTTAAGTTTTCTGTTGATACTGCATTACATCTAGAAATGAGCCAGTACCCTATTGTAGGTCTAGAAATGCTATCTTTAAGGTTGATATTTATTATTTACATTTATTATTAAGATTCGTATTTATTATTTTTATTTTGAAAATATATGTAGCGTTGCATGGCAGAAACGTGTCCTTGGTTTCCAATCATCTGCCATATTGTGTTTGCAATGCAGAATTGTCAAAGGGAAGACAGATTTGGTTGGGAACCCCACAACTGTGGGTTCATTGGAGCATTTGCTCGATTATTTGCCTGTGTGTGACCTTGAACAAGTCACTGAAGCTCTTTGCACTCTTCATTTCTGCTGTATGAAACAGTGAGCTGTACAAAATAGTGATAATATACATTCTTCATAAGCTTTTGACTGATGCTCTGTTTCTTTCTAGTATTTATGTGCATTTTTATTAAAATTGTAGGGGCAGCAACTTCTGAAGCCAATCAGAGTGAAATATTTCAAATAATTCTCTTCCCACTCTTTCACTTAATTTGTTGTTCTTGTGCAGTAACTAACATAACAAGTTAGGGGTTTGTACAGGTACATTTCATACTGATAATTCCTGTGAGGTAAAATGGAAGGCTAGCTCACATTCTTTTCTCTTGAGTCTCTGACATATTTATGAACCCAAAATATGCTTAGATGTGTACCTCCCATTTATATAGCTGGGGATTTTATGCATTTAAGGTTAACCAGATGCAAGTGCTTTGCATCATACATCCATCACTCTGTGAGCTGAATCCAAACCCAGTCATGCATTGGAATGGACTGTCCCGGAAGGTGGTAGAATCACCATTCCCGGAGGTGTTCAAGAAATGACTGGACATGGCACTTACTGTTATGGTCTAGCTGACATTGTGGTGATCAGTTAAAGGGTGGACTCGATGATCTTGAAGGTCTTTTCCAACCTAAATGACTCTGTGATTCTGTGAAGTCAAGATACTTGAACGATGTCAGTCAAGCTTTATACTCACCGTAGTGTTTGTTTGTGAAGCGTACCATGAACTTAGAGCATCTAATGTCACTTTATCCTTCTTTTTTTTTGTCCAGGACAGAACGACTGGCCAAAGATATTGTGCAAGACATTGGAGACAATGATATTGTGGTTCTCTGTGTCCTCAAAGGTGGCTACAAGTTCTGTGCTGATCTTGTGGAGCACATTAAAAATCTTAGCAGAAATTCAGAAAGGTTCATCTCCATGAAAGTCGATTTTGTTAGACTGAAAAGTTACCACGTAAGTCAACAACTGATTTATGTAGATTCTGGTTGAATGACGTAATAAATAGTTGACTTTTGCATATGAGATCTCCACCTCCAATTATAAGAAAAACTATGTGAAAAATATTTTTGTTTGAAAAACCTGTGAAGTTTTCTTTAAGAAGTCATATCTCTTATATTTTGTAGATAGTATGAACGAGGATATGAAGCATCCTTGAGCTCTATTGTTTTATGTAGTCTGTCTTTTACTTCTGGACAGAGAAGTATTCAAATTTCATTCATGTAAAATGTTGACATCTTGTTTGTTCTCAAAATCCTCAGCAGTTCTGTCAAGTTAATTTCATGCTGTTGCATTTTCCACCCCCACATAGTTGGGAATAACTGCAAGGTGGTAAATCTATGTCTTCTTCTAAATGTTTAACGCTAAGTAAATGAAATGCTTTCATCTTCATAGCATGCAGTTTACATAGTAGCAAAATATACCACCAGATGATGATAGTGTTCTACAAGAAAATGAAACAAGCCATTGAATCAAATCCAGTGTTGAAGTAATCATCAAGACCTCCTGTTATCTTCAGAGGAAATTAGGCAATAATAATTCATCTGTGTCAGTGAGAATATGATAGTGAGATGACCAGCATGTTTGTAGAACCTCTAATTAAGATTTCTTATTGTATAAGTTATAAATCTATATTCTACCTTGCAGTGCATGTTTCATAGTGAGGGAGTATTCCTACAAGTTGTTGTAGAAAGGTCTGAGGAAGTACACTAAATAAATGGAGTGATAAAACGGTGTCTTGCAGAAATGCAGCTTGCTGTGTCCAGTAGTTCCCACCATAACTCTACATCCTTTCCACAGTTTGTTGGCTGGAATTTTCTTCTGACCCCAGTAACTATAAACTTTTCCTAACTTTCGCAGATCCAGTCTGACTTTTTTTCGTTGGGGGAAAAAAGTGAATGAGAACCTTTTGTAGCCATTTCATTAGGATTTGGTCCTGGGACTTCTCTTTTAAGAATTAGTTAGTTCTATGAAGCACGTGTGAAATACTAATATTAGTTATTTTCTAGGTCTTCAGCAGTATTACAGAAATAATTAATAAATTGTAAAGTTTGTCTCACATAATGGCACATGGAAACTTTACTCAAGTTTTTTTGTGTAGCTGTAATAGCACTTCAGTAACACTGCTGAGCAAATAGTGGAATTACTTAAATTGGGTTTTATTTTGCATCTGGCATATAAGTAATGCACGTGCTTTTGCTATAGGGTTATCTTTTATCCAGTATGAAGATATCCTGGTTCTAAAATTTCTTTGCTTGGAGTCAAATCTTATTAGCCATACTAACCCATAACCAATGAGTGGCAGAAGATGTGTACTACAAAAGTGTGGAAATCTTCGTATCTTTAGCTTAGGAGATAATGTAAAAGCATGCTATATCAAGCTGAAACTGCACTAAGAATTTTGTTATGCAAGGGTGAAATTACCAATACTAAGTCCTAGATGATCTTAGCATTTAGCTGTGAATATTTTGGGTCCTAACCTCATGCTGTATCAGAAAGGTAGCACCTTCCCAAGAACTAGTGCCTGCATCTGTTGTTTTGAAAATATATTCTTTTTTCTTGTATGTACTTCCAAACAGGTGTCATGTATTTAGAGGCTGAAGCTGTCCTTGATTTACTGCTTGGATCAGTGCTTAATACCTGTCTGGCCTTCAGAAGCTGAATGACACTGCAGTAGAAATTTGAAATTACATTAATATTGGTAGATGCAATCCATCAGATATGCATACATGTAATTCTGACTAAAGTACCAGTTCCACTACCTGCCATCCTTTGCATCTTGAGTTACTGTTGTGTCCTGTGCAATTGCAGGTTTTGGAGAATGTTCCCTTGTCAACACAGCTGGGCTCAGAACACTTGAGGAACTCACTGTACCTAGTCTGAGTGACTCTTTATCCCAGCCTTATATGAAACTCCCAAATCTCCCATGTTAGTTTAGTCTGTAATAACATATCTTTCTCAGTGTTTTACACTTTAATCAGAGGCAATAATTACAGCTTTAGAGATAAGATTCTACATAAAATCTTGGCTCATCACCAGTTCGACTCCTTTGCTTTCCTTTGTGTTTTCTGTTCCACTTTCTAGTAACACTTATTACTGCTCTCTCTTTTTATCCCTTTGTCATTTTATAGACACTGTTCTTCTCACATTATTTATCCTGCTTCCTTTTACTAACTCTTCTCTCTTTCTCTCCTGAAGGGAGTCCTGCTGCTCTCAATGTGCCTACTTCAGACATGTCTCCCTTCCCCACTCCAGCTGTTTAAATCCAGCAACTAATTTCAGCTCAAACTCATGGGATTTTTATGTTGTCTCATTCCAGCTTCAATATTGAAAGGTTAGTTGATTTTTAGGGGTTGTAATTCAAAGTGGGATTTCTTGGTTCAACAGGATAGCAAAAATGGGCTGTAATTGTGATCCAGAGCCAGATCTTGGCATCAGTGAAAGTACACCTTAATTACCAAGTATCAGTGGAAAATGTTGTACTTTGCTGGTTGTCCTACAGACATGATTACAGGAAAAGGAGATTGCAAATATGACCGGTTTTATATGGCTCTCTGTTTTTCAAACCTGTCATAATATTACAGAATTTAGAGTTTAGAATTTAGACTTAATTAGTATGTTAGGATCTGCTTTCAGATTAAGTAGCTGAAAGCTGGGCATGTATCTTCTTTGTTAGATTTCTTCATGCAAATGAATTGATTAAAAAAATAAAAAAGCATAGTGCATTTAGATTCTCTGGATATTAATGAGATGAGTGGCTACTTGTACTTCCCTAATCAGGATGGTTTTATCTGGTTCGCAAAATATTGTCATATATGCCTGAACATTTTTACATTTTTGTGAGAAAATTTCCTGTATTTTACAAGAGGCAGATTAAAAGAAAGCACTAAGATGAGAGTTAGAAAATATGATTTCAGGAGTAAAAAGATAGGAAGCATCATGTAGAATTAAGGATAAGAGTCAGGAAGTAGATGGAGAGGAAAATCGAATCCATTTTCCAGATGGAAATCTGAATAAGAAGCAGCAGCTCTGAGGTTTAAGAGGCAGAGAAGAGAAAACACACATTTTTTTGAATGAACTCAAGAGTAGCAAGGCAAGAAGTATAGTGGGTAGAGCAAGAAGCACTACAATAGTCCTCATGTGAAATATGATGAATATATGGAAAGATACATGCCAAGTTTTAGGGGAAAATACTCTATTCTGGAAACACTGACATGAGAACTGACAGAATTCAGCAGCTTTTTAGATATTAAGTTCTAAGATATTGGATTTTAATATAAGTCAGGAACAGTGGAATTGACTGCAGAGATTTTTGAATTTAAAACTGGATGAATAAAATTTACTCTACTCTATTTTCACCATACTGAATTTTTCCTGAGTGATTGTTCCTCCACAGGGAACCGGAGTTCTGAGGTTGAAAAGGGGTGAGGGTTTCAGATTGAAAGGAGAATTCAAAAGTATTTTCAGAAGCATGGTATATTGAAGTCAAGGATGACAATTAATGGTGGAAGAAGTTGAGTTGGGGAATGTCATCTAAGGACAATGTGACCCTAGCAGGAGAGATGGTGGATCCAGAAATTCTGTGAAACGTTTGTGATATTGATAACTTTAGGAGATTAAAGAGCTAATTAGGGAGAATCCAGAGGGAAGTACAACGGAGAAATTAGGAAGATGTTTTACTAGGGTGTTTTGAATTAAATGATAGAACTAGACAAGGATGAATGTTTGAGGATGAACCTAAAGAGAGAAAGAACAAAACAACAGAAGGATGTGGATGTCATAAAGAGAAGGGCTGAATAGGATATGTTTTAGTAAAAAAAACATTCTATAAGAAGTGTAGCAGATGAGTAGACTGTTCATAAACAATAATTAGAGCTTCTCTTTGCTCAGTGTGGAAGAGACAATTTAGCACAAGCTGAAAAGGTAAGGGTTGAATTACAGTTTGAGACAGAAGAGGATGTTCTGGCTTAGCAAGTCTAATCCCCTACTAAGAGATGCAACAATATCACCTAATCCTGTTCCATGGCTATGCCAAATGTGATCTTTAAGTCAAACCTCAATTTTTAAAAGGAATTGAAAAAATTAAGAAGTAGAGGAAGTATGCAGACTTTCTTGAGAAGTTCTCAGCCACCTCTCAGTAGAAGAGAAGGTAAATGCATGTGAATTAAGACTTCTTTAGTGGCTAGATGATGGAAGCTAAAAAGAGAAGGAATCATGGTAAGAGTCATTGTTGAATAAGTGGTGGTGGGGACTGATGGAAGAGAGGAGGAACACCACACATTTTTATTAGGCAGAGCAGTGTGCTTTTTTTTATCTACATGCATTGCAACCTGTTCTTGTGAAATGTTTAGTATTCCCATATGGTTATCCATAGATATTTATCTAATTCTGATTACTGTATTTTATAAAATAGGTATGATAGTAAAGCTCATGTCCTGGGGAAGGGCGAGTAAATCTTGGTGGCATAACCTTTTTTTCACTGAAAACCATGGAGAGGTAATCTAGGAATGAGATTGTTACCTTTCCTTAAGTCTTTTGTGATTTCTTTGGTTGTATGTGTGCACTGAAGTGGCAGAAGACCAGCCATCTCTGTTATTTTGAAATTACATTGTTATAACAAACTCTGTTATTTTGAATAACTTTGGGACCCCACCTGGAGTACTGCATCCAGCTCTGGAGTCCTCTGTACAGCAAAGACATAGATCTGTTGGAGGGAGTCTGGAGGAGGGCTACAGAGATGACCACAGGTCTGGAGCACCTCTCCTAGGAAGACAGGCTGATTCAATTGGGGTTGTTCAGCCTGGAGAAGAGAAGGCTTTGGGGACACCTTAGGCCAGTAACTCAAAGGGGCCTACAAGAAAGGTGAAGAGAGATATTTACAAGGCCATGGAATGATAGGACAAGGGGAAATGCCTTTAAATAGAAAGAGGATAGGTTTAGACTAGATATAAGGGAGATTTTTTTTTAATGATGAAGTTGGTGAGGCACTGGAACAGCTTGCCCAGAGACGTGTTTGATGCTCCAAATATGAATGAACTTCCAGAGGATTATGTGGATTTGGTCAATTCATGTAATTCTTTAAAATGAGTATATTATTTATGGTTTCCAGAACATAACAAATAAAAAAAATGTAAAAATGTGACTGCTGAATTGTAATCCATGCACAATGGCTGCATTGAATTCTGTTCACAAACAAATCTATTGATATGATCTGTTTCCTCTTCAGCCTCCAGTTGTTTGAAACATATTTACAACTGTTGGTTATTAGTCTTGGCATAAACAGGACTATTAGTGCTGCAAGAATCTGAAAACAAGCAACAAAACAATAATTGTTTAGTAGAAATCTGAATGTTTTTGCTATATGAAGCCATCTCAGTAAATAGTTTTGCTAAATCTGTCTACTGCAGGAGTAAGGAAACAGAGGGATTTTATAATGAGTAAGTTGAAAGCTTGGTAAATGTAGTAAAACAATTTATTTTTCTGTCGTGCAGGTTTCCTTCTCATACACCAATTGAGTGTACTTAATTTCTTAAAGACTCAACAGCATGAAGCATCAGACTATAATCAGAGCGGTATAAAATGTACAGCCCTGCTTTTCCTAATAACCTATTCTTATTCAGTAGAATTTGATTGTATGTAACTTGACTTTTTCAAGATCACTATGAACTTTGCATTTAAAAATAGTATGTTGAAATCATGACCCTGAAAAAGCAAGTAACCTCAAAATGGTTGTATTAATTTAACAACACAGAAGAAAAAACTGTCTTGCTTGCATTTAGTGATTCATGTCTATACCCAGACTCTACACCAGTGTTACAATGATTGTTTATGTCCATTGCTGTGTCAAACAGGAAAACACAACTTATGATCTCCTGAGAAAAATGTACATCCTGAGATGAAAGAGAATTCTCATTAGTTTTTGTACTAACAGGTTTTCTCTTGGGCAGGTTGTGAGTTCCCTTTATTTTGCTTCATGTACACAGTTTAGCTGATGACTGCATCATCTCGATGCTGAGTAGCCATGGAAGAATTACAAACTGGAGCCTACCTGATAGAATGAATTCCTGTCAACTTTAAAGCCAAGTTCTACCATAACTTCACAGGACTGAACTCCAAATTATCTGTGAATTATAAATTTGACATGCAAATAAATAACTTCAGTGTAGGCAAAATGTGGTTTAATTTGAAAATTAGTGATTTGTGGTTTATTTTAATTTGAAGAGAGGTTGTGTGTGTACTAGACATTAAAAAACTAAAATATACTCTTAACTTTTTTCAGATGTATGTCTTGCAGTCAGCACTTAGACAGTGGACAACTTTACAGAGAATTTTGCAGCATGATATAGTTTTAGATGCTAACGGGAAGCAGAAACATGACATAATTTAGTCCACAGAAGCTACCAGTGTCAAGGATCTAGACCTTAAAGTTGTTGCTGTTCTGAGAAATATGTTCTGTTGATTGTAGATGGTGCTGTCAGAAAGTTGTTTTATGGGCAAGTTAATGATGAGAGATTTGGGAAATCTCCTCCTAGAATTACCAGAGGGATTTTATCTCCATGCACTTTCCATGTCTATGAATAGACAAAATGGCATTTACATCTCAAAGCAGAAGTATCTTTTTGAGTGAAAGTTCCCTGAGATGCTCAAATCTGCTAAAACAAGTGAGTAGAAGGTCTTTTACAGCTCCAAGCCGAAGACACTCCCAAATCTTAAGCAGGCATTGATGCTCTGTCTGTATCTCATATGCTTCAGGTATTTTCTGAAGCTTAGTAAGACTTGAGATCATTAAGAAGGTGACGAACAGTGGAAACAGATCATATTTTTTGTGAATTGAATGTCTGGAGATACTACAATTCACAGTTCTCCAAATTCCTTTTTCAAGTGTTAAGACTTGTTTAAAAATAGAATATTTTTCATGAAAGAAACAAAAAACCACATCAACATGCAGCAGTGTCTTACTGCAAAATATCAGCCTCAGAGACACTCAAACTTTTCAGAGAAATAGCCGAAAATGTGTTAGTAGTGGAAGTTATCTCCAAAGCTTATTCTTGCAGCTAGCTGAAGAACCTTTACAAGAAAATCACAAAAATGTAATGAGAAGAATGACAGTCTCTTTGGTTAAATTGTGGGTGGTGTTGCAAGAGTAGCAGCACAATTCAGGCACTTTGGGAGTAAACTCTCCTGCCAGATTAATCTGTACATCAGGTACAGACAGTCAGTGTCTTGGTGTGAAAACTCAGACACTGGAGGTGGGTCTCTTTTCTGATTGCATCTGCACTGGCTGGAAGAGTGACCATCTCTGGTTCATTCCTCAGCACTGCAGTGCCCTCCAGGCAGTCACACAGGCCAGCTCAGCTGCTTCTGAGCACTCCCTGTTTCAGCCCAGATGACACCACTTATGAGAGACTTTCTGTTTGGACCACTTGAGCTTGCTGGATTCATTTTTAGTGACCCAGATGCACACATGCATCTCAGTAACCACTGCCAGAGGGAGGATTATAAGCAGCTGGGGACAGCTTGTGGGCAGTAACTTCTTTAGTCAGCACAGTTCTTGCTGGAAAAAGGAATCTGCCCATAGTCAAGGGATCCTTACTGCCATGTGTGCAAGCCTCAGACTCACCTGCTTTACCTGAGAGATGCTCCTCAAAGGGGTCAGAAGGAGCATGGATATTTCAACCATAGTTACTTTTGTGAACCAGCCTAGTTTTCTCAGTGTTTTAAGATAAACTGAAGAAGGTCATACTGTATGGAACAAAACATGAACTTCAAAGTCAGAGAATTGAAACTTCTTAGGTCTGGAGAGACAGATGGTCTCCTTTCACCTACATGGCATCTACAGCTTCCATTTAACGCGATGGCAGAGTTGTGAGATGTGAGAGCTTTACTCCCTTTTACTCAAAGAAAGTGTTTTATTTAAAATAAAATGTACAGTTTTTTGCTGTTGGACACTGCTGAGGGGCTTGGGATGCTATTTCTAATGTAAGTAGGTGTTAATTTGTGGGCATAGTTCAGGAAAGGTCATAGTAAGTCTAGCACACAGTCAGTTTATCAAGTTTATCTCTAATGTAAAACTTACTCATAGGGGACGATCTTTGTAACTGTATGCATCAGATAACACACCTACACATCACTGGAATATGTTCGCACCATCTGAATTCTTAGTGATTTTTTTAAAGTATGAGTAAGTGTTTCAGTGACTCACATATGAAAGATTTGGGGGAACCAAACAACTCAGCCAAGGGAGAACTGAGTAGGAAGCGGCCTGATTGCCATGGGGACAGAACTAGAGCAGATGTGGCAGTGAAGGCAGAGTGATACTGAGCTGTTCCTACAGCTTTTCAGAAATATCAAAGTATTGTTTTAAAGCATTTGTGGGGCATATTAAAGCAAGTAACTACATGCTTTTTTGAGATACTTTTAATTTTTGTCTATTGTTTCCAGCTTAGGTATTACCTTCCTTCATGCTGATATATGATTTTTAGCTATGGAATTTTTTTTTAAATGAAAAAAAATTAGTTTTCCTATATTGTGGGTTGGTACTGTGTTCTTCTGGACTTCAGATCTAATGTAAACTCCATAGAGGTGTTTTCTAATATTTTTTGAGAAATTTTTCTCCTCCAGGATCACGTTATTCTTACAAGCTGTAATGTTTTCTTTTGAAAAACATGTAATTTGAAATAAATTTCTTGGATTACAGTATATTGCATAGGGGACAGCTACTATGTATAAATGGAGTTTTAGATTGGAAGTTCCTTTTTCTTAAGGTTTTTTAATATGTTTTTTTTGTGAGCTTAAATCTCTGGTATTTTCAAGCAATCCAGGTTCCTGGAACATCTTAACATTTAAGACTGTAGATGTTGTTAAACTGGTCACTTTTAGAACAGATTCAAAGCATCAAGGGATTTTATTAGAAGCATCCAATTGTTCATATTTTCAAAGAATTAGATTCCCCTGGATACAATATTTGTTGTAAAGCAGTGGTTTCTTATAAAGCCTAAAAAATTGAAGTTTAGTTTTAGTAAAATGTTTTGTTTCATATTTTGCCAAAAATACACTAAGCTACTACTAAGTTATGGCATTTGCAGCAATACTATATGTCATCCTGCTTCACGGATTTTACAGTGACAGGGACATAGGATCTTAGTCTAAGAAAGGTCCAGAACTACATGGTTGTAGATCCTGTTGCAAAAATAAGATCTGATGAGTTTGAAAGTACTGTGACATGTTTATGCATTGGAAAAAGATCATATTATTTGGACGCTAGCAGTACCATTTAATATGTGAGTTTTTCATATTAAGATCTGAAATGAGGCAAAATTAATTAAAAGAAGCCAGAGGGTTCTAATTTTTCTCAAGGAATTTGATGACTCCCTTTTACTGGCATCTTAAATGCTGTATCTTAAAACAGATCATAACATGTGTAGTGCTCATGGCGTGTCACACCCCAGCAGGGCTGTAAGGCGTAAACCAAAAGGGTTACTCTAAAGGAATATGGCAATAACAGGAACTTGTCTCTAATTCCAGCACTGATCTGTGTGACAGATACAAAATTCTCTTCCCTCCTCATTCGATAGACAGGAGTTTAACAGAAGTTAAAATATTTAAATAAAGGAGGGACACTATAAAACAACCTTTCAAGAAAATTCACAAAGAATATGTGTGCTGTTAAAAGTTTCCAAGTTGTCATTAGCCAAGGGACTAAACACAGTGGTATGGAAGAGAGTGGTACTGAGTTGGGAGAGTCAATGATACACTAAGCTCCAGATTACTGGAAGGGACTAAGCATTTGAGGTTTTTATCAGACTCATCTTTTGTGAATTTGCTTACACCTATTTATCTGTTTTCTCAGCCTGTAGCTATTTGACAAAGTTCAAGATTTTTCTTCTATATCCCTTTTATCACCAGATCCTAGGAACTAATGATAGTCAGGGTCACAAGGTTAGCACTTTGTGCTTATTCTAGAGAAAGCTGTTTTCTCTTGTGCTTTCAGAGTCCCCAAGTGGACAGGGCTACAAACTCACTATATGATTTTTCACAATGTCCATGCACTTTTGATCATTAATTTACAACACAGTTTAAAAAATGGGGTGAGATTTTACGTGTGGATCTAGTAGTGTCCCAGCTGGCATGCTAAGATCCTCTGTTGAGGCTGGGAAACATGACTTCTAGTTCCACTGCTGTAATGTTCATGCATTTAATGCTAAACAATAATTGGGCAAAAGACAGATACTCCAGTTATTGTGGACTTGAACCCAAACTGACATTTTCCTACCCGAGTCCAGTATAGTTGGGCATAGCATGATTGATGACCTTAATGGTTTTTGCATTACCATAGCAGGAGGAAGATTTTCCATACACTCTTTAGCTTATGGAGCTGAGGAGGAGAAGCATCCCAAGTCTGCTGTTCCAAGAGTGTGGGCTGGTATTACGTTATTATCACAAAAGGTAGACACCCTTAGCAATGCCTTCTGGCAGCCCAAAAGGAGTGCCTGAGTAGGATGATGGCAGTTCTGGAGGGTATGCTTCCTAAATTCTTCTTTTACCTGTAAATTTTAAAATTTATTTGCTTCCCATCTCTGGAGAAAAATTATGTGATGTGAACCTTACCTTACATGACTGAAGAGCCCTATAAAATTGTTAGTACCTTTTCTCATCCTGCAACATACACAGATTAAATTTCTATATTTTAAATATTATCCTAGAGAATAAAAATAAGCTAGAGTACAAGGAAATCTCAGACTACAGTCTGTGGAAACTAACCCGAGTTTTGAGGATTTATTGTGTTTCTGATAAACATACAAAAAACCTTTGTTATCGTATGTTCTTGATTTCAGTTCTTGCTGATCTTTTTGAGTGTTTAGGTGCTGTTTGTGCCATATGGTTATATGTAGTGCTGCAATCTTACTGCCTCATTCTTAAACAAAATAACCCATTTAACCAATGCTAAGCAAGTATATAAAATTTAATTGCTAAATCAGAGATTTAAAAATGAAATATTTTATTGTCTATAATCCTTAATAACCAAGTTAACTGGTCTGAATTCTACTTCAATTTATGACAGTTTGGCCCTTTTTTAAGATACCTTACCTTCCTTGGATTAAATACAGAGAAGGCATGCAGGAGTCCTGGTACACAAAAAATTACTGAGAGTCTGAACAGATGATTGCAAACAATTCCATTTATTAAGTTTAGTAACTTGCTGTTTCCCAGAGTGTTATTTAAGCTGAATGACCTGCCTTGCTTTTACAGTAGGGAAGAAACATACCCAGGTGTTACCACAGGTCAGCTGATAAGGAGTACCTTGCTGTCAGTAAGTTCATTGTTTGTCTTTCTCTGTCCAAAGCCAACTTCCGCATTGCAAAACTCTGGCCTTCCCTGGAACTGGATAGACTAGCCTGAATTTGAAGGAGTGCCAAACCTGAGTGGTGGAGCTTTTAGTTAAGGAATAACAAGAAGGAAGAAATAGAAAAAAAAAAGAGTAAATCTTCAAATGAGTTATATTGTAGATCTACCCCTACAGAAGTAAAATATGTCTTATACTGTGGTAACTAGAACTCTGCTAGATATACACCTACACCAGTTTAAAATTTGCTATCATCTGTTATCCTGGCAATAGCAACAAGGCCAGTCTCAGTGCAGCACAGTCAGTGGTGTGGTCAGCTCAGGAAGGCAGCTTTAAAGCTTTCAGAGATGTACGAAGCTGTCAGTGCTTCAGTGCACATGTACCTGTACTTCCCTGTGGGAAAGGGGATGTCCCGGCAGTGGGTGTGTGCCAGTTCACTGGATTAGATTCTCAGTTGGCTCAGCATTGTTGGATTGTTTGCAAGGTATTCAAGGCACCTCTTAAAAATATATCAGTGACCTGGCATTTGACTGTTTTGAATGTGGGTGTACCCCGGAGGTTGCAGTCTGGCCTTTGGTATACATTTGATTCTGGGGAAGGGAAGGCAAACTTTCCAGTCTTTACTGGGAAGTGATCCATATCATTCCCACTCATTTGCACAAGTCTCCAGCTTAACAGTACTTACTAGTTGCCCTCTGAATGTTGCTACTTAAGTCTAGATAGTCCTTTTAGCTGCCTGCCATGAAAGCTGTGACAGCTCATGTTCTACACCCTGGAGGTCTTTTGTTCTTAGCTGTTGTTCTTGAGAGAATAAACCCAAAATTGTATTGATTCAAGTGTACTGTTGCTTCTAACTACAGCATCCTATATACTACCACTGGACTTCTGCTGATTCACTGAGGATATTTCATAGCCTGTGCTTTATATACCAGTTTGACTTCACCTATTAGCCAGAATAGGTTAACAGATCATGTGGATGCCATACTGATACTTCCCCAACCAACATATTCATATTTTGAAGTATTTCTCAGGAGGCAGGTTGCACAGCAATTTAGTTTCATACTAGGATCCAAGGGACAACTGAATGGTCTTGACTTCTTTTTGGTCAAAACCTTCCTGGAAAACCCAGTTGTAGGAGATGGAATGAAGATGTGAAGTGAAAGAGCTGTTCTAATGGGAATTCTCAGGTTGGAGGATCTGCTGTATCACCCAAGGGGACAAAAGCAACATAGAACAGGCCTGATGGTCACATTCTTCTTTGTTTTGAGTTTCCCTGATGAGTTTTGGGAGAAAAAGGTAACCACATTTTTAAAAAAAATTTTATATGAACTCTGCAGACTGTAGTAATTAGATATACGGTAATGACCTTGTGTCCGTATTTCATAATTTAGTTATGCATTTAAACTGTTCTGTTAAAGCTACTTTTTTGCCATGATTAAAGAATCTTTGTTTCACTGAGCCCACTATTAATGTATTCCAGATTCTGTTTCTTCAGAAGAGTAACAGATGTTCACAGTTTGGTGCAATTTTCAGATGAGCAATGCTGTTTATAATGAATTTTCCTGAGACCACCCAACTCATTTCACTTGTAGCTTGAACTATGTCCAAGTGTTGATCTCAGGAGATGTAAAAGAGATGTAATAATTCTGTGCCCCACCCAGTTCAAAATACATGACTTAGTATAGATGGAATTTAAATATGTATACTTCCAATCTACATAGAAAGCAAAAGTTTTATCTTGTATGCCATGAAAAATGGTGGTGGAAATAACATTCTTGCTTTAATTCATCAAGTATTCCTAGAATTAAATAAAATTATACAACAAAGATGAACAAGTGAAAAACCACAACACAGCAATTAAAACCAAAGGAATTGAAATTTATCCTGGAAAATGTAGATTTATTAAACACAGGAAAAAAAATAGAAATGTAGTATTAACTATAGCTTGGGATGAGGTGTGGGGATATGACATAATGCACCGCGTCCTGTCAGAAACAGCTGCAATAAATTTTGTGCTGCATTAACCAAAACATACTGTGATTTAGAGCTGTCTCTATCCAAATATTAAAAAAAAAGTTGATAGGGTTTAGGGATTTTAGAAATCAAGTATTGAGGAACTTTGGGTGACAGGAAGTGAAACTTCAATTCATATTTCTGTATTTATAAGAAATCTCAGGGACTCAATTATATCGGTTGGAACAACTCCCAAAGGAAGAAAGAAGCTCTGAATGACTTAAGACCATGAAAATTAAACAAACAGTTCTGAATTGACATTAATTGGTACGGAATGAAACAGATTTTTTTCTTTCCTGACATTCATTGTTCTTTATACTTAACACTTAGTGCAGTGTTATTTTGAGATTATAAACGGAGAACTCAGAAATATGCACTGAGAGGTTCCCATGGTAACCATAGTGTGCAAATTATCTACGTGAACATTATGATCAGGGTAATGTCACACTGTGGTACTGAGCCTTGTTGTTTGGCAGGTATGTATTTTACAACATGAGTTAAGTGATGAATGTAGATAAATGGCATTAAAACAAATGGCATTAAAATCAATGATCTGAATTTATTTTTTTTTAGCAAGAGAATTGCTCTCCAGTGTGATGCAAGGAATTTTTTAAACTTTTTTGAAAATACCTTGGCTGGAGGGTTCTGAGCTGCATATAGAAAAACCATATAGAGAATGATATGGTTTTTGGCACCGTGAATACTCAGCACTCCAGTCAGAACACCAGGATTTTCATAAATGTGTGCAGTTGTGTCCCAACAGCCGATGTGTGAATGCAGAGATTGACAGGATGCTGTGATCCCCCTGCTCTCAATGGCTTTTGTGTTTGCTTAGCTGCTTGCCAGCAATGAAGATGCTATTTCAGCATCTTCCTTTCAGCTGAAGCCAGAAATACCAAATGCAAAGGAAACAGTGCTGCTGTGAATACTGTTGAAAGAGAGGGGTTTTTTTAGTGAAAAATAAATAAATTCATTAATCATTGCACCTCGCTGTTATCTTTTTTCTCTTTCTCTTTTTCAACTAGCAGCTAAGGGCAAACTGCCTCTTCAGTAATTCTTGTGTGCTGGTTGCTAATGAAATTCTACACTTTCTCATTTGGAAATGAAAAAATATTTTGTCAGTGCCTTGGTTACACATGCTGTGGTAGATATTAGAAACAATCTGCTTTTTATAGTCTTATAATAGTCTTGACTTGAATACATCCCTGACTTTTGAAGAGTGACCTGTCTTGCTTTACAACAAAAGACTTATGCTTTTAAGCCTGAACTGAAAATCTTCTCAATCTCCACCTTTTATTTAGTTTTAAAATAATCTTCTGAGGAAATCAGTTGCTTGCTTTGTTGTTGTTTGGGCTTTTTTTCTGTTTTTCGTTACAAAAATTAAAGAAATATTGAAGCGTATATTAGAAGATGTATGGGATGTAACCTTCATTGCTGCTCTAGCTCTGTTTCCCGGGAAACGGATCAGAGCAGCATGAAATTTATCTAAAGCTCCCAGATCCGGTGCAGAAAAAGTGAAGGCAGGTCTAAAAACTGTCTTTTAAAGCAATGACTGCTAAGGACCTCTTACAAAGCTGTGGTGTGAGGGTTTTGTGGAGAGTGGAGTCTGAGTAAAAGCCAGGGAGCCTTTTGGTGGGTCTGCAGAATGCAAACTTGGAGGAATTCTCATCTGGGCAGTTCTACAACCTTTACTTACAGTTACTCAGGAAGGCTGTATTAACTTAGACAATTCCCATGAGGACCACAAATAATTCCTGGGGTCGCCAGGATTGCTTGTGATCAAGTATCTGCAAAGGTGCTTGGAAGTCCCTGAACTTCTGCCACCTGGGCCGTGAGCGTGGGCAGGTGCGGTTCCATCGGCACAGGGGGCAGCTCTGACCCTCCGAGTGCTGCCTCTGCTCATCCTGCTTTGGGAGGGGAAGAAGAGCTACAAACCCCTTAGTCCAGTAGATGTTTACCTGCCTTGTAATCCTGATGTCCACTATTTACCTGGCGAAAAACATTTGACTTCAGAGCACTAAATTTATGAAATAAAAGCAGAGTATTCCAGAACTGTGTTTTTGTCAGTTGTTTGTAATGATGAAGATTCCTGGTGTTACCAGTAAACCACAGTGTCACATTGTGGTACTGCAGCTATTATTAAAATTGGGCTAATGCTATCTTCCTATGGGTAGGAAGATTAGGTTAGCGCATGCATCAATTTGGCAAAAAACCCACATGACCTATACTTATTTCTGCTCTTGCTTTTTCTGAAAAGTTCATATAGCCTGGCCATGACCATGTATTTTTTAATTTGCCACCTTCTTTAAGGCCTCTTTTGTCTTGCCTTAAAAGTAGGGCTTCCACGTGTCCCCCTTATGTGATCTTAACCCTGTGTTCTGCTGATAATGAATTGGAGCTAGAGCTGGTTGAGAATTTTCCATCAGAAAGAATTTCAACCAGAAATGCCTGTGAAACAAATCCAGAAAAAAAAATTCTGATTTTTTCAAAAAAATACCTTTTTTAATAGGAAAATCAAAACATATTATTCTGTTGCATTTAGTTCAACCTGATTGGCCGTATTGAAGTAATTGACCTCAAGGATTTTATCTCTCAGTCAGTTGAAAAAGAATAAACAGAACTCTGGAAACTGTATGACACACTGAAAATATTTTTGATAGTAAGTGATAAATTTTGCAAAATTTTTTGCCCCCTGAAAAAAATGGAGTGAATTCCTCCAGAAAGAGCTGAGATGTAAGCACATTTGGCCTGTGTTTCCAAAAACTGCTCCAAACCAAGAATGTGCTTACAGGTGTTGGGTCAAGTGTTGAGATGCTCCTGTACTCCCATTTTGAAAGGGATAAATATGTTACTCAACACTTGTCATATTAAGAAATAGCAAGCAAGGGAACACTATTTTAAAAAGAAAGATGCAACCTTTTCTAGTCCTGTAAAGCCTAGAGTTTGATGTTAGCTTAAAACAACCATGAGATGCAGGAAGCTACAGGAAGAAATGAGAGCGTGGTTTTCTTGTACACCAATATTAACAAGCATTAGAAAATATTCATAACCAAGACTAGTAATCAAGATTTTTAAAAAAAGGTAATGTTTATATTTTTATTTTATGCAGTTATAACCAATTTCAAAGTTTTATCTTTCTTCTTTCAGAATGATCAGTCTATGCAAGATATGCAGATAATAGGAGGAGATGATCTTTCAAAGCTGACTGGCAAGGTTTGTTAATTTTAAATTTAAGAAAGAAAATAAATTCACTAAAAATACTTGAGAAAAGATATATCATTTTTGTCAGATACTAATACTGGAATCAAAGATATTTATTCTTCTGTATTAAATTGCTGTGATGCCATTGCTTTCAGATTGCAGATGCCCAAAAAGGTCAGAATGTAGCCTCTCCATCCCTGTGTAGGGATTTCACAATGGTTATGTATGTACTACCAGTGAGATTGTGGGCAAAATTTGTGCTGTAATGTTTCCCTGAGCTTGTTTATGTCATGGAGCCTTGTTCTTTCTGCCTTCAATGGGTGCATACAAACAAACTGCACAGTGCATATCCCTGTTGAATTCAGCATATGAGTTTAATACCATTTTGCCTACTGCACAAAATTCAGTTGTGGAACCTTTCCCTCAGAGAATCAAATGGGATTTTTTATTTCAGCATCAGGCTGGCTGTATGACTGAATCTGCACTATGCTTGAGCATTGTGGTAAGGAGAGAGAGTGGTTTGAGGCAGTGAAAAGGCTATTTTCATCCAACCATGGTAATACAAAGCAGTACTTTGAAGAGGAAGGAAGGCTGATTTCATTAGGCAAATGGTCTGTGTGGCAAATGGTCAGAAAATGGATTCTTTACTTATGCATTAAGGCAACATAATACTTATCTTGTTATTTGTACTGTATGTGCAGTCACTGTTTTATTAGGTGGTTCTAGATAATATCAGTTTCTTCAAAGTGCTCAAATGGAGCACTAGCAAACTCATTTGTTTTGTTGTACTATAGCACACAAGAAAAAGAAGGGAAAAACGTAGCTTTAAATATTTCATTAATATTAAATAGCTTTTGATGCAACTAGAACTGAAATTTAAAAAATGCTGTTATAGTCAGAATATTTTAGTGATATATATGTACTCAATTTGCACTTCTAAATACTCCTGCTGGGTGTTGTTTCCAAACTACCTCTAAAGCGGTAATCATATTCTGGGGAAATATTAATTAATTTGCTACTTTCTAATATTCAAACACTGGAGTTACCTGTTTTTCTATGATGATTTTGCATATGTTTCTCTACCTCAGAGACAGAACTGGCAGTGCACCTATTCATCTTACTTAACATTTATCTTTCCCCGATAGTCCAAACACTTTCTAAACTTCCAGATCCGGCTCTCCTTCCCCATCTTCCAATCCCAAACTTCCTTGATTAATGGTTGCAGATATTAATATTATTTCCAGACATAATATTTCCGGTATCATTTAAATTCACTGGGCAAAACATTATTTTTTGCATGACTTTTGTGTATTTATCTGAGTCCTCTCTGAAAGAGAAGGAAGATTTCACCCTATTTAGTCCTGCTCTTACCAAAAATTAAGTAAATTGTTTTCTTACAATGAAAATCCTGGTAATCTTTTTCTCAGTAGCATGGCTCTCCTGTTCCCAGGTATGGAATGGGACACAAAATTTGGCTGTTGGGAGGCTAGGAGATACCTGGGGAGAAAACTGAGCAGCAACATAGTTAAAGATTGGAGGCTGGGCTGATGCCTTGTGTTTTAACTTTTATATTTTTCAAATTTTGTATTCCTAGTGTGTAACTCCAAATTGTCTTCTAGCCTGTGAGCTGCTGTTCTGTCATGCTAAGATAGACATAACAAAGCCTCTCCAGGCTTGCTCTCCAAGGACACCCAGACCGTCCTAGGCCCAAAATCTGTAAACCAGCACCTTGAGAAGGGGGGCAAGCTGAGGGGAAATTACATCATTAGCTAAAGTCTAATTGGCAAAATTACACTGATATGCAAATGGACCAAAGCTATAAAAGTGTGAAGAACTCGTGACTCATTGTCCATCTTGGGTGCAGCCTTTGGCCTGCCCAGGGTGTACCTCTGAAGGCCTTTCAAATAAATATCCACCTTTATTCCCTTACTCCTGTCTAGTCTCAGTTTCTAGGTTGGCCTCTTTAGGCATCAGGGCTCTTGGGTAGGTGTGAAGCAGCTGGTTTGGAATAAAGGCGGTTGCTGCTCAGGGAGGGAGCCCGGTGCTGGAAGCTGGGTGTGGAGGCTGGAGCGGGGCAGGCAGGGAGAGCAGGAAGGGAGAGCTGGGACTGCCAGGGGAGCAGACGCCTGTTTGGCATTTGTTTGTGTGTGGGGCTGTCTGGGACACCGCTGACGTATGAATAATGAAATAGCATTTTCACTATAACACGTGAGAACAGGGTTCCCTTAAGACTTACTTTACTGTTTGAAAAGCTGGAATGCAAAGCTTAGGCTCAAATGCTCATGCTTACATATCTAAAGTTGGATGTGTGAAGGAGTGGCCTTATGTCCACAGATGCCAACTCCTCCATCTGTTGCTGACTTCAGCAGTTAGTGCAAGTATTCAGCACATTTTACTAATCAGCCATTTGTGGGTTGATTCAGAGCCTCCTACAGGCCATGTAAATCTTTCCTTGAAGTCTTTTTTAGTACCTCTCTTTAGCTGCTGGCTTGTAAAACTGCCGGTTCAGTAACCATCCAACGTCACTGAGTGAATTAGTTGAAGACTTACTCATAGAATTCAACTTCCATGCTATCGAGCAAGCTCTGTTCTTCCTCTGCCTGCTTGGACTACTTAATAAGAAAAGATCGTAATTATATTGAAAATTATTATACCGAGTGAAATCCCATTAATTTACTGATCATGGAAGGTGTTTTCAAAAACACCAGCGTGGGTGTGGAATAGAAGTTCCATTAAGTTTCTGTAAAGTTGAAAAGCATCAATAAATGTAAACAGTTTTGAAACTTACAGACAAAAGATTCTGAGGTTTTAAGGCTGAGCTGCCTTTCATTATGTAATAATACCTGGAACCTCAGTTAGCCTATAATCTGAGGGAAGAACTAAGGCATGTTCATGCTTTGCTGGTTATTGGAAAAACAGATTACTGAGTGAACATGCTGGTATATAACTGGTTTTTGTTTTTTTTTTCTGAGAAAGCTTAAAGAAAGCAAAAAATTTTCAAAGCTAATTAAAAAGAGGCTGTTAAGGATAATAGCTCTTCAGAATAATATCTCCTCTGTACTTCTCTATAATATGCTTTTGTTTATAAAAATATTATAAGCCTGGCAAAAATGTATAATGACCCAAACCACAAAAAAGAGAAATATTATGAGAGTTAGCATACAGACCCAAACTGCCCAAATTGTTACCTGAAGAAAATCATCCCCCATTTGAAATTATTCTTCTGTGAAGAAGGTCACTGAGGCAAGAATGAAGTATTCCATGGCACAAATCATTAATTAAGGTACTTGAAGAATCAATCACGATATAGCTCTAACACTCTAATGCTTTGTAGCCATTTCTATCCAGAAAAATATAATTTAAAAATCTCTCCTTTAATCATGTAAGTAGTGAACATGAAGTTTCTCAGTATCTGATTTCATAGTTAAGTAGTTACTTAGTTTGCAATTACTTTAAAGCTGAAATGGTCACTTGGGTAAAATTTATCATTAATGTTTGTAAAGAGGAAAACATTTTGAAAAGGGGAGATAATTAATTACTGTTCAGAAATCTGTTTCACAGCAAGATGGCAATGAAAATGTATGAAGATGAGGTGAAAGAACAAACAATATAACCCTGCTTAGTATCAATACTGTAATCATACTGTTTAATACTGTAAAAATTTGTAACATATTTTCAAGTATTTATGACATTTGAAAAAAGTAAATTTTAAAGCATCTAGACACTTCAGTAGGTTCAGCTGTACTAGAGTTGTGAGTATCACTGCCATTTATCTCTTATACTTGTGTGTATGTATATTTTGTCTGAAGAGCTTTGGAGCTGGTTTTGTAGTCCAGTCTCCACTGACAGGAATCACTCTGTATATCACTCAATATGTAAAATATGTCCTGTGACATTTCAAAAAGCTCCTATACCACTTTGTCTTGTCTCCTTGCAAATGAGACAAGTTAGATAAAATCTTAAAATCAAAGTTTATGTCATTTTGCAATTAAATACTAATTACAGTTGTATAATAAATTTGATGTCAAAATGAGATCCATATATTACTGTCGTTGCCCATATTTCTATATAGCATCGAATGTGAACAAAAATAACCATTATTAATTTTTACATTAATAAGAATTTCAAATTAAAACAGAGTAGTTTTACAGTTAGTACAATACAATTATGGAGCCAGTGAATTTCTGAAATTCTGTCAATGCATATGTTCTGTATGAATTCCCCTTCTTCATATTAAGTACATCTTGTTGACAGCCAGTGGTTTTGTCATTTTCAGAGAAGTGTAGAAGGTAATAAATAGTCATCAAGAAAAAAAGTGAGTATTTGTGTTTTCTCTGCACTTCATTGTGTTAGTTTGAGCACTCCATCACCACTCTTATGGTCTCCTAAAACGACTGATCAGCTCATATGAAAAAGAAGTTTCACTCAGAAGAAGATACCCTCCCTGTAGCACTCCTCACTTCCTTCTGGCAGGATTTGTGCTATAAAATCTCCAAACTTCCTTTATATGTCTTGCCTAAATCAATTTATCCACTGTCTACCATTTTCTTGCCCAGCTTGTCATTTGGGAGGATGTTCCAGGAATATAAAGCATTCTTACTTTCTTTTCTTATGCCTCTCATTTTATTCCTATTTTACTGAACCATTTTCTATGCGTATCATAGGCTCCAGCAACAGTTCTGAGAGCTGTTTCTCTATCATTCTCCTAAATATGTTAGCACTTCACTGTTTAATAAACCATACATGTGGCAGCTGTCTAACACAATGTTTTATTCTATAGATTAATATACATATTATCCTCACCATTTCAAGTTTGTTTCTCAGAATTCTATTCATTTTATGCTTCTTATATTCTCTCCATTGGTTCTCACTGCCTTGACTAATGTTGTGATTTCTTCCCCTATATGCATTCCTTTCCAGAGTAACCCATAAATTTGCAGAAGCAATAATGCCATTCTCTTTAGAACATTATGTACATGAGAGACAGTTTATATGACAATAAAGGTGTACAAAATTCACTATACGCTTTGGAAATAGTCGTGTCCCCCACTCACCTCAACATCTTACTTTATTCCTATCAGACATGCAGCCTTGCCTTTTCCATCTTTTCAAAGGTTGATTTTATTTGTCTTGAAGCATTGCACATCTTCAGTACCTCTGCTTAACTGCCATCTTTAGTCACTTCCACTGTTCTGCATTTTTTCTTAATTAGATTTGATACTGTCTATTCTTCTGACAGTTGCCATCCTTAACTGTTTTTTCCAAAGCAAAAGACACTATTTTTTCCTTCTCCAACGTCAATCATCTTTCTTTGCACTTCTTTCTCAGGCAACCTGTTCTATTGTTCATCATTATTTTCTTTTGTTGTTGTTGTTGTTCTGGAGGAAGGAAATTATAAAAAAACCTTTACAGCCTTCCTGTCCCATTTTTCACATGAGCTCTGCTCAGCCACTGTCTGCCTGCTTCTACATCATACCTGTTCATAATCCTATTTCACCTATGTCCAGAAAGTCCTCATCCAATTCCAGATGACCAGAAGACTGTACTTTTTCATGCAAGTGAGAAAATGGGGACATGAGTCATTCCTGAATTACCTTTACATTAATTATGGTAGTTTGTTCTCCTTTTTATGCACAACAGAAGGATGCTGTGAAGATGGCTGCAAATAGAACATGAGTGTGCACAGCATTCGACACAATGCTCTCTAAGAACAAAGCATCAGGTCCTCCATTATGTCCCCCCCTCTGTTAACTCTCAGAGATTCTGAACTTGTTTGACACAATTTAAATAGCTGGAGTTTGTATACGTGGACTCTTAACACATTAACCAATTTGCTCCCATCAGCAGCTCCTACTGACCAAACCAAGTGTCTGAAAAAATAACATTTTTGAGATATCATATCTGTACTTCCAAGTATGCCATAAGATGTGGATGAGCCCAGCAGAAAAAATTAAAATCAGACATATGTGACCTTTTCTAGAACCCCATAGAAAGTTCCCAGTTAGATGTCTCATTATACAAAAGTATTTCATATTATTTTCTGACATTGTGATGAAGTGCTAATATCCGTGGATTTCATTCCTGTGTGTATAACACGAAATGATTTCACTTCTCACAGGAGTCCTTGTAGCTTCCTTTGAACCGCTTCACTGAAATGTGATGCATTTTTCTTTAGTTTTTATTTGATGGTGATTCTTTGGCTCTATGGCACTGTCATAAAATGTCTTGTTTAACCAGTGGTACCTGAGGTTCCCCAAATACTATGCTAAGAAAGCAAGTACTGCATGTGTGATGAGTAAACTGATAAATCATTAAAAATTCAGTTTGAAGAATCACATTATCAATTTATGTATTTCTGATGATACGGAGTACACATGAAAAGGTGTCTTCAGAAAGTATCTAACTGAAAATGCAGACTACTGAATGGAAATTTGACTAAAGGGAATGAAAACACACTATATTGTTGCTTTTTATCCCCTTAACCCCATAAAAAAAGCCAAAAAAGGAAATCGAGATTGATAAAAGAGACTTTGTGGGGGGAAGGTGCTGGGAGTTTTGGGGTTTTTTTACAAATATGCTTTCACTCGTAGAACTGGACAAACGAAAGAACTCACCTTTTCCTGCAACTGTGTATTCATGTGTACTTTGCAAGCTGGCATAACTAACAACATGTTACAAGTACTCCCAAATAGTTTAAGAATAGTTCTATCCAAGAAAGAGGCGGGAAGAAACTCAAGATATCAATGGGGACTTGAAGATAAAAGTATTTCCATCCGTCCAAATTCTGCCATATTAAGGTTCATGTTTTTCCCTTTCTTTTTTTCCTTCCCAGGACAGTTAATTGGCCTGATCACAAACAGAGCTTTGTCTAGAGATTCCTTTATTTTAAGGCCCAAAAGCATATTGTCTGAACTTCTGGGTGATTAGAATGAAGGGTCCCAAATGATAATTTCCTCACTGTACCTAGTGTATCTTTTGAACTACCAACAATTTTGATTTAGAGACTTGATGGAGAAGCCTCCATATATCAGGCATGTTATACCTATAGTCAACTGTCATCACTGCTAAAATGGTGAACCTAATTTTCTCTTCTGAATGTGAACAGGTTTTTGTCTTTTGCTGTTACCTTTTTTAATATCTTTGTCTACTGGATCGAGCAGTTTGCCATTATCAAATTTATATTGCCATAAGGTTGCATATTTGCCTATCACACAGTCATTACTTAAGCTTCTTTTAGATAAACTAATCCATTGGGAGCCTGCTGTACAGTACTGGCATACTGTAGGATGTAAATGAGACAAGGTTTGAAGGTGGAATTAACAACAGGAAATTAATAGTAGGCAACTGATATAGTTGGAAGAAATGAAATTTCAAGCATGCAGATCCTTGTTGGTCTGAATAGAAGCAGCAAACTTCAAGCTAAGCACAGACTGGGAGAAACTCTTAATTTTAACCTAATGTGGTAATCAGACAATTTGGGATAAGAAAAGCGATTGCCCTACATAATCACCTGCCCTGTGACCAGAGGGGCAGATAAAAATGTTAAGAATTCCTCTGAGCTAAAATAAGAGAGGAAATTATCAGCTGTGGAACACTGATAAATGAGTTGAAGGGCAGCTGCAGTGGAGGATTATAATGTGCTGTAAAGCCAGTATTTTATTCAGTCCATGATTTCGAGTGCATACAGCAGTCCTGAATTTTTGTTCCCAGGCTCAGCTGTTGAAGGTATTTTGTGCTCTCTCTGAGGTTGTGGGCTGAAAGGTCAAAGTTCTTTTGTGAAAAATGTTCCCCCACTGGGAAATGGACTGTTAATTAAATAAAAGCTGTTACTTCCTGCTACAAACCTTACTTCACTCTAAGGTGGTTTTTTTCAGGTCCCAAATTATTTTTCTTTTCTCAATTTTAAGTTCTTTCTGTTCTTTTCTTTCTATAAAAGAAAAAAAAAAATGTGTGCATGCTATTCTGCTGATTTTATGCTGAAACATTTAATGAGAAAATATCCTCTTTATGTACCTACCTGATTTTCTTGCTTTACTTGTGAGGGCTGAGTTTGTCCTCTTAGCTGTAGTATTGCATTAAATACAGTTGTTTATTTGATTACTTAGGCATAGTTTCAGCTTTCAAGGAAATACTCCCCCTTTCTAAATGTGCAACTTAGAATTTTTACCTTGTTAAAATTTCACATTTTATATTAATTCAAAGACACAGTTTTCCTCAAAGCCTTATTCAGTGTTAACTTCAAAGTACTACTATTTCACAGCAATTTTCCTTTGAAAACAGTCTTCTGAATGGAACATAAAATCCAAGTCTAGAAAAAAAATTGTTACTCTTTTCCAGGAAGATGGAAAATAATTTCCATAGCACTTACTACTGTCAGGCAGGAGGCATACATGCTCTCATCACTCTGAATGGTCTTGTTAGCTGACATTGTTCCATTTATTACTGACCTGTGGGAAGGTAAACAATAGAAATGTATTGACTCAGTGCTGGAGTAGTTTTCATCTTATTTTAAGTCAGGATTTTTTTTTATATGTACTGTAAAACAAACCTACTTTCTTGCAGTGTATAAACTTGTGTGGCTTTAAAAAGCAGTAAATGACAGATTTTCAGTTTTTGCATGTTTTCTGTTCATTATTTAAAAAAAAATAAAATTCACAGAGAATTCTCTTTAGCATGGGAGACAAATTCACATGCTATATGAGGATTAAAAATTATTTCTTTATTTTACGTAGTACTAGTATCGTCAAAAACCTCCTTCTTTTTCCAGATGACCCAAGACATGCTGCTGTGGGCCATTTTTACTACTGTCTAGAAAAGAATATGGAAGTGCAAGTTTTATTTATGTGCAGATCCAGCTCACACCACAAATATTACTTTTGCTCAGTTCAAATGTTCATGTGCAGAGTTGCAAGTTGTGTGTGCCCTGATCACTCAAAACTGAAGAATTTTAAACTTCACAATACCCCTTTGCATTCAAAACCACAGAGGACAATTTAAGGGACACCGCTCTTTAATGTTTTTATAAATGTTCTGGGCTCAGAAATCGAACATACATTACGAAAGTTTGCCAATGATGCTAAAACAGGAGGGGCTGTGGACTCCCTCAAAGGTAGAGGGGCCTTATAGAGAAATATACATAGACTGGAGAGCTGGGCAATCACCAATCAAATGAAATTTAACAAGATTCTCCACCTGGGACAGGGTAATCCCTGTTATACCTACAGACTGGGGAATGAGAGGCTGCAGAGCAGTGCCACAGAAAGGGACATGAGGGTCCTGGTCCATGGCAAGTTGAACATGAGCCAGCAGTGCCCTGGCAGCCAGGAGGGCCAAGCGTGTCCTGGGGGGCATCAGGCACAGCATCGCCAGCCAGGCAAGGGAGGGGATTGTCCTGCTCTGCTCTGTGCTGGGGCGGCCTCACCTCGAGTGCTGGGGGCAGCTCTGGGTGCCACAATGCAAGGAGGACCTCTGACTATCAGAGTGTGTCCAGAAGAGCACAACCCAGTTGGTGCAAGGGCTCAAGGGCAAGACTTCTGAGGAGTGGCTGAGGTCACTTGGGTTGTCCAGCCCAGGGAAGTGAAGGCTGAGGGGCGCCCACATCACAAGCTACAACTTCCTCAAGAGGGGCAAGTGCACAGGGCTCTCTAGTGACCAGCAACAGGACATGAGGGAATGGAATGAAGCCGTGGCAGGCGAAGTTCAGATTGGACAGCAGGAAAAGGTTCTTCACTGAAAGGGTGGTCTGTCACTGGAACAGGCTTTCCAGGGAAGTGGTCAGGGTCTGAAGCATGTCAGAGTTCCAAGAAGCGCCTGGTCAATGTTCTTAATCATATGGTTTGGTTTTAGGTAGTCCTGCAGAGGGCAGGGAGTTGGACTTGATGGTCTTTACGAGTCTCTTCCAACTTGAGATATTCTATGACTCTGTATTGCACCAGCCTACCTTCTGCAAGCTACCTGGTAAAAAAAGAGGTAAACACAGAATGAATCACAGTCATCCAAATCTATCAGGTCCCATCCATCCCTCTGATCCATCAGCAATGGAAGCTGATTCTTTTGCAACATTGATTTTTTTGCAGTGACTCAATACGAAGGTGTTTCACTCTCTGAGAGCCAATATCCCTTTTTATTTGGACTATGTATGAAATCTTTCCAGGACATATTTTAAAAAACTGACTGTACTCTGTCTCACTGTAAGATATATTAGCGCCATTATTAGATTTCTGGATGTACTTCAGAGATTGTATTGGTGAAGATGGCTCTACTCAGAAATTAAGCCATCTTTAGTCTAGTCAACATGTCAGTAAATATTCCTATTTCCTGTTCTCTGAGTTTCAAAAGTAGATAGAATCCAGAAGGCTGGATTAGTTTTCTTTTCATGTGGTTTCCTTCTTTGTAATTGTCTCAAATATATCTGAAAGAACAAAACAGTCTTGATCTATGTGGTACAGGAGCTCCAAACACACATAATTGAGAAAAGATATTTTCTTTAGTATCATTTAGCTTCCTATTTGTCCAGCTATCAGTTACTGCTGCAGCACCACAAGCTGATGAGTTTTGCCAGTCTCCTGTGCACCAGCTCACACGTGGATTTCACAGTGAAGCTGAATAAGGTCTTCCACATAACGGACCTTTCACAAGAGATGCTGGATGCAGCCAGCTGTGCTTTTAGGATGATGGTGACATTACTGATAATGTACTAATTTGTTGTATCCATTGCATTCTTCTTTCATCCTCTGCTATCCATCTGATCAAGGATAAGCTAATCTATTTCAACCAGTTTAAGTTAGACGTCACCACTATCTACTCTTGGACACTGTATATCAAAACATTTCTTGGCAGTTTGTAGTTTGTTCCTCTAGTTCTCTGCTATTCCATCCCTTTTCTGAAATCTTCTATCTGTAGACTGCTTCAACAGTAGAAAGGCAGCGGATAGGCAGCAAGACAATCAGGTTCCCAGAACATCACATTATTTTTTAGGAGAGTGTTTGTGGTACCAGAGGATGGGAAACCACTCTGAATGCCTTTGGTCATAAGCAGCAGTTAATGACTGAAAAGTATGTTGACTTTAGACACAGTAACCCCGAATAATGAAAACAGAGATGAAAGTATCACTCTGAACAGTTAGGATGCCTGCTTGCTTATAGTTACAAAATGTTTTCATATATAAATATTTTATAGTGGCTTTTCCACTACAAAGTCCTTACATACAGGATTCCTCCATAGTACAGAAAATCCTCATCAGTGTTTCGGAAATAATAAGAATGTGCATAATACAAAACAGCATCTGTGTTTTCTGGCCTAGACAACTTATAGGAACTTCGAAGGACCAAATCTCCCAATGTATATGATTTGTAACAGTTGGGGACTCCTTGACTCTATGGACGAGAGACACTGAAATCCTTCCTTCTCAAGTTAGTCAACAAATATGAGATCGTACACTTCAGCTGAAGTCATGTGCAGGTGACTGTCACTCCTGTAGCCAGACAAACCTTTCAGGCATGTCTGGATCCACGTTAATCCTCTTTCCTTCATATGAGTCATTTGTGATAAGGAAACACAGACAAGATTAAATTTCTATTAGACAGATGTATAACTGGTTGGAAAGCTGTTCTCAAGAAACAGTTAATTATGCTTCACTGTCAGACGAGATGCATTAAAGCACACTCTCCAGGGACTATACAATATTTAATTCATGATTGAAAGGATGGAATTAGCATTTAATGGTACTCATACTACCTGGAAAAATACTACAAGGTATTATGATCTTAAGAAATTATTTTAAGACTTTGGTTCAAAGAATGACATGTAATGACAATAAAGACGAATACCAACTTCTGTGTTTACACAGAAGTAATCTTTTGCCTAAATGCAAGTGAGGGAGGACTGACTCAGCAACAGTCCTGGAGACAATAGGTGGATCACAAGTGTCACATGAGACACCAGTAGATTTTTATAAAGGATGTAACTGTTGTACTGGGATATGTAGAAAGGAGGATTATTTATAAAGCATACAAAGTGGTTCTTTTATTCCTGTCAACACTGGAAAAGACTTTTTGGAACACCACAACTGGAGAAGGATCTGACTGGACAGATTCCATAGGAGAACAAAAGAGTGATCAGAAAGCTAGGAAATATAACTTGTGAGAAAATGTTGAATAAATAGAGGTTGTTTAATCTGAAGAAGAGGAAACTGAGGAAATATGTCTTTCAAATATGGAAGAAAAACGAGAAGAAAACAAAGCTTTTTCCATGTTCTCTTCAAGGCAAGTTCAGGCCAAATATCAACAGAAGTTTTCTAATTGTATTTTTGCCCTTAGATAGTGAGGTATTGAGACACATTCCTTGGGGAGGTTCTGAAGTACTCATCATGTTCTAGAAGAGGTAAATCATATATCTGTGAGAGATAGTTCAAAATTTCTTCTGCAGGCCAACAGAAGATGATCTTTCATGGTCTCTTCAGACCCATTTTCTATTAATGTCTATGATTTTTTTTCTCATAAGTTAAATAGTAAGGTCTACTGCTCCCTATTGGTTAACCCAAGTTCCATGGTCAGGGAGGCTGCTCCCCTCATTCAGTCCAACTTTGTGATTTCCACACGTGAGCAACCAAGAGAATCCCTACTGCCAATCTTGACAGAATAGCTGAAGCAACTGTGGTAGCAAAGAAATCTATTTGTCTGTCAATGAAATGTCCCAGGACTTTGCTTTTCTCTCCATCTGTCACAGGGCACTAATAGATGTACTAATAGATGCTAATGGCCATGACCTGTGTCCCTAGGGGCCTCTACTCACACCTCTGGGCACAGGAACACCAGCTCAGCCCTGGGCTCTTAGTCCATGCCTAACTGTGCTGTGTGGGTAGTGACCTTCAGCTCAGCTACAGCCAAACCTGTACCTTACTGAAAAGATTGACCCAGCCCCTGACTCATAGACTAGCTTTGTTGAACCTGTACACATCAATATTTATGTACATCACCAGCTGCACAAGTTCCTTGGAGGTGGTTAAGCTATTACTCCTGCACTTTATCTTCAGGTGTCCACTGACTGAACCAAGTGATTTCCTTATGCCTCAGATCCAGGTGTCCTGAGTTAGTCTTCAGAAGTGTTTTTCCTACTTATGACTTCATACAGGAAGCCAGATAAGAACCAAATTGATTTTGGATCCAAATGGCTTCCTCCAAAAAAATGTGTTCCTACACACCTGTCATAAGCTTCTCCTGAACAGTTTTGGTCTCTTCATCTTATCTAGACAACTGACATACTTCCATTCTTTCTTGAATGGAGAAGTTTCTAGAGGCAAGGTGTCTTCAGACTTCTGTTAAGATGCCTTTAACTTTTTGCCTTTGCAGGACTAGCTGTTTGAGATCCAAAGTTGTTTGTGTCAGCAGCTGAGAGGTTGAAAGTCAGGAGTGCCAAGCAGGATAACCACCAGTGAAACCTGTTATGAAAACACCAAAAAGGAGCCTCCCTCCAGGATTAATATACATTCCACCAGAGCTCAGTCTAAATTAGTGGCTTTCTTGAGTGGTATCTCCACTGCCGACATTTGCTCAACTGCTACCAGGAGTTCTGTCCACACCTTTACCAAGTGTTTTGCCATTTCAGAAGCATCCACGTATCATGCAGTGTGTGGTAGTGTTTCTGCAGTGCTTGATGCATGAAGTATGTCATGTCTCCCTACCAAGCATTGTGAGTGTTAGGAAGAGCTGCAGTACGAATATAAATATGGATAATCTATATTAATAATTTCTGGTTTGAAGATTAAAAATTATTTACGTATCGGTTAATGAAGCCGTTAAAGGTGTGCTGGTTGTGAGCATGCTCCCTTCACACACTCCCTCTCTGTACGTTTGAGTGTCTCTTACAGCTCTCAACCTTGGGTTTCTGTTATGGAACAGGAAGTTAGACAGTCTCCATGTTATGTACGTAGCAAAGCCAACAAGCCCGATAGAAAGGAAGTGGAATGTAAACTAGGCTGGTGGATACTGCATGGATACGAAACTATGTGGTCTCGAGGTTTTGCAGGGCACACAGTGTGCACATGCATCTAAGATGTATACATTGACAGATAGATAAAGGTATTTGTGAAATAACTTTCCTCTTGCTACTGCAGGTTTCACTTCAGAAAGTAGATCTTAATGCAAGATTGTAAGAGTCCATCCTTTTGATCATACGTATGATCATGCCTACCAATAAACAGATTTTTATGTCTTCTAATAAGGACATTACATCTTATTATTGCTTTTACTAGAAGAACAGAAATCTCCTTAGACATTGTAATTCCTGGAACGGTGATGAACCATTTCAGCAAAAAGATTCAGTCTGTGTGATGATAAAGCTTGACATCACTGCTCTTGGCTGGACCACTCCCTTTCAAATAATACTTATTATTCAGCAGTATCTGAAGAGAAAGAGGGTTCTTCACAGTTTGAGAGTGGGTGTTACAACTTGACCTGTAATCCTTTACTGTGAGGTTGCTGGGGTGTGGGTGGAGGGAGGAAGAGGATTTATTTCAGAGAAAGAATATTATTGCTGTATTCTCATATTAACATTGGAAATAGTATTTAGTGAACTATAGGGTACACTGTAGTACACAGCTAGAGACACTGGAATGAAGCGAAGCTCATCCTATTTGGACTTCTTCCATCTAATTTTGTTTTCCAAAGCTACATCTGTTCTTGGACAAAGAGGATAATCTAGACAGAGCTGAATTAAGTTGTGGTCCCTGACTGCAAGGCTTGCTCTTATGGCTGGCTCTTTTTCAGGGCACAAAAATGAAACAGGAAACTCCTTGTGTCCTACTGTGTTGTACATATGCACATGGACCTATCTTCATTTCCTTTTTTTAAACATTTGTTTCTTTTACTATGTGAATATTGTATAACTGTATTCCTTTTTGTTTGTTTTTTCCAGAATGTTCTAATTGTGGAGGTAAGCTGGGTGCTTATGTCATATTGTACTTAGATAAAGTCACACAGTCAAACCATGATTGGCTGTTCAGTTTCTAAATTGTGTCTATGTTTACACTTCTTTTGCTGGGAGGTGGTGAAGAGGAAGAGGGGTTGATTTGCTTAATGGCCTTGCAGTGTTTTTGCAATTGCATGACAGATCAAACTACATTGCTGTCACTCTAACTGGTGCTCTGCCTTGTGATACCCAGAAGTCTTTGTTTCTGCATCATTTGATTTGTTCTTTCTGTGGTTTCATCAACTCCTGTTCTGCAAGTTGTTCTGTTCCTTGGTAGACAATGAATCAACTGCAGTGATGCCCTGTGTTTCTCAGGTGCATGACTTTGAAATAGTGGCCCTGTATATGCTTTACAGCCCCAGGGTTGTTCACAGTCTGATTGGGAGTGTCAGTCATTTCCTCAAGTCCCCCTGACTCCTGCATCCAGCTCTCCATCCAGCAGTGTCCCAGGGGGACAGCCCATCACAGAGCTGTGGCTGAGTGTTCAGTTGTAGAGGGAAAGAATGTGTCACCTCACTGGTGCTCCAAATTCTCATGTGATTAATAATAGGTGATTCTCTTTGAAAATATTGGGTAAGCAACTGGGACAGCCAGAGAGCACATTAGGATCTGACTGGCATTTCAGACCCAGTCTGCTTGTGTGGGAAGTAAGCTGGACAGTGTAATGAACTGTATAATGTTGGAATTTCTTTTCTTAGCAAAGGATGGAAAAAAGCCATCAGCCACAGACATGGCTGGTTACCTGAATAGCTGCTAAGAGCTCCATATTGACTTATTCTAACTGCTTTAGTAGAAATTAAAAATGTCCACAGCAAATTTTGTTGATGCTATTAAACAGAGACAAGGTGTTGCTAATCCACCCCCAGAGTTCAGGATCAACAGCTGCTCTCCATGGTCAGTTTTGTAGCCAGGTACCTACTGATCTCATTGAGATTGGGTGTGGCAGCTCTGGAGAAATCACGTTTGTACTGTGCTAATAAAACAACAAATAGGGCAGATTTAGCCCCGACACGGAGACATGTTGACATGCTGTGATTTTGACCATAATATGAAAAGTCTAATCCCTGCATCCTTGCAGTGCCCAGTAGAGTCATCTCCAGTCCTCTGTTACATCCCAAGTACTTGTAACATAGCTATTTTCAAGAGGAAGTGAACAGTCCTTGAACTGATAATTTTATGAATAGAAAATGCTTGTTTCAAAGAGTGAAAGCTCAGTTATATCCTTTTTTGGATGTGGTTTGCAATGCACTAGAAAAATAAATCATCTCTACAAAACAAGAATGTGGAACTGCTCAGTCATTGTCCAGATTTCCTCCTTTTAGCTTTCCTTTGTGTTTTGCTTGCTTTATTTTTCTTGTTTTATAAGGATATTGTTGGAACTGGAAGGACCATGAAGGTTCTGCTTAACAATATAGAAAAATACAAGCCCAAAATGATTAAAGTGGCAAGGTGAGTAAAATGATCACAAAACTTAGTAATTAATTAGTCTAGTCCAGCATACTTTTCAGTGTAGGTTCCCATTCAGAGATCCTACTTTAAATTGATGCTGCAGTATCAAGGAGAGCTGCACAGAGGAGCTGCCTGAGTCACTAAGGGTGGGGCGGGGGGTGAAGGAAAGGAGGGGAAATACTTTTGTATTGTTCAGCCTTAGCGATGACCCTCCAGCCATTTCAAGACTGGCACTGATGGACTTGGGAGGGGAATACACCCATCTCTTCCCTGCAATCAGGATGTTGTCAGGAAGAGAAGCAGAACAAGAACAGGGATTCACATGGCTCAGAAGATTTTAGATAAAGGGAATAGTTTTTATGTGTGTTATCCAGTTACATATCTAGATTTAAATGGGGTTTATTTTATTTTAATTACAGTTTGTTGGTGAAAAGAACATCTCAGCCTGATGGGTACAGACCTGACTGTAAGTGTTCTGAAAATCTCCACTTGACAGTAGAAGTTACCACTACTTTGTCACTTGCCTTTCATAACATTCTATGGACTGCTAGAAGCATTGTAAAATACCAAGTTGTCAATGACCCAGTTGTCAATGGGTCTATGGCATGCAATGGAAGCATTTGTGTAATTGTCATTTGGAAAGCCTACCCTACTTAGGTTTTCTGCAAAATACTACCTTTACTGGGAAATTTTGAAAGGGTTTAATTTTATCAGTGAAAGGTGAATGTTTTATCTTCTGTCTCTGACAAACAATATCGAAGAGAATGTCCATTTCTTCTTTTTCCTTCCTTATTGCATCTCTCTGGAGGAGCTGCAGGATTCCATCTGAGCATGAAAGGTGTTTTATTGTGACTAAGTATTAACAAGTTTTACATTTCTTTATTCAGAAAAGCACTTCTATTTTTTTTTTTAAGTATTATTGTTCAAAGGGAAAACACTGATATTATAATTAAATCCCACCCCCTAAAAAGCAGAAGATAAATTGGGCTTTTTAAACTTCCTCCCACTGCTCAATGTGCACCACATCAGCACCACTTCTCTCTAAGTTATTGTTCCTTATACTGTGTTATGATGAAGCTGTAAATGGAGCTATACCAAGAAATTGTCGTTTTAGACTTATTTAGAATAAATGATGTAATAACAGGTATGTGGCTAAATACGAAAAGAATAGATCCACCTAGAAGAGATCGACCAGTATTTGCTACTGAAGAAGTCTCTGGTCAGCTGAGCTGGGGAGGAGGGTAGAAGGAGAGTAGGCAGGTGAGTACCAGGAGGCAGCATGAGAGGTCTTGATTTGGGATGCGGGAGAGAGGGAAAATTTATGACGCAAAAGTTATGTAAATGTTGGGCATGGCCCTGAGATTTTAGCCCTGTAATCTGAACTATGATCCAAACATTTTGTTGTACAACTTTTTATATAGTGGAGTGGTATTTTTAACATTTAGAATTTAATCCAGTAAATTAAGGCATATATTTGAATGGATTCACTAATATCAAACATATAAAAGAGGCAATAAAATTACTTCATGAAGGGTAGCTTTATATTTTATGTATTAACTTTTAAATGAAACAAGTTTTATCCTTGTTCATTCATAGTGCGTTGAATTTTATAAAACATCAGAGATCTCTTTTGTAAATCACTGACAGTGCTGTATATCATTTCCTCACTTACCCAAATTTACAATTCCAAAGCACCTATTACCCCCAATCTTAAACAACTGAATAAATTCCTTACCTGAGTACCTGTAGAATTTTTTATGTGGATCCACTTTTGTGTCTGTGAGACTGGGTTTTCCTCTAGTTATTTAGAAAACAATTTGGAAAGAGTCTAACTTTTTTTATATAGTGCTGATATTGCACAGACCTTCACACTCAAAAATATGCACGTCTGTGCTTAGCTTCAGGTGTATGAGTTGTATAATTGAGGTGCACTGCATGCATTTACTTTGTTAAGCATGCGCTTGAATCTTCATAAGGTTGGGTTTAATTTAAGAAGCATTTGACATGTTTTGGTAGCATAAAATACAAGATAGATTTTGCTATTCTTAGCAGAAAATATATAGATCTCTGAAAGTTGCTTCTGATTCAACATTCTGCATTTTCCTGTCATTACTGTGATACTGGACAGTAGTCATCACACATATATACCAATGGAGCTTCCAAATATACCAATGGAGCTTCCAAATATACCAGTGGATCTTCCAAATGCAAGCAGAATTTTCCAGCTCTGATTTTGGCTTCCTTCCACAATGTGCCAGTGATAATCTTATACAACTCTCCTCTCCTCTCCTCTCCTCTGACTATTCACATCCCTGTCACAAGTACTCTGTGACTGGGAGCTACTGCTGACTGTGATGTCTCAGATTCAAAAGTAACACAGCCCCAACTGGCTACAAATATGCAGATTTTGCTTGTTGAGACCCACACATGAATTTAAGGGCTTATAACTGCCACTGATCTTGTACTGATCATGTTTGTTATTTGTCTCAATACAGATTATGGATTTGAAATTCCAGATTTATTTGTGGTAGGTTATGCCTTAGACTACAATGAGCACTTCAGAGATCTAAATGTAAGTATCTTATAAAAAAATAGTTTAAAAAAATCACTGGTCTACTTTTCCCCTATTTATTCCCATAAATATCTCATAATTTGTCTCCTTGGGGCCCTGTGGAGGTATGTCTTTGACGTGGTTGGGATTTGGGATCCTTTCAGTGAGTGCAGAATTCCCTGCAAGACCTCAAATAATCCAAAGGAGTCCTTGCTCAGCATTGTGAACAGTTCCCTCCCCCTAAGAGTTCCCTAAATTTCCATCTTCTGTGAGCCTAGGACTTCTCTGGTCCACCTTTGCCAGTATGTGCAGAGACAGCAGCAAAAGTGAAACACAGCCACAGGTCAGACAGGTTGTCTGAATGATATGTTGCCTGTCCCTTTTCTCAGAGAGGTGAGGATGGATAAAAGATGCAAACCTTGCCTTTGCTTCTTGTGGTACTCCCAGGGGTGCACCTCAAAGCCAGGAATTCCAAGTGGGAAAACTTGCTGTAGCTAGAAAATGAAATCAGAATTCACTTCCAGATGTCTGGAAAAGAAAGAGTAATCATAAGATCACTAGGTTGGCCAAGCCTAAGAATTTCTGAACAATTAATTAATAATTAATAATGTACTCAACCATGGTTTTGCAATCTGTTCTGTTTTTTTTCAGCACATATGTGTTATCAATGATCATGGCAAAACAAAATACAGAGTCTGAAGCAGTAACATCCACACCTGAATATTTCTGTGAAGCAGAAATTTGACTGCACTCCCTCAAGCATCTCCCAGAAGAGCGATTCAACTGACTCGTATGTCTTTCAACTCAGTATAATAAGGGGTTGACTCTAGAGATACTGATGAATATTTACACAAGTGAGAGCTCTTATCTAAAATGTGAAGCATAGGACTTTTACAGTTACTACCTTTATTAAGTATTAAAATTACCACCTAAGATGCCTTTTGACTAATAACTTGTCTGCCTCGGGTCTCACTGTGAACACATCTTTTCTTTGCTCAGTCCCTCATTCCATCTATTGCAATCATGTACTTCATTGTGTTGTGTAAGATTGTTCAAAAGTGCCATTCTGTGAATGAAGATTATTTTACAAGGTTTTATAGACTTCATCATCCCTTTAGTCTTGGTCAGATATGCTGCTGCCAAATGGAAAGCATTATTTTGATTTAATTCCACAATTCAAAAGTTTCAGGTGAAGTTCTGTGTTGTGTTGCAGCTCATCACCCACTCCTCCAAACAAAGTTTTAGCTCTCAGAATGCATTGAATTAGAGTGCAGGTCAAAATGAACCTTTCCAGGACACTGTTGATCTGAAATTGGAAGATATTGTGGTTCTGGTATGTCATGTAGCCATGGATCTGACCTGTTTAATGTGCTGAATTTTAATCAAGACAAACCAGTGCCAGGCAGGTTTGAATTTCTGCATGGTATCCCTTTCTTCTCTAGGACACAAACAAGTATAAAAATTAACAGTGTTCTCCTGAGCTTATATTTTTAACTAAACCTCATTTAGCCCAGAAGTTTAATGTTAGTCAGACAATTATTCAGTTATGATTTGATTTTTGTAGAATGTCTAAGTTGAGACTTTTTGTAACCTTCTGTAGTCTTCGAGAACACATATCTGACAATGCTGAAGAAGACTTGTATAGAAAAAAAAGAAAAAAAATGTATAGGACAACACAGAAAACCAGTTAATGCATGAGTGCTGTAGACTCTAAATTCCTTCATTTATAGATCATGTTTGAAGAAGTTTGTGAATTTACATACTGTATTAACTGTGAAAAGTTCAATTCTGTATTGAATATAAGTGCTCTTAACTACTTCCCCAGAGAAGCCAATGCAAAGTAAGTAGCTGTGTTATCAATAGCTTTGCTCTGAACTGTGAGAGGCAGATTGTTACTAGCTGCAGATTCCTATAAACTAATAAAGAAACATTAAGAATACTTGTTACATTGCACAGTTGTTTATTTTCCCACTTCAGCGTATTTCACACATCCCATAAAAGCTTTTTAAAAATATGCATTTACCTGGTAATCTAAACATACCATATGTATGTATTCTGTAGCTGATAAGCTACTGTTATTTGGATAAAATCCATGATGTTAAGGGAATGAAAAAGATCAAAGAATTATGGTGAGTGCTAGAGAAATGCCTTAGCTCTTTTCTACTCCTTTAACTTGTATTTTAAAAGAGTTCTGTTGAAAAGGGTTCCCTCCAAGTAAATTTCTTCTGTTTTGGAGAATAATGCATACCCTGACAGAAACTGGAAGAAGCTGCTGAAGAATTTCATCACTTCTTGTTTTATGAGAGTGGTGAAGTTTTTCTTAATGCTTCTGACTGCTATGGATTTAGTAGTAATGACACACTGCATAGACTGACATGCTTAGGCTTAGGCTTAGTCCAAGACATCCATTAGGTTATTTCCTTTTTTTCCTCTCTTCTTAAAAAATCACAGTCCAATTCATCTTGATACATTGATCAGCTTTCAGCAACAACAACAATAATGTAGAGAGTTAGTGTAAAATTAGTGTGAAAATATGAAGTACTGTAGATACACATACTTCAGAGAGTGTTAAAATTGTTTAATTGGAAGATTAAAATTCTTAAGAATTCTTTTATTAAAATCTACATGCTTAATAGAAAACACCAGATTTCTAGATAATATGAGAACTGGAATGTTTCTTCAAATTCCATTTCCTCCTGTCATCATATTTTTAACATCATTTAACAAGAGCACCATACAGATTTCGCTAGTGAATTTGCATGTGGAATTATACCATGAATAAGTGGGGTGTTCTCTTCCAACGTCATATTTGAATTTTGTACCTACATGTATCTGAGCATCTCCAGGCATCTCAGCTGCCATCCACGTTACTCTTTGCTTGAAGCACTTCCACCTGAAAAATTAGCTTTCAATTACTTTAACAATCAGACTCCAAAATATCATTAGTGTAACTGAGGGAACAGGTAATCATGCACATATGACTGATTAATATTGGGCTTAGTCTCTTTGGTGTGCTCAGAGAATTTATTGTCTTGTGTTTTGGCAATAGTGTTGATTCCACTCCTTTAACTAAAAGGCCATTAAATATTTTTTCAGTTGTGGTTGCACAACATGACCCACAAAGCTATGTTTGGGGTTTTTTAATCAGTTCAGCAACGTCTGTTACTTAAGAGAAGATGTTCTTTAAAATCCATTCTTTTCCTTGGACATTATATTTATAGGTGGGCTTTCTTTTTTATCTCCGTTTTTCTTCTTGTGCACTTAACATCAGCATCCTTTCCCCACCTGTTGAATATAAATTAGCATGGACAGCAATTTTGTTTAAAGTGACGTAAATACTTATCAGCCATCAGGTTTTGGACTTCATTCAGTCCATTTATGTCCAATTCAAAAATATCCAGAAGTGATTTTCTGGAGAGAAGGTCAAAGTAGGAAGAATAATTCCTTGGTTGACTGAATATACATTAGGATTTCATGTTGCAAACCATAGATATGGTCTGAATATCTACTAATTTCTGCCTAAAAAATAGAATTTGAATAGTCTAAAAGGTCTGTAATTAAGATATTTTTTCAATTCAATCAGCTGCCGCACTCTTCTAGTTAGAGCTGAACAAAATAGAAAATAGTGTCTGTTTGATTGCTTACTATTACTGTTATATTTCTTGACCATGTTATGTTAATCCTCAAAGTGTTATTAATAAATTTTTGTTATGTAAAATTCCAACATTTCCCCCCAAAATACAATACTAACTGTATGTGATATTCAGCTGCAGAACAGTTTCTGATCTGTCAAAGAGTCAAATCATCACAGTGTATCATCACAGTAAAATTATTAACTTTGAGATGTACTTATGTCATGAGTCATCATTATTGCTCTGTGGTAAGAATAAGATTTATTTAAATACAAATATTGGGAATTCTAAATTTTAATATTTCTTTATACTGAAGAAGATAAAGGCTGCATCTGCTTCTCTGCATATCTTGCATTTTGATTTTCTCAGATAACATAGCAGTGAACACCCCTATTGTAATCAAACCTGTTACACATGCAAACAGTAATTGATTCTAGCTACCTTGAAAACTTTAATTTTCAGTTTCAGTTAAAAATGAGAGTCTCAAAAAAAACCCAATACAGGGTTGTGTAGCAAGAGACAGAGGGATTCCTTGCCCTTTTGTAAAACCATCATATTTGAGGATGCTTTTTCCTTCTTTTACCTTTTTAAATGTTTTCCAAAACCTCTCATAGTCTAAATACAAAGATCTGAGATGAATGCAGTATCTCAGTGTACTGGGAAAGGTATTTTAAATTCTTTTTCTCCTTAAATTGGAGGGAGAAATATAAGTTAATGTAGGTGTGTGTTACCAGTTCAGTGTTCCAAAGATTAGCTCTGGCTGTACTCTCAGATGACTGAGGGGCTGAGTCAGCCTCCTCCTATGCTTGTCTCAGTGTCCCCATTTGAAACCTTGTAGGTGAGAGAAGCAGGGTGTCAGGTGCTTTAGCTATCCTTTCAAAAAATTGAAAATACAGTGGAGGGAAAATAAAAGCTTGTATCCTAATTTCATACACTTTTCACAGTTTTTTCACAGCTACTGTTTTAATGCCACACGCCTTCCTCTGGGAAGGCAGCCATGTACAGCTATCCCAGTACCTGGCTGAAATGTTTGTACCGCTAGGGAATGACTGCTGTGCTTGCCAGGGATATTCAGAGCAATGACAGCACCACAGCAACGCTTGGCCAGCGAGAAAAGTTTGATCACAAGCCATAAACTATACTGTGGGATTATTTTGTAGTGTTAAAAGGATAATTATTTGTTAAGAAACAGCAATATTATGCACTTATAAATGATTTAAAAGGGAAAGATAGCTCAAATAAAGAAGGCAGTACAAACATACTGAGGAAAGGTTGTCCTTTATTTTGCAGAAAACACACAAAATTTTTTAGAAGGGAAAAAAGGAGACATCAGTTCTGGGTGAGGCTCCATAAGCCCTTTGAAGGCTGTCAGCTGTAGTTTGGATGCTTGTGCTGTTACGCAGAACTGGCTGACCCTGCCTTCCTTTCTGTCAATAAACCACTGCTTGGTTTCTTTGTACCTTCACATGAACACATGCGTATCCGCAGCTGAACTTTTCACTGCTGCCAGCAGTTGTTTTGGAACACCAAGGGGTTTCCAAATGCAGAAATTTAGACTCAATTAGTTAAATACTTGCTGTCAAGCCTCGTTCCTTCTGCTGCTGCATGGAGCAATGAACTACTGACAAATTATTGGAGTCTGCAGTACAGCAATTTATGTCTAATACTAAGTTTTGGATACTGTTCAGAGGATGACCTTTAGTTTGTTTCAGGAGTGGCATGAAAGTTTTCCTCTGTTTTTCCATAGCAGAAAGAGACAAAAATTACTTGTAGTACTGTAGTTCTAGTAGTTTGTCTTCAATCTGCATGATTTGGCCTCTGATAATGGTAAGAAAGTCTTGTTTTTAATCATCCCACAAAATTTCATTAAATTAACTCATTACTACATGTGTTCAAAAATCCATTGTCCCTACTGTTAGTAAAGCTTTGTAAATTTATCAGTGTTGTTAAGTCATGAGGTTACACAAGGGACGGCTATTGCTGGAAAACATATGTTATGCCCTCATAGCTATTGAATTCGCATAGAAAAACACTGTAATTTAGCTAAGATGTTTTGGAAGCAATGCCAGAAAACAGAGTTATCTTGAAGTGCCTTTTCTCAGCAATCTTCCATTTTCCTAAACTTCTAGAAGTATTAATCTCATTTCTTCAGATCTCTTATCTCCAGTTACACCCTGGTTTTATGCTCTATTCTATCACAATGTCTTTTAACCAAGTCCTTGCCAGTCCTGTAGTTTTCAAGGACACTCACAAATGCTTGTTGTTTACCAGGAAAGTGAAGCCCTTTTCCTGAAACATTCAAAAGCAGATTTTCAAAGGTGCTTATGCATCCAAGAAAAATTTATGGGATTTCACCTGCTTTGGTAGGTGCCTAGCTGCATCCTTCAGTGACCATATACGTTTGAAAATATATTTCTTGCCTAATCTGGATAGACTGGAAAAATATGCAGTAACATAACTTGGAACGAAAACAGGAGAATATCACAACAAAAAGGAGAGGCAAGTACAATCGTGCTATTCTTTGATGTGGGCATGAATATCTCTTTGTCTTTCTGAATCATGCAAGTGTTTAATTGATTTATTTGTTTGGGTTTTCATGAGAATTATTATAGTAGTGTTTCTGCTCTTTCTTAGGAAATTTGGAATGAAGTGAGAGTGCTCAAAATTCAGCTTTTGGAAATAATAACTCAGCATAAACATTAGCACAGAGAGACAGAAAACAGATCAGCTACAAAGCAATATTCAACAACAGTGGCAGAAGAGTCAAGGAGAGTAAAAAATGAAGTGTCATTAAAATAACTTTATCTGTAGAATTTTGATTGGAATGGATCCACCAGTGGGTGTACAGGCAAGGAATTAAAATTGGTTAAATATGACCTGCTGAATGAGTGTGGAGATGGAAGCTTTCTGCTGAGAGCCAGTTTGGTCCTGGGCCCATTTGTGCCATATGGGAAAGAAAACCATAATAAACTATAAACTGAAATTGTCTATCTTCCTTCAGAAGCCTTTCACATAATAACATGATGCTATTAACTGTGTTCAAGCTTTTAACTACGAACACCCAACTGAAGCTTCCAGTACTGTTTTGCCTAAGCTGTAGACAAGACAATCTCAGCCCTGTAAAGTCAATCTCTCTGTCTTAAATTTAATTAAGTACTAGACACCTATGTTACTCCATCTATATAGATCTCCGTGTTGTTCCTCACAGCCTCTCTGTCTTATTTTCTAAGATTTTAAGGTTTTTCCATCTAAGCTTTACCCCTATTCCTTACGTCTCAATTTCTCCCAATTCTTCTTAGCCTATTAACCAATTTACAAGCTCACAGGTGCTGGAAGAGAGGTAAAGGATGATCTGGAGACAGACCCTGCTGAGTTTGCAACACTAAGAGAAAACAAAACCCACAAAGTGCTGAGATACTCTGCTGAGTGGCAGTCACTGGTCTTTCATGGGAAATTTTAAGAAAAGTAGCAAATATTTAAATTGGGAGGGGGGCGGTGGGGGGGAAATCTCTGGTTTGTATCCAGAACTATTAGAGTGGGGGTGACTGGCTTGTAAGGCACGGAGGGAGGATTTTGTGCCACCACCATTGTCCAGTGTGGTTTCGTTTACTCCCAGAGCTTAGGCAGCAGCTGGGGCTGGAGGAGGAATCCAGCCATTGAGACACAAATCAGCACAACAAACATCCTCCTTTGCTGCAGCTTTTCTAGCTCCAGTACTCAGACAAATACAGAACAAGGTTTATCCCGGTCAGGTCTGGCACACTGTTGATTCTGTCAGGCCTCAGCCATATCTCACAGCAGTCTAGCCAAAATACGCCTCAAAATATTTTAATATTTTCCCCACGCAAGTCACAAGCTGGAGTCCAAAGCTAGCAAGTGTTTTCCTGATTACGGTCATCTATTTATAGAAAAAGAGTCAAACATAAGAACACATTTCCTATGCAGAAGGGAATTAAGGCGTATCATGGCACTGCCCCAGGCAGATCTGAAGTCTCTGGTTGGGAACAGATTTACCAGGGTTATTTTCCATCCCCTAAAATATGTTTAGACTGTCTCAACTTCAGCAGTCTCTAAGACATGTAAATTTTTTTATGCAGAAGACAACAGTATTTTGTGAAGCCAAAATAGGTTGTGAAAACTGGATGTAAAGCTACTCAAGAAGGAGTGCATGCTCTCTGTGCTTGAATGGCACACTCACTCCACACATACAAGCCCCGTTCCTACAGAGGAGCACAGGCCAAGTGACCACCATTGCTCACACACCCCAAGTTCAGCCCCTATGGAGTCTGAGCAAGATTGGAGCCACACATTTTTGTTGGTATAGGTGTATACATGAAAATAGTATAATTTTTAATATGGATGTTATTCCAAACAGTCCTTTTGCCTCCTTTAATATGATGGCATCAGCCTAAGATTAGGAATGGCTGTAGTATTGTTAACCATAAGAATGTAAACTTTGGGCTCAAAATTTAATACATCACTAAAAATGACAGGAAAGCAGCCATGCCATTTGAAGTAAGGCTCACCACAGGTTCATCCACCAATGTGCTCTGGAAGTCTCTGCTGTTGAGGTAAATCTTCATTACCTGAGGAGACAAAGGCACATCGTAGCTATTCTCAGCTATCATTAGGCAGACTTCCCAAATTCATAATAATTTACAAGGCCCATTTCTAGTAAAACAAAAAGAGTAGAATATAAACTCTTGTTTATGAATCATAACAATCATCACAGAGCACAGCTGCTTTATTCTGCTCTGTAGTTCACCTGCCCATGAGTTCCAAGGGTTTATCCCTTGAGGCTCCTCAAGACCAACCTGGCCTGCCTAAAGCCACAGTTTCATCCACAGTCATTATCCTGACAGGGCAGGCAGAACCTCTGCGTCTTCTACCTTAATTTGCTAAGAGAAACCCTTTCCCAGCCAAAGCACTAAACTATGTAAAATTATTATCAGTTATGTAGTGCAGGAGAGTCCACAAAGTACTGGGTATCAGCACAGCCTATGGGGTAACAGGCTTGGGTTGAACTGGGATGGGGATAGTGGCATTTTACCCGCCCATTTTTGGAAGGGCTGGGCTGGGGGGATGAGAAGGACAACCACAGTCTTTGGTTTGTGCAGCAGCCAGAGCACCTCATCAGAAGAACAGCGCACCCTCAGGGCTCAGAGCCTCTTGTGGCAGCTCCCAATGTCAAGTCCAGCACCCTGCTGAGGTCTCCTCGTATTTTCTAAGCTCAACTCCCAGTTTTAGAGCAGATGGGATCACAGTTTAAAACTGTAAAAGTGTAGGAGTTAGCTTTTCACCAAGAACAAGCTCTAAATAAAAAATGTCATCATGCTACCTTTATAAACATGCCTGCCCTTCTCCCGAGGGTTTGTGCTCTCTCCCTGGCTGCTGGTGCTACCTTGGTTCAGCTTCTTTCCAGAACCAGTTTTTCTCACCTTCCACTGTCGCTCCGTCTTGCCTGAGACTGCTTCATAAATGTGTGTTTTACAGTTCAATATTACCATTCCTGACCTACCATTTCCTTCCCAGCCCATGGCTACAACTGAAATAATAGGGGAGTGGGAAAAAGTTACTTTGAAAATCAAGAAAGTAGGTGATTTCCATGTTTAGGTTTAGCCAAAATTATAGTACCAAGATACGTGAAACACTAAGGCACCAAGGCCTGGCTGATGTTCTCTGCTGCTGTTGAAAGAAGCTGCTGCCTTCAATCCTTCAGACAGTTTTGATATATAGGGAAATATAGTGTCCTAGTGGGTAATACTGTACTTATCATAAAAACTAAGAGCTAACAGACAAAGATCTGCACACTTGTAAATAATTATTTAAGATTTTAGAGTTTGGAGAGGCTTTGGCTTTTTAAAAATTTTTCTCTTCCCTGACACACTTTGCAAAAGTCCCTCACCAGCTTATTTTCAAAAATCTTCTATTAGTCATTCCAGGAATAAAAGCATTTATGATTTGTTCTTTTGTCTATATGTTCACCTAAGGTGAAAAATCTTGGGAAGCTGCCATCACTCTTCTGTGTTAATTCATACCAAATTTGCTCTAAAAGTTAATTTTAAAATAGACAATTAAGCATTCAGGTGTCACTATTATTTATGCATTAATTGCTTTCTGAAAGACAAAAAATAATTCTTATTTATGTATAATGTTCCTATAATAATAGTTGTTAGTAGAAATGTGGACATAGAAAAACAGCTCAAAATAAAAATCAGTTTTTTCTATCCCTGTTTTGATAAAGTCTCAGCTAAAAGGTATTTTTCTATTTCTCATATTCTCAGTCATTTTCCAGAATTCTACTAGAACTTCCGTGTTCAATGTTCTAAGTCAGTAAATTTAGGCCACAGAATTCCTGCCTCATTGCATATTGAGTGTGCTTCATTAGCTCTGCTTTACTGATCTGAGAAATTCCAGTTAAGGGAACCCTCACAAGTCTGGTTTTAACTTAGGATGCTCACTTTCCCTCCTTCCAACAAGTATATTTCAAAGGTGGCAATGCAGATTGCTCATCCAACTCAACTTCCTTGTTGCCCTCCCTCGTCCTTTCCACATCAGGTCAACGCGCCTTATTTCTCCCAAAACATCTTGGGTGTATTCATAGTGGATCACATTTAAATTCTGAATCATTTCAGCAACTATGAAATTGTTTTCTCTTGCTCCAGTGACATTTCATGGCACAATAAGGCAACCTTGAAGTGACAAAAACTGGCTTTAGAGGAATATCCTTCATCATTTCAGCCCTTCCCGCCATGACAATAGCATAGAATATATGCTGGGCCTCATCTGAGTTCCTGCCGCAGATTTTTGTGGCGATGCCAGAGATTGCTGATCTGCTTTTCCCAGTGCATGGCAATCAGTATCTATCTCTGCAACCCCAGGTTTGCTTTCCTGGCTCTCTGGACTGGGCAGGCACCTGCACAAGCCTTACAGGCTGCCGAGACCCCCTCCTCACTCCCACCCTTGGGACTGGCTCCACACACAGGCACAGCATAATGCCAGATTACAGCCCAATGTCTTGGGCCTCTCCTACTAGTTTTAATTATTTGCAACACCTGGAGAAACTTCTAGAAGCCCTGCTTCTGGATTTAGTCTGCTTCACCCGTTTGCCAGCTTGTTTCTCTTTGTCTCTAGAGATCTGTCAGTCTTTTCAAAAACAAGAACTTTTTTTCCTGACAAAGCCAGATTCTTGGCACATTCTTCCAGCATTCCTTTGAACATCCAGTCAGCAAACAACATCACAAACACTTGCCTGCCCTCTCATTATTTCCTGACCCTGATTTATGAGAGGTCAGTGTGATAGATGTTTAAACTAACCACAGGCTCAGTTTATGCCAGACCATTCCATCTGAGCTTTCATGTCATATTAATTACAATTCTTTTAAATTCTATTGCAATTAAAATCAAAAGCAACAGCTGTATGCTTTCAGCTCCCACCCAAATATCAGGTATTACTGAAGACCACATTCCACCCCTCTTCTCCTTTCTGGATATCATCTTCCCTTCTATGTCTTCATATTTTCAAATCAGTCTTGAAAAACATGGAAGCTCATCTAATCGAGTGGACAGCCAAGTGCAGTGACATCCAAGAGAGAAGTACTGCATTAGATAAGACTGTTACAGGTTGGCCCTTTGCAGATATGTCTGCGCTGGCTTTCACAGCACAAATACAGGATGTGGGCAAAACCACAGATTTTCTATTTCCAAAATTGACAAGTTACAGGCCTGATTTTAGAGACATGTATAAGCACTACTTCCAAGCTACTTTCAAGAGAGTGTGCCACAACAAATGAAACCAAGGTTCTGTAGGGGCTGAGGTGTCCCAGCTTTTCATCCCCAGCAGTGGCACTGCACATGGCAAAGTGTCCTGTTCAGCAGCAGAACCCTGAGGAGATTCCCCTCACAGGCCTGGGGCTTAGGGTGTGCTGGGTTTAGCTAATTGGCCCCTTGCCCAACAGATCAACTGCTAGATAATACTCGGCTTGCAGCACCTTGACCTCTTCCTAATATTACTCTCTTTTTCCGCCACTGTGTTTCTTTTATTGTCTTCTTTTATCTTTTGTTGTGTTTCTAGCTCTGCTTTGTCTTAATGTCACTGGAACCAGCAGCCTTCTGCTGGGCTCTCAGACTGAAGGATCTGCTGCACTTCCTTTCTGGTCTCGCAGGACTGCTGCTGAAGCTTCTGGCAGAATTTCTTTCTTGTAGCTTTTTTTTCCCCCCAGACTCTACTGAAATAGCTGTAGAGCTGAGATGCTGCATTACTACCAGGAGCAGGTGGTTCTTGTTTCAGAAATTCCCGTCAAGAGACTGAAGCATGTGACATCTTGTGAATCACAGATTCTTGCTGTCTGTCCTGATAGTTTCTCTTATCTTTCTGAGCTGAAGGCTGATCCTTAAAATGGATAAGTGATATTGCATACCAAGCCACTACAGTCCAGCCAAATAATATCAAGACGAATGTCTTAGGTGGAGTCACTGCAAAATGCAGAATTAGAAAAGATCACTGAATGTTGGTCTAGACAAAACTTTTATATTTGTACTATTGCTTCCCAGATGAATTAAAAATTACATAGCCTTACAGCTCCTAAATCAGTTTAAAATCTCCTAACATCTTATAACCCCTGATTTATTATCTTCTTCAAAAAGTTCAACCTGAGATCTTATTTGTCGTTTTGCAGCCTTTCTTTGTTCCTGCCTGACAACTAGAGTGCTGGTGACCCTGGCCAGCTGCCAGGCACTTCAGCTTGTTCCACTCCAACTGAAAATGTGCAACCTTAAACTGGGCAATATATCCAATAAGAAAAAAAAATGCATAAGGGAAAAAGCAAGAGGTTATAGAGAATACTAATTTTTAAATATGTATTACAGAAGGTTATCTATGGCAAGAGTGGATATTGGGTTTAAACTCCTAAAATTCAAAATCTGAATGTCTTATACATTTTTAAATGTATCTCTGGGCTCAGATGTCTCTGGCTAGGGTCTGTCTATTTGGCATTATCTGAACTGAGCTAACTGAAAGGAGATTCTGCTGTCTCCAGACGAGTTCTTCCAGTTTCTATCACTAGCCATCACATAACAATAATAACTTTACACTTAGCTCATGATGATATGCCAGAGAATTTTCTTCCACACCTCGCTGCAGTCCAGATGGGCTGGAAGGCAATGCAGTGTCCCGGGAACAGCAATGCCTGAGCCCATAACAACTTTTTGTCCTACTTAGTATCTGAATGTTCTTGTTTTCACTTGTGTGCAAAGGACAAGGGCCTGGAGCTTGTGCGCGTGCTGTTGGAGTGGCCTCTGATAATGTCAGTGCCACGGAGTTGCAGCCATTATCCCTGACAAAAGCAATGTTCTCCTGCTGCCTCCTCAGTGAATTCACTGCGAAAGAGGAAATAGCATATTTGCAGGTGCAATGAGCGATGCGTTCCAAGGACACTTTAGTCTCTCCCACCTTAAAATCCTGTCCTTGACTCCAGTTGTCCGCCCGGGTGCTCTCTCCTCCTTGCTGGAGGTCTGCTTCTTGAGCAGCACATCATTGCTCAGAGTTTTCTTCTTCAGTTCTGATCTAACTCTTCCCTGATTCAGCTTCTGTGACCTGTGCTCCACAGAATCGGTGTATTTGACTCATGATGTCCACAAAGTTCAGAACTGGAGGCAAGATGAGTCTTTCTTTCTAATTTTAAACTGTCACTTTAAAAACATTTCAAACTGTTCTATGTAAAACTCAGGTATATTAAAGATAGAAGCTTGCGGGGGAAGGAGTAGTGCATCTCTCTCAGCAGCTTCCTTATGATGAGGGCAAAGCAGGAAGAGACTGTTCTATTCACTCTCCATTTCAGACCGGGCTTCCAGAAAGCCCAGCTGTCTGCTGAGGGTCCCACAAAAGCCCCTAGTGATTTACTTCTAGCTAATACTACCTTCCTCCTCTGATCTGTCTCCTACTTTCAAGGGATTTGCTCAGGTTACTCTCCATTCTTTCATTTGGCTTCCACGATTCTATTTCCACTTCCACATTTTTAATCTTTCTTACAAGGTGTTAAGGGATCCTTATTCTCTTTTCAGCATTTTCTGCAAATTCAAGAAATAGCTGTATTCAATCACCTCTTCTTCCCTCTCTGTACTTTGCCTCTGAAGGATCTCATCATAAATACCATTTTGGCAGCTTTCTCCATGCTTATGATTCACCAGCTCTTCTACTTCCTATTTGTCACATTCAGATATTTTTGGTGATCTTTTAATGCCACTCCACTAAGCACATTTTTCTTGCAACTCTTGGGCTTCTGTGTCCTCTTATTATAGAAACCTGATTTTGGTTTCTCACATCCGTTACTCCCACCTTGTAAAACTTATGTTCCCATAGCTCTGTATGGGTAGGAAAGCGGTGATGGGTTTGTGTGGGGTCATCAGTCACTGTAACCTAAAAAACATGAGCAGGTCTCAGTGAAGTTTGGTGAATAGAAGTAGATTAAGTCTTGAAAACATCCTTTAAGACTAACTTGTACTATCCTTTACTCATATTTTTTGTTTTGTTTTGTTTTGTTTTTTTCTCTTCATTTGAGAAGGTGGACAATACATAATCAAGCCTACCAGATTTTTCTAAAGACAACTGTATCCAACTGTGAAGGTGTAAACACAAAAGAGAGGGGCTGAGTGCTTGGCACTGACCGACAGGGAATAACTGGGAGTAATGAGATTAAACTGAACAAAGGAAAACCACTGAAGGTTGAACATCAGGAAAATATCCTGGCTGTGTCTATCAGACCATGGACTAATTTCCCACGGGAAGAGGTGGAAACTCCATCTCTTGAGTCATTTACAATTAGAACAGATAAATCACTAAAAAACAGAGGGCTGGGAACAACCCAACTGGAATTGGAAGGGGATGAACTAGACAGTTTTGAAAGATGTTTTTAGTCTCAGTTTCTCTTTCCCTGAAATTAAATAACAAGCCTTGTTTAGGGTCTGCTCACGTGGGACTGACAAACCTCCAGCTGCATGTGTTCTACTCATTATGGCCAGGTTGAAATGCTAATGTGACTCTGTCTGATCAGTGTTCTGTGCTGTACCCACATCACAGCTAAAGCCTGGCAGGGCGACCAGAGGAGTCCTGTACAGGCCCTCCTCCTCCCCAAATCATAGGCCTGGTTGGGGACTGTCCTTGGATTTTTCTGCCAAAATCCTTTGTTTCCAATGGATTCCTTTTTATTTCCTATAGCACATACCCTGCTGGGCTGAGCTCCCCTAGATGGCAGAGCTGAAGCAATTTACAATGCAAAATGCTTTACACAGCCCTGCTGGAACAGGGACTGCCGTAGCCAGCCCTCTAATTTCTTCAGAGCTACTGGCTAGAAACAGCTTCTGTTGCCATGGGTCAGTTTTTGCTGCATGTGAGAGATGGTCCAACTCCAGGTGCAGTTAATGCAGTAAGGCCTTGGCCCCAAAAGGATATTGTTTCTCATAAACGATTCAAGTTTCCAGTTCTCTAAAACAGCAGGCCAAAATAAAGGTTCATTTATGGTTGTGTCTTTAGCAAACCCCCAGGGTCCAGCCACACAGACTTCTTGAAAAATTCAGCTATAATACAGTTGTGCAGATGCTTGGAAAAGCAACAAAGGTGATGATGCAAGTTCAGAGAAGATACAAGTGACCTTCTTCTCCATTTACACTTACGCGCCTTCTGTTACGTAACACAGAGGGTTATCCCGTCAGCAGTGTCAGTCCACACAGCCTGCTCTCAGTGTACACACAGAACTGCTCTCAGTCCACACACAGCACTGCTCTCAGTGTACACACAGAACTGCTCTCAGTCCGCACACAGCACTGCTCCCAGTGCACACACAGCACTGCTCTCACTCCACACACAGCACTGCTCTCAGTGCACACACAGCACTGCTCTCACTCCACACAGCACTGCTCTCACTCCACACAGCACTGCTCTCACTCCACACACAGCACTGCTCTCAGTGCACACACAGCCTGCTCTCACTCCACACACAGCTCTGCTCTCAGTGCACACACAGCACTGCTCCCAGTGCACACACAGCACTGCTCTCACTCCACACACAGCACTGCTCTCAGTGCACACACAGCACTGCTCTCAATGCGCACACAGCACTGCTCTCAGTGCACACACAGCACTGCTCTCACTCCACAGACCACTGCTCCCAGTGCACACACAGCTCTGCTCTCACTCCACACACAGCTCTGCTCTCAGTGCACACACAGCACTGCTCCCAGTGCACACACAGCACTGCTCTCACTCCACACACAGCACTGCTCTCAGTGCACACACAGCACTGCTCTCACTCCACACACAGCACTGCTCTCAGTGCACACACAGCACTGCTCTCAATGCGCACACAGCACTGCTCTCAGTGCACACACAGCACTGCTCTCACTCCACAGACCACTGCTCCCAGTGCACACACAGCTCTGCTCTCACTCCACACACAGCTCTGCTCTCAGTGCACACACAGCACTGCTCCCAGTGCACACACAGCACTGCTCTCACTCCACACACAGCACTGCTCTCAGTGCACACACAGCACTGCTCTCACTCCACACACAGCACTGCTCTCAGTGCACACACAGCACTGCTCTCAATGCGCACACAGCACTGCTCTCAGTGCACACACAGCACTGCTCTCACTCCACAGACCACTGCTCCCAGTGCACACACAGCTCTGCTCTCACTCCACACACAGCTCTGCTCTCAGTGCACACACAGCACTGCTCTCACTCCACACTCAGCTCTGCTCTCACTCCACACACAGCACTGCTCTCAGTGCACACACAGCACTGCTCTCACTCCACACTCAGCTGTTCTTCCAACTCACTGAACTCTACTGCAATGCATTTTTTTGGGTTGAAGTGCTGAGGAAACCTGAACACAAACTGGGTCACATTTTGAGGATTTCTTTTGAAATTAAACCCATAACTTCAAGTTGAAGGATCTGATAAAAAAAATTCTTGAGTTCTGTTATCTCCAGAACTGTCTTCATTTTTTATGCTTTGCTGAAGAGGACAATAGGTCAGGGGCTTTTTCTGTGTGTTATTTCTTTTTTAGCTGAGCAGCTTCACATGGGCTGCTGCATTTCTAAGTTGGCAAAAGACTTTTTTTTTTAAACGATTGTTGGATTAGCATGAAATACCTGAGAGTTTCCCATCTTACAGTCAGAAACAAAGAAAATATAGTGACAATGGCTGTGGTAGATGTATAGAGGGGAAAAGGGAATAACCTGGGAAACAACAACATTGATCTGAACTATTTAATGGGTCTCCGTTACCTATCTGAGACTGTAATTTTAGGTAATATGACACAACCTAAATCAAGAGCAGTGAGTACAACACAGCCAAAAANAAATCTGTGTTGATAAGTGATCAGTTCAGAATCAGGCTAACCTTCTTAGCTCTGAATTTGTATAGCTTTACAGTTTGTTCCAGAAGAATTTATTTCTCATACAATAATTACTCTGTTTGCATCCACTCTTTTATTGATAATTTCCATGTTACTCTATGTTATATTTTCCATTATTTTAATCTCTTTTTTTAACTGAGTTTTATAATTTCTATTTTACTCATCTTTGATTATCTACAGTTCATTTCACATTTATTTTACCAATTTTCTCAATTTTTGCTTCCTCCCTGTATCTGTCTTATCTTTATAATCTCTTTGTATCTGTTTTGATTTTCCACAGCGCAGCTTCACAGTATCAAATACTCATGTGGCAAAATTTCCCCTTGTATAAAGATCAACAATAAGTTAGCTGGAAGTAATCCGTATTTCATTATATTTGGCACTGAGAAGTGCAGCTTTTAAAGAGCCTCCACCCTACAGCTGCATCGCATCATTGATCCATTTAAATGCACTAATCTAGCCAAAAAGCCAATGTTTCCCATTACAACCTGTCTCTAAGTGACATCTATGTGCTAGTTTAGGAATAGATCTTCGTAACAGAACTACTTTGGAGGTAAACCAGGAAATTATATTCTTCTGGTTCAGTGCTGAACACTTGCATGCTTTTAGCCTGAAATAAGTATGGAGCTGTGTAGTTCCATCCAGTCATGAAGCGGGTAAAATAAACATTGGGAGCGTAGCTCACTGAATACAAATTCTGCAATTATGGGTTGTGTGTATGACCATTTAGGTGACTAGAAATCGGCTCCTACATTTGTAGGGATTTCTCCACATGAAAGGAAAATCATTAAAAACTCCGAAATTCACAAGGAACATAAGGGAGGAAATTGAACATGTGACTAATATCCTAAAGGCCCTCAGATCTTTATAATAGTGATCATAACACTGTAGCTTCATGAAAGGATTAATGAGGCCTGATCTGCCCCCGGGCTAACACAGTAGTGTGTGAGATGGCTTCTAAGTTAGTTTGACTTAGTTGACATAGTTATGATACTGGAAATTCTGCTAATCAAGATGAAGGGTCTTAAAAAAAAAAAGTGGGGTTTGCAGGTCCTGTGACAGAGGCACATTTTGATATCAGCCTCATAGAGAGATGAAAAAAGGGTTTCTTACAACAAAGAAAGAAAACACACAGTATATTCTATAGTGTATTCATTATTTCAAACATGTTTATGTTGAAATGATGATCAATATCCTGTGCAGATTTTCTTGCAGTGTGATGCTGCGTTCCTGTACTCGCCAGGAGCCGGTGGGCTGCAGGACCCGCCCCCAGCACTGCTCCGCTCCGACAGCTGTCACAGGAGAACGAGAGGCTTTTATAACGAGAGAGTGGGTAACTGTAATTTTGGCACTCAGGAACTCGTGGGAGGCTGTTTCTTGGCTCCGAAGGCAAGTAGATAAATGAGAATATACAGTGAGAGATGCACAGGCTTCCGAGCACGTTGCAGGAGCTGCTACCAGGCGATCCGCGGGGGCCATACCCAGCTACTTATGTGTTCTGGCACCTTTAGAAATACTATGGTTTCTCCTGAAGGACCATCTTGCTGCCAAATGCTTTTTGCATGCGTTCAATGGATGCCTGAGTCATAGATTCTACAGTGTTAACACTCGCAAAACTAAGTTTATTTTTGATCTCCTTCCCAAAACTTCTTTTCTAATTCATAACTGTAGTCAACAGCACCTTTGACTTCTGACATGCCTTCCCATATACTGAGCCTTAAGACAGACATACAGTTAAAGCCTTGAGTTGTATTTGCTTTCTAAATTAACATCCAGGCTGTGATAAATGTAGCAATGCTTGGATAACAAAGTTATTGTTTCATGCTGTTTGCTGGCAGCATCAGAAGAATAGCCACAGCGGTCTCAGTTCAAGTCACACACGGCTGAAAAGCATCCTGCTGTAGGGTGGCCTTCGTTCTCAATCCCAGTTCCATGAAAAGAATGCGTCTCCAATCACTGTCTTGTCCAGGTGAACAAGATAAGGATTTAATCACTCCTTGCTACAGAGTAGTTTAAAGAATATCTGTCCACTAAGTCTTTCTATGATGCTGACATACAGATATACAATGAATAAAAAACCCCCAGCCCTCAAGAGAGTGTGTACTTTGAAAAGAAAAGATTTCAATTCAGTTTTAATGCATTTGGCACATAGTTTATGATGTTTCTTCACCTCAAGAGAGGTCAATTATATCATGTTTCGGTATTTTATTTTTCTCTGGACTTACACACAAGTCAGTTGTGAAACAGATCTTCTAATACTTTCCTGTGGCAGGGGACATACTGCTCAATTCTTTATTACTATAAAATGGATCCAATTTCTATGTAAAAAGAAAAGTGCATGTACTAGGTATATTGTTTCCAGGGTCACAAACATTCTTGGTATAGTTTGTGACAGCCAGACTGCTAAATTTTTTAACATGATGAATGAAACTAAACTGAAAATAAATATTTTCTTTTACAGAAGCTTTCAAAATACAAGGCCTGGTACCTTGCTCAGAGTAAAAAATTCTTCCTTACTAAAGATAAACCTCTAGTAGTACAGATCCTGCAGCAGAGTCACACTGTTGCGCTCATGCCACAAAATGGCATGACAATTTATAAGCCTAAAGAATTAGAAAATAACTAATTAACATAATTGAAATGTCTCAGTTAATATACTTGGTTAACAGCAATGTTACCAAGAGAAAATTCTCCCTACACACTTGGATGAAAGCCTTGCTGTTACCTCATGTCATATTTATTTCTAAATATAGAAATAATTAATACTTTTATATGTATAGCTACACAGAGCAGAATTGCACAGCTGTCCCTGGCTAGCCATCAAAGGGATGTGTTTAATACACAAGAATAAATTGTTACTTTTTCTGTAATTCTCTCAATATGAGGGTGGACAAAAAGAAAGTGGGCTAAAAGGTCATTGCAGTTGCAGTAGTCTGGGCTTTCCCAGAAGTCACTGGAGAGAAATAAGAGCCCTGAGAGGTTGATGCAAGCCATCTTATGTGTGGTCTGAACATGTCTGGCCAGCTTCTTTGTCTCTTCATTGACTATTGAGGGAGCATAGCTGATTAGGTCAGATCAAATGAATAATTTATAGATGGATAAAGTCAGGTGTCATGAATACCATCCTCAGTGTCTAGTGCATTTGGAGAGCACAAGGCAATCAGAAAATTTCCCTTGTCTCAGGATATTGAGGGGTTGTGTTATTAAGCTCCCTGTTTGCCCGGAAAGGGAGTCTTATTGCAGCCAGATTTGTAAGGATTTGCTTGCTCCTGGAATAAGCAATAGTGGCTGTGCAGGAACACCTGTATCTGCAACAAGAGCCCCTTATTCTTGTCTCCATGTTGAGCTAAACTGAAGGTGAATAAGACATTCATATTTTTGAAGGAGAGTACCCAGCATATGCTTTGATAATCCATTAATGTTTTCAATATTTCAGCAGTGCTCTTGCTCTGAATTGGAACCAAAAGAAGTCATTTCATTAAAAAGAAGAAGAGAGTATGAGATCCATTTAATTAAAGCTTTTCCAGCCAATACGCTGAGGAACATTTAGATTCTGCAGGCATCTTATGTATAATAATGGAAATTGCATGAGCAGAAACTGGAAAGGCTTGCAGGAAGCCAATGTAAAATGAGCAAAGACTACAACAGACTAGACCCCAGATTACAAGACTCTGGCATTCATCGGAGAAGAACCAAAATATTTGACTACTAAGTGGACCACATCTGTTGAAGAGTGGCAGGTGAGCCCTGACATGGTTTAGGGCACCCTGCCAGTCTGCTCTGCACTGAGTGACACATTTGACAGGAATAAGGTGCTCCAGCAATGCTTCTGCAGAGGATGCTGCAAGGAGCAGGATCATTGACCAGCACAATCCCGTCACTCAGAAGGACCAATCTCCCTGCAGCTGGCATCCCCTCCAGCTGGGTCAGTTTCTGTACCCTCTCTCAGTGCAGAGCAGCATGAAAAGGAGGGGGGTGGGGGCACTATTTCGTTAGTCCAGCAGTCCATGAAATAACTGTTTAACTTCAGATGCAGCTAAATCAGGGAGCTGTTTGGGGTAGCTGCCTTCAGGCGCCACTAACATGGACCGTCCTTCCCAGCGATCCAAGCAATGTGCCTCACTCTCTGCTCTCATCTTTGTTCTTGTAAGAACAGTATTGTCATGAGCAAGAAGAGCATAATCCTCTGAGCTGGAGTCAGAAAACACATCTTGCAGGAGGAAAAGCCAAAAGATGACTGCTGCAGTGTTTCCACGTGGTTCACCCCTTCGCTAAAGCAGCTAACTATTGGAAGGGACTCGAGCACTGCACAGATGTTATTTACCTCTATTTTGAAATGCAGAAAGTTGCAGTAATCTGTTTATTTTTCTTTAACTCTTTTGTGCTTTGGAAGTATCACACAGTTAAAAAGACAATACAACTAATTTTTTAAGAAAATGATTGAGCTGCCAGTGTTTTAACAACTGTTGTTTTACTAAAAGAAAGCAATAAATAAGGAAAAGCAGATTAAATAAACATAGAAGCTAAGAGCAGCACAGAAGTTTTAGTGAATAGAGAAGTTTGACAAATGACGCCTGCTGCAAATCTTTGCTTCTTCTCTGGCTTTCCTCAGGAATTCTCTAAAACTTAGAGGGTGTCTCCAGAAGTGCAGCCTGACACATTGCAAATGGAATAGAACCTGTTGCTGGTCCCACAGGGGATGAGAAGAGTAAACAGGAATATGTAATATCAAGAAGGAGAGTTTTCCCTTTGGATGTCTTTTTTATATTAATCAGATCCAGTTACTCAGGCTAATTACCTTTATAAAAGTTGTAAAATACTTGTGGCCCTCACCTCAGGTAGTCATATAGCCCTGAAGGCTAATAGTCCATCCCTACCTGATCAAAAGGAAAAAACACTCTTAATATATCAAAAATATAAATCCCTGACCCTAGACATCAGGGAAAAATGCTTTGCATTACTATGCTCAGAGTTTGTTTTGTATTTTTACTTAGGCCCTAAGGACCGCTTTGAGAATTAATTTAACTTGGATTGCTTTCCCTTGTCTCCCTTGCAACTCTTTGGTCTAATCCTGCAAATGACCTTTGTGTGGACATACTTTGCATCCACATGGAGCCATTTGGAGTCTGGCGCATGTGAAACAGCACAATACTGCAGAGAAAAGTTCAAGTATATCTAATGAGTTAAAATATTTGGCTGCTGCTTTTTTCTGGGAAAGCAGTTCTGAAATGAACATCTGAGGGTGTCTCAGCAGAAGACTGGGCTGAAAATATTCTGTAAATGTGGCTTTGTTCCTTAGCTCATTACTTTGATTTCGACTTCTCCCAGCATTGTGTTGTTGCTGACCAGATTTCTGGATTGATTTTTGACTAGATTTGAAGCTCTAAGTCTATTGCCAAACAGGGACAAACTGGTGGAGGGTGCTGATGATTAATTTAGTCACACTAGAAACATGTTATATTTAATGCTTTCTTCAGTCAGTTCAAAAGCATGTTTCTTCTTTCCACACTACAGTTTGCATAGGCAATCAACACAGCCTGTTTACAGAAAACTAATGAGCATTTCTGTTCATTAGTTGCAATAATTTACATGGCTGGATTCCTACGTTGGTTTTTTTCTGTAAAGGCAGATGAGCCACTTGGAACCTGAACCCAATCCTGGGTGTCCCTAAGTCCCACAGTTGGCTGTGTTGGTCCCCAAAGCCAGAGTAGAATCAACCATTAGATAGTATCTCTAACTCCAAGCAGCCAGCATCTTCTGCAGCATTTGTTCAAAGGGTTTGTAAAACACTAAAAGAGAATGAATCCTGTACTTTCTTCTTCTTGAAAGCAGCATTCATATACAATCCTTTCTCTGGAAGCAGGATGTACCTTGCTAGGGAATTTATAAAATTTGTTTCAGGAAGCTATAGTAAAAGTTTAGTTCTTTTAAAATACCAAAGATATTCCTAATCCAGTCTCTTCTGGAAAACTGATACCATACAGACATAAATACAATCCAGCTTGCCTCACACGTTTGGTTTTTGGTTTGTTTGTTTTTCGTTTTTCTTTTTTTGTGGGGATCATGCTTCCCTGGATGCTGTCTCCCCATTTTCCATCTCACTTTTTAAAAGCTTCAGCAGAAAGATGGGTGGTAGGAAAACAGTGGGGAAATGAACCAACCAACAAACCCCCAACCAACCAATCAACCAAAAAAAAAACCCCACCCCAGTGTAATATCAGTTTCAGAGCCTAGTCCCCATAAATAGTAATCAGCTTACAGGTTTAGACACCTTCTGGCCTTTGGATGACTCCTGCTGTCCTAGAGAACATCTCTTGTGTCTCTTCAGTGAAAACAGAGCTGAGCAGCGGTCAGTTGGCATAAGTAGCAGCACATGAAGTCAGGTTTCGAAGCCAGTAAAAGCCAAGTACGTGGTTTCTACAGGGTATCTGCAAGTGAGGTTCTGATGAGCTCAAAGTGAAGCAAGAACTCTTTGAGCAGAGTAGGTAAAATGTGGGAGCAGCAACTGACACATTGCCTTTGGGTGGGGCACGTCATTTTTGGAAGGAGGGAGGGTTTGAATGAAATCAACATATTAATGTGATACGTCTAATTTTTACTCCTGCGCTTTTCCTCAATGCCTGAAAGCTGTCTTGATCCAGCTCAGCTCTAGAGGAAGATCTGTTACATGGCAGAGCTCAGGAGAAAGCTGCCACACTTCATCCGTCTAGAGGGAAGCTGTGGATAGTCAGAAAAAATACAAGATGGGTAGCCTGAATTTTGGAGATGGCTGTTAGCACCTCTGCGCTGCTAAAACAAGGCTTTGCTAATCAGCGGATCAAGCTGCTGATTATGTGATAAAGCAAGGAGAGAGTGATAACACTGTTGTCAATTCATCACCAGCTACTTCCACCTAAATTGTCAGTTCAGTAGTTAAACTAAACATTTTACAAAATAGGGCTGATTTATTACCTTCCAGTCAGAAGCACAGAACCAAACACAGAGCTGTTATTTCAGTAGAGGAGCTAAGGTAACTCAAATCATCATTTCACTTTTCTCTGCCATTCAAGCACTTAAACCTTTCCTCTCATGGCCAGTTTTAAATAGGTTGAATATTTATTGTGTTGAACTCTTTTAAACTGTGCGTGTGTGGGAGGGGAGGGTTTCTGAGGGAAAATGCTGCACATGTAATAGTCCCTGATGGCTTTCTAAAACAAGTTAACATTGTTTGACCTAAAGTGAATAAACCCTCAGCAGAACTGAGGCCGATGACTTTATCTGTTAGACTCTGGCTCCTCTAATTTAAAACAAATGAAAGAATGTAGATAGTTTAAGTGAATGCAGAAAAGATTGAAGTGATTTTTTTTTCCCTCGACCTTTAAAAAATTAGGAAATCCTCTGTAAACAGGCACAGCATCTTCAGAAACATTGTCACTGTTGTTATTCCACAGTGACAGTTTCCAACAGCAAAGCATGAAAAACAAGTTTTGCTTTGTTCATGGTTTCAGAGTGTGTCAGTAGATTTTCATTGCTAGGAACCCAAGTTAAAAGTATTAAGTGAGTTCTGCTGGGCTCCTCCTAACCATAATCTTGCTTGCTCAAATTTTATACTGCAACCCATTCTCCTGGGCTCACTGAATTATACTTGAAATTGTTTTTGTCCCTGGCTGGATGATAGTAAATTCCTGCAGGCTTGAACAACTTTGTATTTCCTTAGAGAGTACCAAATTTGTTGTCTGAGCTGAAATACTAATGCTGCAAACCCACCAAAATGTATTCAACTCCAGATTCAGAACAGCAGGGATGATCAGTGTGAACAGCTGAGGCTTACTGCTGTAAAAGCTGTACCAGCCTGCCTTGGTGCACACTGGTAGCCTCACACAAACACCTCTGGATCCAGCTCAGGAAGACTGGCGATGGATCAGGGATGCTGGCCAGGAGGAACAGTCATCTTGCTGTCCACTCCTGGCTTCTCTTTGTGCTTTGGACATTGCTACCTTGTCCACATCAGGAGCAGCATCCTGACAGACACAGATCTCCCTTTACACCTGTTATCTGAGAAGATTACACTGAGGAGCATAAGACACATCATCTGAGACACTGGTTTTCACAACATAGGTAGCTGGTTCCCAAAAGTGGACAACTGCCAGAAGCCACATGGCTTCTTTCTCCCTACAGTGCAGAAGGATAAGAACTAGATGCCCAGATTTCCACCCAAGCAGCAATGTTACTCTCTGTTGGCACCCACAGGCAGTGATTTTCCCTGAGAGTATTCTTGCAGAATACTGTATGCACTTAAAATGGTGTTACTTCTACAAGGTATTGCCTAACACCCTGTGACTGATGGAGATGGCTGACTGAAGGTTCAGGATGTCAAAATCCTCTCTTACTACGGACCCAGTGACAGGCCTTGCTGCAATTCTCTTTTTGGCAGTGTTCTGAAGCACTTTAAAAGCATCAGTATCTTGGGCCAAGTGAGGTAGGTGTGATCTCCTGTGAAGAGAAGATTGAAATAAAAGAAAGGAGACATATTTGTAAGGGTTCAGTGTAAAAGGGGAGGCAAGATGTAGGCATGCCACCAATGTATTTCTGTTTCCTGAGTGTTGGTGACAGGAACATCCATGAAGTGAAAGGGGAATATTGTGGTACGGTTACCAAGAAAACAGCCATCACTACTGATGTCTAGGATGAATACTGTACTAGTGCTGGACAGGAAACAGATGCCTGTATCATGACTGAATCACAGGAATTTCAATGCAGAAATCTGTAAAGCTAATGGAGTTGCAGACAATGGTCACGTTACTGTGTAGCTATAGCAATGATTCCACGGCTTTTACATGTCTAGGTGGGTCTGACTACTATCTGCAGTACCTTGGAAATACCAATGAATGAAAAATGTATGTGTAATCCACTCCTCAAACTCCCATGCTGGGGAGAATCTACTGAATCATTCTCGGGGACCTGTCAGCATCCTCGGGGAGCGGGGACACTGTTAGGCTGATGCCAGTGGTGAAAAGTCTGCAGTCAGGCACACTGTGGTGCTTGCAAACACTTCCTGGGAGGCAGTAGTATTTCTTACGTCCAAAACAAAGAACATAGCAGAGGTGTCCAGGTTCAGCCTTAACCATTCAAAGCAGGCCCTGATCGTGAGATTAAAGCCACTGGTGACTATAGCAGAAACTCTTATCAGAACGATCATTACCTCAGCAGCTCCTACGAGTGACAGTTTCTGAGGGCAAACATCAGTACAAACATCTACTTGCCTGAGGCGCATCTCCACCCACTCACTCTTCCTTTCATCCCTAAATTCAGGCCCTGTTAAACTTGGACTTTTTCCTACTTAACTTTTCAGACTTCTCCTTAGGAGAGAAGTCCTTATCCCAGCACAAAACACCCAAGATTTACTGCTATCTCCCACTGCTGCCTATCTAATCTATTTTACTCAGGTACTCCACACTAATCTAATCTAAAGAGTCCTGTAAAAAACCTGCTCTCACTTTAAGTTCCTTTTCTCTCCACTCCAGTTGTTGTCTAACCCAAAGGTTGGGCATTTGGGACTGGCTGTGGCTGAGCCTCCTCAGTGCCTGTGGCACCTCAGGTCTGACATACCATGGTGGGCTGCAGGTGGTGAAAAATGAGAGAGCCTTCAAGATGGCAAGGACAACAGAACTGCCTGGCAAATGAATTGCTTCACCTGGGTGCAGGCTACAGGTCTATACACTTGTGCATGTGAGAGAAAGGCATGCCCCTGTGCCCTGCCAGAGGCAGGTGCTATGCACCATCTGAAAAGGAGGCAGGTACCTAAAACATATTTAGTGTAATGAAATTCAGTCCTCCAGTCTACCTGGCCAAGTGAATTTTGATGTCCACAAATTAGCCTCTAGAATATCTATATTCTTAACACATCAACACGTTGATTCAGCAAATGATAGTTAAGTGATAGAGCCCAATAACTGTGCCACTACTGACCCAGCAGAATGGGCAGAACAGAATGACTGAGCCCCTGACTGCAGGACAGGCTTAACTCTGCCTACCTTGGCAATTCAAATTAGCTGCTAGACTTTGCACTGAAGTGGCTGAGATGCGCTCAAAGATGTCTGCAGCAGCTCTCCCGTAGGGTTGATACTCTTTAGCAAGGAGTGATAATAAACAGTAGGACGGTGCTAACACTTTAAGCTGCTGCAGCTGCCTGCTAAGTGAGTATGTGTCAACACTTTTAGACTGGAAGGTGAGAATGTGAAATTATAGCTTTCAGTTACCCTATTTCTGCTTTTGCAACATCTTTTATTAAATCACTTTCAAGGATGATTAAGGGACTCAAAGGTTTGCTTGTGTGTTATGAATCCAAGGTACGGAGCACATTTCTGAAAGGACACATTTCTGTGTCCTTCCTTAAGCTTTTATTGTAACTATGACACCATATTTACAATGAAAAATTACAGCAAAATAGTCTTATACAGGAGAGTCCTAAAAACACTCCAATGACTTGAACAAAACCATCTGCCACTAAAAAAACAGAACACTGTAATACGAGGAAGAAAATTAAGTACACAGTTTAACAAAGGTTTGTGTAGCCTGAATTTTCTTTTGATAATTGCACAAACATAAATGTCGCAGAGTCAATAATGAGATCTAGTTCCTCAACCTAGCAATGAAGTAATATGTGATTGTAGGATCAAATTTTCCTCTGTGATACTTTCATCTCCCTGTTAAAGTTCAAAAGCTAAAGCTAGAGAAATTGATTGGCAATGTAAAAAAAGTAAAACTGGAAAATTTGTCTCTGTCCTGATGTAGCTATGCTGATATAGAGACTTGTTAGATACTATAGTCAGAGTCCACTTGTAGTTCAGTCTCTCCAAGACATTTTTTAAATCTGACAACGTTCTATATGGGTATTAGTTATGATGCTAATTTAGATTTGGAATCAGTACTGTGGCTACTATAGGAAATAATATTATTATGAATACATGAACTGATTTTGTATACATCATGGATTCTTGATGGTGTTCTGCAGATTGGCATAATGACTCCAGTGCAGAGAACAGCAGGCACCTGAGCACACAGCTACACTTCTTGGTTCTGTTTGATAACAGAGTCTCAATAGAAGTGCTCCAACTGTTTCCCTTCTCCACCCTTCAAAAATGTCAAATTATTTTAATTCTGGTCTTTTCAACTTCTTGACAACCATTGTGCAAACTATATTACAAAAGTTTTCTCTGGGTCTGGATGGCAAATAAATCTTTAGATGTTGTAGGACAGTGAGAAATTATTAGGGAGCTGGGCAGAACCCTCCTGTAGATTGCCAGCTGGACAGCAGTATGCTTATTCAAAATATCTGTATGTAATCTCTGGGCCAGATCAGGTTCAGCCACAAAGTAGTCTTTAGCATCAGAAATTTCTGAGGAACTCAAAATCAGAAACTAGCACACATTTTTAACTATCTATATGCCTAATGAAATGCACAGCAACACACAGTATTGTAGGCAAGTGCCTGAATCAGTGCGACAGGCTGTGAGTTGTAATACCCTCTTAAACTTAGCAGATGTGACCTTGGTTGACAATAATTAGCATATGGGCCTTTAGACTTTTCCTCCAACTGCTGGAAGTAAGCTTGTTCCGCAGTTCTCTGGATACCAGTATTCATCCCTGCTGACGATGCAAGTTGCTGATGGATAACCAGGGCAGTCACCTCTTTTCAGAGATTGCGATCTCATGGTCAAGGGTAGCACAGTAAAAAAACCACAACCCAAAACATTGCTATTGTTTTCAGAACATAAACTAGACACAACCTTTCGCTTCACTCAATTCTTTACCAATTCTTGCAAATGCTTTGTTTTTCTTTGTTCCCTTTCACAGAGACCTTACTTGTCCAGCCTCTACGCTGGAAAACGGCATTCTAAAAACCAAAAAGAAATTAAAAATCACACACTCCGATGATGATAAAGTATAGAAAATGTTTCCATTTACCGCCTTCGCAGCTACCACAAAACTAAGTGCCCCCCCGCCACTCGCCCAGGGGCGGCCCGGGACTTGGGCCGGGACCGTCCAAAGCCAGCCGAGAGGCGGTCGCGGTCCCGGTCCTCCCGAAGCCAGGTGCAGGTGGAGCTGGCGGCAGAAGCACCAAATCCTGCGTTAGGGTGGAAAGTCTGAGATCGCTGCTGTGTGATCACCCCGAAAACGCCCAGGGAAGCAGCAGCAAACGCCGCCGCCCCAAGCCGTGCTGGCGGGCGGGGTCCGGCGGGGCTCTGCGCTCCCCGGCCGCAGGGCGGGTGCCCTGGACGGCAGCCGGGAGCCAGTTCCTGCCCTCGCGGTGTCGTCTGAGAAGGTGGGTGGATTTTTGGAGGGAAGAGAAAGCGCCAGCCGGGAGGCACGGGAAGGGGACATGCTCCCCACCGGCAGAGGCAGCGGGAGCCGCCAGCGCCGGGAACGCCGCGGCGCGGGAAGGGGCAGGAGCCCCGCGGGCCGCCGAGTAAGAGGGGCCGGCTGGAGGGCCGTGGGGCGGTGCCGCCGCCCTTCGCGGGGTCGCGTTGCCGGCCCGGCGGGCTGGGGGCGGTGGTCACCCCTGTTCTTGTCAGGGCGGGCGCCGCGGGCGGCGCTGGGACGGACCCGGGGCCTGGCCGGGGATGGGGTGTAACGGGACGGGGTAGAAGGGGCGCCGTGCTAGGGCCCGGGGAAGCGATCGCGGTGAGCGGCGCGGCACGGCACGGGGGAGGTGGCACAGCCCCGCGCCTTCGGGAAGGCGCTGGCTGGAGTACCCCGCCGCTCCCCCCCCGCCGAGCCCGGGCCGGTGCCCAGGTAGCCGGGGGGGCCCTGAGAGGAGCCCAGGGGGGGG
>VWZT01013670.1:569968-656611 GCA_013397055.1 Pachycephala philippinensis
CCCCGGCCCCGCGGGCAGAGCGTGGCGTGTCGCTCCCACGCCCAACCTGCCCGTCCTGGAGGAGCGCTTGGCTGGGCGCTCAGGGCTACGGCTTCGTCCCTGTCACATTTGTACCGTGCTGATTTTTAGTAGAAATAAGGGTCTGGCCTATGTCTCCTTGTACCCTGTGCTTGCCACTCTCCTGTCTATCCGCAGAAGCTTATATTAAGGATATTTCTATCCATAGCAGTTGTTGCTGGAACGATCCTCTTGTGTGTTTAGTTCAGAAACTTAATAGCATGCCCTGTGGTGGCACCATTGCATGTTTTGACTTGTAAGACAAAGTTTGTAACACTGAACCGTGTCTGATCCTTCTGTGCTCCCTATTACTAGTAATAAAGGTCTCTGAAACAACTATTAACTTCAGATCCAATAAAATACATATAACAGTTTCAGTAGACTTGTTTTAAGATTTGTCTTAAACCTTGTTTACAAAGACAAACTTGATATTGTATTTCTCAGAGTTAGAGTATGTATGTTGTTCTGAAGAATAAGCTGATTTAAATCTGCATAGGACTGTGAAATATATGCCCTTTATGTAGGTATTCCCCTTTTTGTTTGCTGAAGTTGAAATACAATTGAGTGATTTTTAAACATACCGAACTTTAATTTAAAACTGTGGGTGATTTTTGGTTTGGTTGTGTTTTTTTGTTGTGTGATTTTTTTGTTTGTTTGTTTTTGTTTGTTTTTTTTCTTAGTGTTTTAGTTTACTGCTATCTTGAATTCACCCTTTTGCCTTGGTTTGAAAGTGACACATATGGTATTGTAGGATTTTCCTTTCTGCTACCACCTCAATTAAGAGATTCACACAGTCTCTTAAAGCCAGGTGGGTTAGGTGAGGATAAAATTGGAGTCTTAAGTAAGGGCACAGAAGATGTTAAGACTTTGTGATAAAATACAGCTGAAAAACAGTGCCATGTTTGGAGAACCTGTTCTTCAATACTGTTCAGATAGTGTGGGAAGAAGGAGAAAACCACGTCTAAGGGTAAAAATTCCTATCTGCTTTTTAATTCTGTCACATTGAAACTTCTGGTCTTTGGCACTTGTCATAATCTACCTCTCCCTGTGGTGGTAAGCCCTAACAAGGCCTGTGGCACTTCTGGAGCTCATCATGTTAAAGCTGTCTAATTGGGGACTACTAATAGGCGTGGAATTGCAAAATGGACTGCTGTGCCAGTTGTTTTGCCAGGTACTTACATGTTGGAGTTAAAATGTAACTGGTAGAGAACATGCGCTCAGACCAGTGATTGCCTTAATCACAGCAGGCCTGATGTAATCTTTGCTTGAACTTAGACAGCCCTGGTGAATGTCTGATCAAGGTTGCAGTGCGTTCTCCGTTGCCTTCGTGTAATATTGCTGTGTGTCGTAAAGTCCAGTTTATCTTCTTGCAACTTTATTTTCATAGATTTGTGTAAAATGCCAAGAGAGTGAGGATTTGTGGCTTGGCATCTGTCTGGTCTCTCAGTTCAGTTGATGGAGTAGTTACTGTGTACAGTGCTTCATGTGCTGTATGTGAACAAATCCCTTTAATTGAAGTCTCTCTTGTTTGTATTGAACAGTAAGAATGGCTTTTCTGTTTGAAAAATCAGAAAACACCTTTAATGAAAGACAATTACTATTAAAAAGGGACTTCACATTTTCAAAAAAATTGCTGCAGTTGCAGGGGTTTGTAGTGTTCTGATACTGAATGTGCAAGGTATTAGCAATTTTGGGAAATGATTTATGTTTTTGGGACACTGGATCCCATATGGTGTTTGCATTATAATGCAGTAATTAAGTCATCAGCATTTCATGTTTAGGTGTAGACCTACACTGACAGCAGGTTGTCGTGAGGAAGGCTCCAAGCATAGCTGTTGTTCACCACAGTCAAGGGAGTTGCAACAAAAATTAGGATTTTTGATCAGTTTAAGGTTTTGGAAATGCACAACTGTAATCATCAAGGTTTGAGCAAGAACTGAAAAACTTGTCCTCTAGCTTCAAGATCAGTGGTCAGACTAAGAAAGGGAATGTCTGACTGAGAAGTGGTGCTTCTGTGGATCTTTGTATACACAGGTAGGAGAACAGAGGCCATGCGATTTGAGTAGTCTGGATACGCGTATGTTGGTCAATAATTGTGTTTTGTTTTGGATGCCTGCCTACTCTGATATTAACTTCCGTTCGGCCATGCCTTGCCATGTTTTCCATTTTTATTTTCACTTCTTTTTTTTTTGGTTCCCTTTGACACCGTGCCTAGTGGTCTTTCTCCCTTCAGAGTCCCTTCACTGAAACGATTGTTGCGAACAAAGATTGCACACTCAGGCTGGCAGGCTCCGTCTGAACATGGAGCGCCTGCTCAAAGGGACAGGTCACGTATTCTAAGCTCCTGGGGGAGCTGGCAGAGAGGGCCAGGGACTCTCAGGGCTGTTTGCCATTCTGTTTGAAATCTGACACACGTTTACAAATGGAAGAATTGCTGGGCTTATGTTCATAAGGACAGATAAGTGAGAGCGTGATCTTTCTGGCTTTTAGATTAATAAGCGTCGGCTATCTCTGTTCCGTCAGGTTGTAGTGGTGTTTTGCTGGAGAGTTTAAGCCCTGCTGAGGTACAGCCAGTACTGCTTCAGTCACAACATCCCACCAGGCCTGTCCAGATTTGAGGCTGGAACTGGTGTCTTCGTTAGTGTAAATTTAATTTCCTGTCCTTTGCCTAGAAAGGCACAACAAAAAGTGCTTTTATTTTTGGGATTTTTTTTTGCTTTTCTATTCCTACTGTTTTGCATTTAAAGAATTGCTGTGTCTCTTTGTGGTATAGTTTGCTATTAATCTGTATTAAAATTACATTTAGAACATTAAATGCGGGTTGAAGAAAATACAAACCACAGTGTGTGTGGCCTTAAAAGCCAAATTTTAGTTCTTAACAAAACTATTTCCTCGGTTTATGAATACTAAAATGAATACTAAAGACACTTCATCAAATAATTTTATTAAGACTGGTATTTTTCTTTTGGTTTTGTGACATATTTTTGTTTTGTTTAGCAGGTGAGTTGTTAGGAATAGTGAACGGTCTTTAGTGATTCCCCAGTGCTTCTGTATTTGTCAAAAGTCAGGAATACATTTCCAAAGACTTCTGTAAAAAAAAAAAAAAAAAGAGGTTTATCAGTGTTTGCTTTGTAATCACAACTGCTCAATTTCAGAGAAGAAGAAAACCCCACAATATTCTCACTCCTACACCTTATCAGAGAGAGCGCAACTGCGTAAACTGAGGAGAAGCATGTGCTGGGTCAGGAACCAGAGAAGGGCAATGATGGCACTAAAAATAGAAAATCATTTGCCTTCTCGCTAACAATAATGAGTAGATCGTTTACTATTTTAACAGCCCGCTTGGGATGACACTGGTAAACTTCAAGTGGTGACTCCCAGGTGTTACATCTCTCTGCTATTGGAGCAGAATGTCAGTCTTTCTGTAATTATGCCTGTAAACATGTGAACTCTTCTGGAACTCCGTGTTGTTGGGTGTTGGTGCTTTTTCTATGCCTGATACTCAGACACTGGAAGGTTTCATCATAATGTTAAAGATCAGAATTAGAGAAATCCATTTGTAAGATTTTATATGTCAAATAGTACTCAATAATGGTCGTTAGAAGTGCGCATTACTTAGGTGATAGAGAATTCTGCACAAAGCTTCTGTTAAATAAATTCAGTATAAATACCAGCCTTACCAGGAGTTTTGGTTGAAGCTGTTAAAAAAGCTTGAGTCAAATCCTGTTTAATCATGCAAGCATGATGCTGACTTCTGCTCTGATTTATGTCAGCATAAGCCTAGGATAATTTGACAAAACATGGACCTCTTCCATGAGGAAATGTTACATATTTGATAAGGGACAATATGAAGCAGGAAGTAGTTCCTTCAAGGAAAGGAAGGTATCTGCCTTCCAATGTAACTGCATTTGATGTGTTTTTGTAAAGTGACTTCTTGCTTCCCAGTTATACGACTTTGTTGATTGTACCACTTTGGTATAATTGTCTGAAAAAAATACTTTTGCAAGAGAAATGCAATGGACTGAGAGTATCTTGAACTGTGTCTGTATGAAATGATTGCATTTATGCATGCAGTGTATGCATTATACAACTGAATCTTCAGCAGGTTTGACAAACATCAAAGCACAAAGTTAACTTTTTTCTCTGTGTAAGCTATTTTTAATGATTTTTATTATTAAGATGCAAAAATAATGTCTGCTGCTTCGGACATATTATTTAATGTCATTTTTATTTACTTACACGCAAAAACAATGGAGAGAACAGTTGGGGAAGAGGAGGTATTTCATCTCACACACTATGCGTTTGTGATCTTGTGCCTCTTGTATCTTTGAAAACATCTTACTGTAGGTGGAAAACCAAATCATAACTGAACACTATAAGCTCTGAAAAGAGTAAAAGCTGGTATTTTTTTTTTCTTTTAATTCTCTGACTGTGGCTGTGTAGATGATGATTGTAATATAAACATGTGCAACCTGTGAGCCTTACTAAAAGAAAAATACTACCTTTCTAAGGAAGTCTTAAGTGGCACTGTTAGGCTAAGCTGTTAGGAATATATACTCGTCCTTTGAAGCTGATGTTTTGGGGTTTTTTTTGTCTGATAACAACTGGAAGAAAAAATTGAGGTTTTCTAGCATTCAGAGGTTGTGTGCTATTCTTCCTCGCAGTTGTTTGTGTGTTAAATTGCACAGAATAGGAAGCAGCTATAAAAATTATGAAAGGATGTTAAATGAAAACAAGATTGATTTCTTGTGGTTAACAGGAGTCATTGTTGTTAAAAAAATATGGGTTAGCCCTGGTATAAATGTTGAGCCTTCTAAAATGCATTGAAACAGTCTGAATTGACAGTACTCCAGAAGTCAGTCTGGTGGGCTGTTAGATACAATTCCATGATTGTGGAAGCTGTCAGAGCCTACGATCTTGTCAAAACCTTGAACTTAGGGCCTTGCTACAGAGGAGGTGTTTGTCTGCGTGCCACAAAAGATGATGGATATGTACTAAAAATACGTTACGCTAAGCATAGTACACAGACAGTGGATGCGAGTTGTGTTGTCTGGTCAGATTTTCTTTTTACAGGAATCTTGTAACACTTTGCCTGTTTATAATACGAAATGCAGATTATTATAAATGCTGTGCATTTCTGCTGTCCAAATCCTTCTCATGTCTTGTAATTTTTATCATTTTTACAAAGACACTTCCATGGTATTTTTTGCCCATCACCCAGTAGTAGGCACACACAGTAGAAGTATAATGGGTGGGAACAGTGACATCAAACTGGCTTTGATTGTGTTCATATCAGAGGCCTGACACATCTTGTAAACCTGAAAGTGCATAATCTTAGAGTTGCAAGGTGGGATTAAGCTGTTTTATGTATGCAGATCTTGAGTACATAAAGGTTATTTAGTGGGAAGGCTTCCTCTGTGGTGTGTTTTTCCTTTTCATTGTTTTTTTGTGTGGTTTTTTTTTGTTTGTTTGTTTGTTTGGGGTTTTTTTGTTTTGTTTTGTTTTTTTTTAAACCATGGTGAAATGCATTTTTCATTTACTCTAGTTAGATGGGAATTCTGGCTACTCCCTGAATTATTGTTTACTTTGGTAACAGGGAAACAATTTTCAGAATTTACTGTTTGATGATTGCTGTTGGATTGGAAGAGAACTCTTCTGGGGAGGTGAAATTAGAGTTTAGCGATTGGATCACTTAGTAATGGAATGGTAAAGATTAGGCACAACTGTATGCTTTGTTCTCTGCATCTCTGTGCTGGGGGGCTAGCACTACTGTGTTTTTCTGAATCGGTGTACCCTGTTGTTCTGTATGTCAGGGAATTGTGTTCAGCAGAAAGTGTTGCTGCTTTGTATTTTCTGTTCCAGATTTTTGCATTGAGAACTTGTAGATCAGAAGTGTTTCAGTGAAGCCTTGGGATCTGTTGCTGCAGCTCTCTGTACAGCATGTTTGAGAGAGCCTGATCCAAATCATGTTAGTAAATATTTGGTGCTGGGCATGAGAGGTTCTGTGTGGGCTTTCTGGAAAAATACAAACAGCTGTTTAGATTTTGACTCTGGTTTGCAACTGTGAGCATACACCTTTGGGGGTATAGGTAGTAGGCTTATTTTTGTTCTAAATTTCTTTATTTCCATTTGCCAGCAGCTGCTGCTTTGGTGAGAGTGAATGAGGTGCCTCCTTAGAGGACATGGCTAATTACAGATTGTCTGTTGGTGGAGGGGGGCACTCTGAGATAGAGATTTTCTTTTATGTGTGTGTCATTTGCATAATGTGTTAGGACACACAGTATGGACTGCATTAAGCACTAGCAAATATGCTGTAGGGAATAATCTTGCACTGGCATCACTGAGTTGGCTGGATAATATAATCTTCCATATTTTAAATTTTGAGGTTTATATTTGTCTGTATGAAGGGCCAGGGACAAGAAATCAAATAGAAAACCATGTAAACAGTATTGAGGAGAGAGGTTTTAAATGCTGATTAACAGTTGCAGTTGGTACAAATAGGTTGAAAAGAGAAACTTGAACTTGGGATTTTGGTTTTTGTTTGTTTGTTGTGGGTTTTTGGTTTGTTGGTTCATTGGGGGTTTTTTTTGGGGGGGAGCAGGTTTGAGGTGTTTTTTTTTTTAATTTTTTTTTAAATTTTTTTTTAACCTAACAGAAATGGCAGTGTGTCCTCCTATTTGTATGTGTGTATATATCTTTGTACACTTTGATGGAGTACTATTTCTATTGAAACTTTATTGCAAACCACTCACCCTTTGAAAGACTGTATTTTGTTCTCTTCTAGTTTAGTTTTTCATCTAAATATTTGGCGCTTTTTGTGTTACAAAGTTTGAGACATAAGAGAGTGAACAATCCTGTAATAAAAAAAGTTTTAAAAAAATCAAAGCTTCTTAAATTGCCTTAAATATTTGTGTTGAATATCTGTGTACTTCTCTTAGTCTAAGTGTGGGGGCAGAAAAGACTAAAATTCAAATGCGGATGCGATTTAAAACTTCGAGGTGAATAGGTGTCTTGGATACAACTTGTTCCATCCATGGGATGAGCTAAAAGAGAATATTTTGAATTCTCAAGAATCCCATACAGATCACTTGGGTTGTGGCAGATAGATACAGTGTGCCCAGTGATATGTTCACAGCATTGAGGTGAACTCGTCAATTTTGAAAACTAAAACTGAACTCAATCTACAACTTGAGCTGCCGTTTTATATTGGGAAACTGCACATGGAGAGATGCTCTAAAATTAGTTTATGGCGCTAAAGTCATGTGGATTTCAAAACGATAACACAATTACAGTTATTTTTGAGGAAAACACGACATTTTAACTTGTTCAAGGTCTGTCCTGATGTAATAGAATGTGGAAGTGGTTGATTTCCTAGGAAGCTTGACAGATATTTAAATACAATTCTTTAATTAAAGTCTGTTGTAGTTTAGACATGTTTAAATGGGTATATCCTCAGTTCCATAATGTTTAAGAGGGCTAGAGGTCAGTCAGTGCTTGCATGAGTATGCAGAGCTATCAAAATTTCCTTTTGATGCAAGAATTGAGAATCAAAACATTTTGTTGTTGTTCTTTTTGGTTAGCAAAAGAAGCAGCAGGTCCAGTATGTGCTCCTCAAGCAGGTGACTCTTCTTACCTGTGGATTCTGACCTGTTTTTTGTAAGATAAAGATCTGGTTAGGGTTATCTCCAAAAGAAACGCTGCAGTTTTCATGTAACAAGCTGTCCCATTGCACTTCATGCTCTGTTATTGTTGCTGTGCTTTTCTTCTCAGCTCTCTAATTTTGATGCAACTTTAATAGGGAGCCTGTGACTCCAGTGAAAAGTATTCCCATGTATAGCCACAAACATTTCTTATTCATCAATGGCTGTAAAATCTGACTTGTTCTTTCTTGCATGCATTTTAAAATTTTATTATCCTCAATCACCATGGTAAAAGGTGAGTAAGTAAACTTTGCCCGGAGTAATCAATTTTCATGGCAATTTTACAGGCCTTCTGCTCCATTCTCTGTACTTACTTTGTTTTTGTATGGGTCTGTCTAAATACAGTTTCACATTTTTTGTATGCTTTAGTTATTTTCTTTAAAAAAAGTATTGGAGAAGTTGCTTTGGAGCTGCTTGTGAGGTGGGATTTAAACACGATCTTTCTTTTCTTAAGAAAAGAAGAATGAATGGCTTGTGTGCTGCTCTGGCGTTTTTAAAGTTTCCCATCTTGCCAAATTAGCAATAATATGAAAGTTGGAAGAGTGAAACAAGTGAACATGAATAACGTTCAGTATTACTCGCAATCTGTGCATCTGAATCAGATGTTGGAGTAATTCAGTAGCAGTAAGTAGTTTGGCGAGCTGGTATTCTGATCCTGGTGTCATGGAGGTGATCTTACAAGCTCATTGCTTGCATCTCCTGTTAGCATTTTAGTTTTTTTAGAACATGAGGAGTAGTATTCCTGCTTTTTAAAAATACTGCATACAGAACCAAAATGGTCCTTGTAACTGAAGTCTGTGCAACAAAGGGGTTTTTTCTGTATGAAAGTGTTACGAAATATTATGTTGTATAATGGATGCTGGCCAATACAGGTAGCATTTCATAGCCCATGCCCTTTAGGTGTTGTTTTTTGTGAGTTCAAAACTGTGGATGGTTTTGAGTAATTTTCTCTCCATTTGTACTGTGACTGAGGCTACGATTCAGCTGTGTATCTAAATAGGTCTGGTAACTTTCTGCTGTTTTCATGAGTTAAATGGCAGTGGAGTGGTAAAGTGCTTTTTTCTTTCTTTATAGAGAACTTTTGCTTGCTGATAGTTATTCAGTTTAGTAAAGATGAATTGTCTTTGCAGAAATGCTGAAGGACCTTCTTCAGCACTAGTTGATCTTGTGCGTAAATGTCAAAGTATTATGTCATGTATAAAATGCTGAGAGGTAATGATTAACCAGGAGCTCATGGGTGAAATCTTAAATGTTCTGGTAGGTAACTCCAAGGATTAAACAGCAGCTTAATGCTTGGTGTTGGTCAAAAGAGCAAATTGTCATCCATTTCCTAATAATTTTGAACAGACAGTGTTCTCTGTTAGGCCTCAATATGTAAATCCACAGTGCACTTGGAGCTTGAGTGTCTAGGTCCCATCTCCCTTCATTTTTCCCCATCTCAGAAACAATATAGTAGAGCTGGAAAAGTTGGGGAGAAAGGCAAACTATGATAATTGGAGTTGATGATATGGAGTACTTTCTGTGTCAAAACCAAAAAAGGAAGCTAGGACTTGGCAGTTTAGGAAGGAGGAGAATAGAGACAGACAGGTGATGTTGAGATGTTGTAGCCTTCTCCGTCTCCGTCTTGAATTTCTATGGATCAGCTTTTCACTATCTACACTGAGAAGTTGGAGGTGTCAGATGAGCATGGTGGAGTGAGAACAAGCAAAAGGAGATGCTCCTTTGCATAAAAATTAATTAAGCTTGTTACTCTGCAGTGTAATATTTTGGAAGCTAAAAGCCTGTGTGTAACCCAGGTATATTTTTGAAAGAGCAATACTTTTAGAGTTACTTAGTACACTTGTAGTGGAATGAATTATGGATTTGTGAATAATTAAAGCTGGGAGGATAGTGTAGTGATGCTTGTTTCTGTGTTCTTTCCTAATTATTGACAGCTATCTGCATTTGGTTGCTGTAAGAGCTGGGCTAGTTGAGTCTTTGATCTGATCTACAGGTGTTCTTACATGTTGGAGTGCTGATTCCATAATAGCTCATCAGGATTCCTTCTGCTTTCAGGAGGTTCAGTACCAAGCCTGATGAAACAAGGCAGCTGTTGGTGATCAGCATCAGGAAATGGAGTTTTTCAAATATTCAGGACTGGGCCTATTTTTGCTTCTTGAAGATACCAAACTTATGTCTTTGGTTCTACTCACTTTTGTTGAAGTTGTTGCATCATACGGGTCTAATGTTCTCCAGTTTTAATAAGCTAAAATGAAATGCACCATTGCCTGCTTTTGTTTTCAGTCCATCTCTTCTCTAACCCGCCTCCCAGCTGAAGGAGAATGAAGGTGATTTGGGATTGTGCACACAAGTTACATATGCTGTCATACTTTAATTTCTTTTCTACTTGTTTGCAGTCAGGCAAGTGCTTTTTTTGCCTGTAGAATAGTTTCCTGTGTCACCTTTTTAGTGGACTGTACTACATTGCAGGACTTAATTTTTGATTCCAGGTCTTATTGCAGCAGCAAACCCAGTAAATCCCTTAGATCCTGTGGTTAACTCCATTCTCCTTTTGTGGTGCTGCTGGGACTTCTGTTTGCTGTAGAATAGTTACTCCTCTTTCACTCCATTTCTACAGCTTAAGGGAAGGAAGTAGCACTTCAGAGGCTACACAGCAAGCTACATAGCTCCAAGGGCATGGGACTGAGTGATATATGGATAGGGGAAGGACTGGAGGGAGCAGCTCCATCTGGCAGAATGAAACTTCTCCCCCTTCACCAGTCCTGAAAATCAGTTATCCAGAAGGTAAGGGAAAAAAAAAGGTAAACTTCTACCTAAGCAACTCTGAAATGAGATAGCCACGAAAAGTTTTGTTGAGTTGGGGTTTTTGTCTTTTGTGGGTGGACAGACAAACAACCTCCACCCCCAACAACTATTTTTAAAGCTAGATCTGAAATGTTAAAAGGCATCTGTGGCTGGGATGGTTTCTGCTCTTGTAATCAGTGATTCATGACTGAGAAACAAAATTCTTTAATGCAAGTGAGTAGAGACAGTGGTAATATTAGACAGTTACTCAGCAAGGCGTGTTCAGGGTAAACAGTCCTCGCTGGTAAGTTTGTCTCTACAGAATCATTTTTTCCTTGTTTCATTTAGATCAGGGACTTGTATAAACTTCGGAAAAAATCTTGTATTCAGTTTAGAATTCAGAGATGCCTGTTTTTCACACTATCCCGGTGTGAGTTTATTTGGGAAAAAGATTCTCCCCTTGCAACTCCCTCACCACATTAACCTTTATACATTTCATGGCCAGCATTCAGTGGCTTAAATTTTGGATGATGCAACATCAGTAAGTGATGTAATGGTTGTCTATAAGCTTCTTTGCAGTTCACAATGGGAGTCTGAAGTTTGGAAACAGATTTTTTTTTCTGTGTTAGGTTCTGTGTCTGCTGTGAGGGAGGTGAAGCACAAACACCACAATCATCTTATTTTGGATAGTGCCAAAAAAGTGAATAATGATGTTTTATCATGGGTTTTTTTTTGTTTGTGGTTATTGGGTGTGTTTTTTGGTGGTCTGTTGCTGTGTGCGTGGTGTTTAGTTTGGTTTTTTTTTTTTTTTTTTTTAGTAATTGGATTTTTTTAAAATTCAAACCATTAATGCTACCAGATGAGTTAAGGGGAAGGCATTATGTGTGAGATTAAAGCCAGGATTTGTGGGAGTGACTTGACCTTAAATTCGGTTAATACTGTGGTGACTTCCCCCACTTGGATAATCTGGTCTGGCAGATTTCTCTTTCCTGCTTAGGACCCAAGATACGTTGAGCTTTCATTCCTTGGAAAGTGCCTGTAGTCTTCCCTACTTTTGTAAGTGAGAAAGCTGAGATTACAAGAATATGTCCTCAACTGAGTGTTACTTGGCCCATACAAGAGTATGTCACTCAGCTGAGTGTTTCAATGCAGGAGGAGCAGTGGTTGTCCTTTCTCTGTGTTCTTTATCCCATGATGCAGTTGTTTTTTGTGGAACTTGGTTTCTTTATTGCAAAGACACTTCTCATTTGGATAAGAAATACAACTAGTTGCATTTTAGAGTGACTCATTACAGAAAGATCTTCCAGTTTATTCTTACTGCATAATAAGGCCTTTCTGGCCTACGTGCACGTTATTTCACAAGCCTGTTTTTCTCTGTTACCTTATTTACAAATGCCTGTTACAAAGCAGCAGTAGAGACTTTACTTTTCCATTATACTGTTTTGTACTTTTAAGTTCCAGTGAATTCTGAGAAGATCCATTGTATTTATTGTTTTAAATGATTGAAGTCCAGACTGTTTTTTATTTTTAAGTGCAGATTTAAGTTAGATGATTTCAGAAATGATTAAAAAAAAAAATGTTGGAAGACATCTTGTGCTGCCTATGTTAATAAAAGTTTTTTAATAATTGGGAAAAAAAAGTAGTTGTTCTAATTTAAAATAGTAAAATAGGGGGGAAATTACACTTATTCATATTTAGTAAATAGCCTGTATAAGTCCTTGTCTTGGGGTGACTTTATGGTGTTGTATCCCCTGTCTCTGTTCTATGCCCAGGCTTGAATCTTGTGCCTTTCTGTGCCTTTAAAACTGGGTGAGAGAGAGAAAAAAAAAAAGCCAGACAAACTTTTCAAAGTAGTTTTGTGCTCCAAGGTCACTCTGTCTACTCTCTGCGTGCTTCTGCTGCGGTGAGAAGAGCGGAGAAAAGCACCTTCTGGCTTTTGGCTGTGTTTTCTCCGGAGAGAGACAGAGTTTTCCTTTTTTTCCTGGGACTTCAGGTTTTTTTCCTTCTTCTCTTCTGGACTGTTTAAACAACATCAGAACATACCGGGAGAACTTTCCACCGAGGCCCAGAGGGGTGGGGGGACTGAACTCCAGCTCCAGGGAGGAGAGAGGCCACACCCAGAAAGGACTTTGTATCTTCCCAGGTTCTCTCCACAGTGAGAGGTTTTATTATTTAGCATTATTCTTTTCCCGTGTGTTTGTTAAATAAATGGTTTTTATTTCTCTTTCACTTTCCTCTGAGGAATATTTCTTTCCCAAACCTGGTGGGGGAGGGGTGGCTGTAACCTGCCTTCCATCAGAGGATGTTCAAATTTGGACATTCCTCCGAATTTGTCTCAAACTGGGACAGTCCTTTAATCTGAAGATGGTTCTGGACTTCAGCAAGCTTTGGATCAGTGGTTCTAATAAATGAGCCTTTGAAAAAAAGTCTTTAATTCTTTTGAAAATCAGTTGTGCCTATTCTGTTCTTTAATGCTGACTACTTTTTGTATTATGTGCTAGAATATAAATAAATAACTTGAATTATATACTTTCTTCAAACCTTCTTTTGAAGAGATCCGTGTCAGGTTTAAGCAAAAATACCCCAAGCGACTAGTATTTTCTTGGACTGTTAAGAATAAAAAGCCTACAAATACCAGTTCTTTGCATAATGCAACGCCATATACTCTATAGAAAACCTGACATGCCGTTATATATGAAGTTACAGCATGAAAATACGAAGAATGTAGTAAAAACAACTGTTTTGAAGTTAAACACACAGTGGAAGTAGATAACTTTTGTTTCAGGAACGAAAAGTTTATCTTTTTATACAACTCGTTTACTCTTACTCAGATTTAGAGGGCGAAAAAGCTTGTCCATTTAAATGAAATCTGTGGAGAATGAGGCCTGCTTTTTGAGTGTCTGCAGCTTGAAGGAGTTGTAGGTATGTCTCCAAAACCAGGCAAATAAGACTCTTTGCTATAGAAGTAGTACAAGTTGTGAATTTAAAAAATGTAAATTTAATCTAAAAAAAAAAAAAAAGCAAAGCTAAAAGAAATTCTTGAGCATCTTTCCATAGCAAGTCATGGACTGAAGTATAATTATACTTCATCTAGTATCTCCTTCCAGCATTAACAAACACTGCCTGTTTTAAGAGAATTTTGTCTTTCTGGTGTGGTTTTGTTTTCTGTAGTTACCACAGGATTTTACCTGGAGCCTAGAAAGCACTGCTGTAGCTGCAGCAATCTCTCTCTGGTGTTAGATCTATGACTTGAGAGTTTCTGGCACTCTGAGATCTGTATGGAGGTGAATTTATTCTTCTCTTTCCTCCTTCCTTCCATATACACACGTGATTATATAATTGTGTAAGTGGTTGCTGAAGCCAGAAGTTTTAGAAAATGATGGCAATTGCATGAATAGCATCATTTCAGTAAATTAAATGAGAATGGCAGAGAAGGAATGGATACACTTTTACACTTACTTTCAAAGTCCTTCCTGCACGTTAGCAGAGGGTATTGCCAGACTATATTGGCCATGAGCAGGTAGGGAATGTTAGGGATTTGAACTGGAATGTAGCACTTTGCCAAAAATAGTCTGAACCTGATTTGTCTGCAGCCATGATTTGTGAGGCTGCTGTAAAATGCTTTCTCACCACTGAAAATATGGCACAGATTTAAAAACCAGTTTTACAGTATTAGTATTGAGGTTGGAAGGCACTTCTGAAGATCATTTAGTTCAGTAAACTGGAGCAGGCTGCCCAGGATGGTGTCCAGGCTGGTTTTGACCACAAGTATGGACACTCATCAGCTTTTCTGGCAACTTGTTTCAGTGTTTGATGATGCTTATAGTAAAATTTGGGGTGGTGGTGTTGTTTGGATGGGTTTTCGTCTATTTCAGTTTGTTTCTGTGCCTCTTCTGATTTCATACTTGGCCTCCAGCTGGACCTCTTCCTGGTGTTCATAACGCTTTCAATTTCCAGTTCAGTTCACAGTCCCTTTTTATCTGGCCTATACTTCCTTAGTTTGTCCATAAGAACATAGTGGGAGACAGTGTCAAAAACCTTCCTGATGTCAGGGTAAAAAATACCTGCTGCTCTTGTCTCATCACCAAGCCAGTCAACTCTTTACAAATGGCCATCAGGCTTTATTCTTGATAAATCCATCTTCTTGTCCTTTGTATGTTTGGAAGCCTTTCTTGTTGCTCTTCATGTCCTGTACCAGCTGGAAATCAAAGTGGGTTTTGGCTTTCGCATGGGCTTTGGCCTTCTTAACCCTTATCACTGCATGCTCAGACAGGGTCTTTGTTTTTTCTGGATCCCCTGGGTCATGCTTGTGATCCTTGTACACTCCCTTTTATATTTGAGTTCAGTCAGAATCTTCTTGTTTGTCCATGCAGGCATCCTGCAACCTTTGCTTGATTCTTTGCACACTGGTAAGGACCATTCTTGAGCTTGTAGGAGGAGATCCATGAAAATCAACCAGCTCTGCTGGACCCCTCTCCTCTCCTGGATAGCCTCCTTTTGGAATTCTTCCAAGCTGATCACTGAGCAGTCCTGTTCTGCGGAAGTCCAGGGCTGTAATGCTGTTATTTGGCTTCGCTCTCTGCTCTGAGGATGCTGACCCTTGTTGTTCACAGTCACTGTAGCCAAGGGGGCCCCTGAACTTCATGCTCCCAAGAATTCTTCCTTTTCTGTAAATAAAAGGTTTAGTAGATTGCCTGTTCGGTTTTGGAATCTCAGTCACCTGTGTCAGAAAGTAACTGTTAGGAAACACTTCATTCTGTGTAACGTTCTGGAAACCTGCTGGATTGCTTGTGTTCAGCTGTGATGTTAATAAAATTATTAAAAATAATATGTATTTTATTGCATATGTTGTTGTGAATACCTTCTGAATTGGTCTTGTACAAGGTAAAGCCCTTACAGGCTGTTGGCCAGGAACTTGTGCAGGGGAATTACATGCAGAGAAGAGGAAGTTTCATTAGATGATTAATCTGTCTCGTCATATGACATAATTTGAAAGCCACGATATAAATTTGATAAGAAAAGCAGTGAAGACGTTCGGAAAAGGACTATTAAATAAAACTGAAACAACAGCTTGCATTCCTGCAGTTAAGTAGTTTTTAGTTACTGTTGGATGTCAGTTTCATTTTTGAAATCTGGTTGAAAGTATTTTTGGTAAGTTGTGCTGTCTTCATTTATGTCTTGCTGCGTCTTAGTGGAGTACAGGTCTCCTATCATTGTTTGACATGTGATATTTCGTGCAAACACACCCACGTCATGGAACTGCTGCTGTTTGACCTGACGTTGCTGTATGGTGATTTTTAAAAAAAATAATTTCTCACTTGAAAGGCAAGGTTAGGAAATACATTGTCCTTTTACAGACATGGTAAAAAATGAAAGCAAAAGCCTCCAGAAGAGAGCCACTTCCCTAGTACCAAATATTTTTTCACTGTCCGATTACTGTCACTTATGTAATGAGGAGCTTGGCATGTGTGTAGTAGTTCGTGATTGATGGGTCACAGTGTGTGTACTCACACTTGGGGTATGACTGGTAAAATACATTCCTAAGATACACTGCGACCTAATATGATGCTGGGTGAATTTTTTCTTAAGGATCAAGGCCAGCTGCTGGCTGAAAGGCAGTTATGGTGACACAAGGCAGACTTTCTGCTGAAATATAAGCAACTCTGAGTTTAATTCATGTGACTTTGTCTGTTGTATAGTCAATAGTCAGCCTGTAGTTTTCCACTGATAAACCTCCTGCTTATTTCTTGGTTTCTGCTAGTGTGTTGCTTTTCCCTCTATTCCACACATTCAGCTATGCTTGTTTTTCTTCAATTTCTTTTTGAATGTTGTAGTTTTCTATAACTTGTTTTGTAGAATTTTTTGGCTGTAATATTAGTACTCCTCTGAGTACCGACAGAAGTCTGATTTCTGATATGTTATGATTGATTTAGGACTTGCCTGTTAAAATGGTATGTTTTTCTTGAAATGGTAATTTCATTAAGTTTCACTGGCACATTATTTTCAGACTTTGAATGTAGTTCTCACAGACTGTCTCAAACTTGTCGATGACATTTTGTGTGGTGTGTTCTTTTACATACAGAAAATGTGTTGGTGGGTGAACCGTTTTTCAGTCTGTTGGAATATACTGGCTCAGGTGGGTTTATGTACCATATGCTGGGTTTGTGCACCTGGAGTTCTGGCTCAGGTTGTTTCAGTCTTTAGTTACTAAAAGCTTCTTTGAGATTTTAAGTGCTAGTACATTTATTCCATATTTACTAAGAGTCTTTAGAGTAGGAAATTTTACATTTTTAATTAGTTTTACGCTGAAGCCCTGAACTTTTCAGTTAAAAGAATAAAAAAATCTTTGACCCTTTATTCTATCTAGCTTTTTTTAGCAAGGGAATCTGTAACTCATTAATGTACTTTGTGCTTAGTATTCAACATAGAGGTAAGTTTTTAATGTGTGACAGATTATTCATGTTCGGTTAAGCCTTTGTATGTTGTCAATCACACCTGCCATGCGTCTTAAAAATGAGGACCACTTAATGCCTTCTCTTACCCCTTCTCATCCTGTCCTCTTCCTACAGAACTGTTACTTCCTTCATTGCTGGGGTTTTCATTCCATTATTTAGTGTGTCGCAAGACTTCCTCCTTTAACGAGTAGAAGACTTAAGAAAGGCCAGGGAATTACATGCTGATTTTGCAGCTCTGGAGGTCATTGTTCAAACAATTCAGTGAAGGGAAAAAATTCATATTACTATGAGTAGTGCTGGTGGTGTAATTGTTGTGCTTGTAATTGTGTCTGTGCTTGTGTAGCATATCTGGTTGTTCGTAGTGCTCACAACATTTGTACTCCGTAATCTCGGAACGTGTTGGCGTCATTCCCCATCTGTTCTCTGTTGTGTTGCTCCCAGAAGACCATGCCCAGTGTTTGGCATGTAGCAGGACATGGCAGACTGGAGAGAGGGAAGGCGTTCAGGGCCTGGAGCGCCTGCCTGGATAGGAGCCCGCTGGGACCAGCTTTGCTGAGCCTGGAGCAGGGAAGGCTGCGGAGGCAGCTGGATGGGGCCTTCAGCCTCTTGAAAGGGAAGGGACCAGAGAACGGGTGCTGTAAGGGAAACTCCAGCTGAATGCAAGGAGAAAAAATTACTGTTCAGGGTGGTTAAACAGTGGAACAGGCTGTGAGAGGTTGTGGAACCTTCCTCTTTGGAGACTTCTGGGACTTTACCACATGAAGACCTCAGCAGCCTTTTAATCCGCAGTCTCCAGTGTGAACGATAAGAGCTGTGTGTTTGTTCCTTTTTCTTGAAAAAACCTTCTGGCCTGCTACATTGTAAAAAGTCTTACTGGCATGTTCTTTCTAATAAAAATGAGGTGTTTCTTAATGTAATTATGTGAAGAAAAGGACACCTGTCTGTGCCTGGAGAGTTCTTTAAAAAATTGGAATTAGATTCAATGCAAAACACTGTTGTGGGGTGCTTTTTTTTCCCCTGAGTCCCACCTATATAATACCTCATGAAGATTATGTTTCAGTATAAAGTAAAGCTCAGGGAAATTGTGCTATTTTGGACTGGGCTGTTTTAGAGATAAAGGTGTTTTAGGGATAAGAAAAAAATGAAACAGATGACGGATCTTGGTTTTAAGCCTATCTCAAGAACTTCATTGAGATGACTGCAGAGGATGTGACTTTTCGTCATCCAACATGAGTTTTTACTAGGGTGATGATAAGGTCAGATTTACAGTTCCTCTTTATTGCCTAACTTTGGAGGATGAAATTTTGGTAAAGAAAGTGACAATCAGGTTGACTTTCTTAGGAGTGTTTTGTCTCTGTGTTTCCTGTATTAACAACTCTTCTCAGGTTCAGTGCTCAGGAAAAATGAAGGTGCAAATTTCCTTTCTAGAGTTTTCTTTCTTACTTTATCCTTACGTTGGGGAATTCCAGAGATTGCGTTTTAAACTCAGTTCTTGGAAACCCTTTATAATTTTTTTCATTGTGCTTTAACTTCTTAGTGTAAACAGTTCTCTCTGTCAAGATCTTGGAATTAAGGAGTAGAAAAGATGGATCTGAGATCAGTGTGCTTCTAAGACTAATAAATCTGAAGGAAACGGTGGAGTTATGATTTAGGCCATAGCACCACAGCTACCTCGCTTGGCCTTTATTAATTAGCAAGATCAATGGATGCTATTACTGATTTCCAAATAACATTGCTTATGTGACTGTTTGTGTGCAGGGCTGGAGATAGGCTTGTGAATAGCTCTCAACTTGGTGGGGTGGAACCCTATCAGCCAGAGTTTTGGTGTGGCTCTGCTTATGCCCTTTCATTAATAGTAAACACCCCAAATTATTGGTAAGCTAAAAAAATGAGATTTTGTACAGCTTTGTCCTGCACAGAAAGCTGAAAGGAAAACAAAATTATTTGATTGAGTTAGAAATTAGGGGAATATATCTCTACTCCCTACTGACTAAAGCAGAGTAAGTCCTTGCTTCTAGAATTACCTTCAGATGAGGCTTTTTATTTACTAATTTTCTGTTACAAATTGAGCAAAGATGGTACTTCTCAGAAACCAGTTCCTTCTAGTTCACAGGAAGTTTTTCTCCCATCTCCTCTGAGGCCTGGCTGCACTTCTGGTGGCGTTCTGAGCAGTCTCTGGCTGAAGTGGTTCACTGAAGGGGCAAGCAGTAAGCTGTTAGGCTGGCCAAGCCCATCACTTCTAGAAATGTCATGTAGGCTTGAGAGGTTGTTTGGAAAGTGAAACTTACTTATTATTAGTTGGATATTTTGTGCTGATGAATGGTAATGTGCTGATATGAGCAAACTTCTGTTTTTTGCTTCCTGCATTTAGGGAAGCAAACGTTCTTTGTCTTAACCTTTCAGAGGATGCCCTGACTTTTTTTCCAAGGGTTTTGGAATGATGAATTGTGCCACCAGCATAGTGAGGTTTAAGACCATAATTCTAAGCGACACATCATTACTAAGATCTACTTAGATACCATCCCTGCAGAGCTGCATGTGTTCAGTCTGTGGTTTTTTGCAATCAGTGTATTTCCCTTTAGTGGTAAGCACTAAAAATTACCCTGGGTTCACAGTGTAGTTGAAATGTTGAGGCCAGGGGGTGAAGCTATTGACTTCCTCTGTAAGTGTAATGGGACAGTGCTTCTAGTTGGCAAAAACCAGGTCTTTGCCAGTGCTACAGTAGTGTTTTGCATTCTGTTTGTTTTTGTCATAAAAGTTCCTTTTATCCTGTGGTTAAGAAATAAAAAGGTTTTAAATTCCATTGTATGAAAGAATTATTAAGTATCATGTCAAGTCTCTTTCATGCCACAGGTAATTTGCCTGTTACATACAGACAAATTCAGACACCTGGCTTCTCTGCACCTTTGATCATTTAGACGTGCATTGCAGTAGTTTTACATACTGCTTTCCACATTTCATCTGTAAATACATTCTGTTGTCTGAGCTGCAAAAATAAGTGGGATTTTGGAGTACTTCTTTCTTCAGCATAATGCTGCTCTTAGCATCTGCCTGCTCTGTACTTCACTGTTTTGAATTTCCTAACTAAATGCTTAGACCTGGAGCTATACCCTGTAAAGAGAAGTGCAACACTGTCTTTGCTCTGCCTATATTTTGTGAATTTGAACTCTTGCTCCCTAGAAAAACATGATCTTCAGCTCTACAGACATCCAGAAAATGGGGAAAGTACAGTTTAGCCTATTGGAAAATGAAATGTTGACCAGGAAAAAAAAAAGTTTATTGTTCTACCTGTACTCCTGTAATTTTTTACCAAGAATATGGCTGACTTCATAATTTTCAGTTACAATATTTTTTTCCTAAAGAATGTATATAAGCATTATCAGATTGGAATGTATTAAAAGCAGGAGCTTATGGTTCTGCAAGTCTCTTAGTTTTGATGAAAAGATCACAATATCTGCATTTCTGTAGGATAGTTGCATACTGAAGTAGCAGAAGGCAGCACAGGTGAAAATGCAAGGCTCGTTTTCTTCAGGCAAAAGATAGTGTCAGAAGCAAGTGATGTAATGGAGTGAACAAGTAAAAATTTTTGAATCTGATTTCTTTTGTTCATGGCATCAGTCTGCCCATCTGTTAGTTGCTCTGCAGTTGCTCTTGAGGTCCCTGGCCAATTTTGGTCAAATTTCAAGGCAGGAAGAAGGTCTCAGAGGTAATGAAGTGCCTGGAAATTCAGAGCCACTCAGCAGGTAGATGGAAGAGAAGCCCCAGTTAATGCCTCGCACTGAAGGTGGAATGGGGGAGCTCTTGTGGCCAGTCAGCACATGCGTGAGTGCCAAAAAAACATTCTTTCCTTTACAGGGGATCTGACAGGACGAAAGAAGATGAGGGGGAGTTACAAGATGTATGAGACCGAAGTCAGTTCTACTACTCATGTAGCAACTTGATATGTTTAATTTGTTTCTAAAATAAACCTTAAGCCTTCTTAGAATTCCAAAGCTCCCTGGAAAATATGTTAACTTCTTTTAAAGGGTATTTCCTTCCAAGTCAATCTACCTTTGGATGAATGACTTTAGAGAAGAGGTGGAAATGTGCACAATGGTGGGGAAGAGCTTTGATCAAGTCCACGTATTTTATAAAACAAAAAATACTGGAAGTCATGAAAGTTAGTTTCAGATTAAGTCACATGACTGATCTGATAACACTGTTCGTGCAAAACTGGGCTTGTTCGTGATAGAAAAAATTACAGAAAAACTGAAGGAAAATCTGAGTCTTTGAATCTCTTCCAGTTACGTAAATTGCCTAGAGAGATTACTAGATATTACAGAGATTAATCTTCGAGGTTTTTTTGAAAAGACTAGAGTTTAAGCCTCTGAAAACACAGCATATGGAAGCAAGGTTATAGGGTCTAAACTGAAATTTTATTCATAAACTTGATGTACAGGGAACAGGGGTGTTTGATTTTGTTGTTTGTTTGAGGTACCTCATCTTCACTCAAAGGAATGAAAGCTTCATCAAAGTTCTAGAAAAGCCTCTGGCACTGTGCAAGTTAACAAAATTTGGAGACAGTCAGAAGAGAAAACTAGGCATAAGTCACCAAGCTGTATTAGTTGACAAGCTGTTTCTCTTTAACTCTTCTTCTCTTGGGAGTGACAAGTAGGGATACTCGTTTCTCTGCTGGGTTCTGTAGCTTGGGTGTGACAGGACTTCTCTGTACTGCATTATGGTGCCTGTAATCAATACAACAAATTGCCTGACAGATTTGAAAACCTAATCCAGAGTAGCTTTATTTGTAGCATATGTTAGCTAATATATTTACACTTTATCCTCCTGCAAAAGGAAAGTAGAAGTGCAGGTGTGAAGAGTGTTGCTCATTAGTAATCCAATATCATAGAGTCTGTGTCCCCTGCCCATGCATCCGCAGGGAAAATTGTGCTAACAAAGGACTTCAGAATGCACTGACTAATTCAGTGTAAATAATGTTTCTGTGTGGCACCTTTCTCTGTAGCACTTGCATGACACTAACAATGTGGGAGTTTACTCAAGCTTTACATTTATGAGACCACAGGTGGGAACAGGAGAAAGGCATTTGGAAAGGCTCCTGTGAAGAGTACTCTGAGATCTCTCTTGGTGTGGAGGTGAAGTGGCCAAGGAGGGTGTTCAGCATACACAGGCCTCTCCAGCTGCAGTGTAGCAGCCTTAAGCAAGTTTGCTCTAAGAGCTTAGGGCTTTTGCTGCTGTGGTAAATGTATAGGGAAGTATTAAGGAATGTAATGTTCACTTACAAGTTTTTTTCTAGTGTTTTTAGGACGTGTACAGTGACTGATCATTACTTGAATTTCGGGAGAGCAATTCTAAAAGAAACTCGCGTTGTCGTTCTGAGGTCTAACACCTTGAAGAATTAGTGCTGAGTTTGAAGCTTTTTGATTCTGATAGTGCAGATGGTAAAGTTTAAAATTACAGAGGTTGCCAATCTATATGGGTGAGTTATCATTTAACAGAAATGTATTTTTGTTACTCATGGAAAAAACCCTGTACATTAAGAATAGCAAAATAAAGATGTTCTATGAAAAGTAAGATCAATAATACTATGCAATCTGTTTTCCAGCATGCCAAAACTGATCTTCTGGGTTTGTTTTTTTCATTTCAGTTCAGTCAGTGGTACTAGTTAAGTGAAAGAAATATTAGAAAATTTTTTATTGTAGTTGAGATTAGACTTCTGCTTTCTGAAGTTGGAGCTCACCTTTCTGACTGAGAGCTCAGTACAGTCCCTTTCTTGTTCCACTGGTGGACAGCCTTCCAGCTGAGGGAAAAGGAAGGCAGGGGAAGCAAAGATGATTATTTTGCTAGCTGATAAACTCTAGTTGCTTCACACATGCTCTAGTAATTTTATTTCAATGAAGATTTTATTTTCTCATTTTAGCTGGCTTCAGGAAGAGCTCAGCTATTCTGATTGCCTGTTAGGTGAGGCTATGTTAACTTCAAAATTTGTGCTTGGTGTTGAAGGACAGTTGTGCTGTTACCCTCTATATATCAGAGGTGTGCTTTGAAGTAGATCATGCAGTCAAGTACTGAGAACCTACTGTTCTAATGGAAATGGGAGGATTTTATTGAAAAGGTCTTAATACTCAATAGTTCTTGCATTTACCAACAGTAAGAATTTTTAATTTTGGTTCTCTTTTTACAGCCTGAATGCAGAGAAGGCAGGAATATGTCTATGTCCTGGTCAGGCTGGCACCGTGCCTGGAGTGATATGGGTGTTGCTTTCTGGGATTGTCTTTCAGGAATGCAGTTCTCTGTACACAAACAGTTCAGCCTTCTGAACACCCCCTGGTCTCACGAAGAGGGTACTGGGCTGTAAGTTAAGGTGCTTGCGTGTGGTCACAATTGCTGATTAGCTTTATTCTAGCCTTGTGTTTAGAGATTGCTAGGTTATTGAGAAGACTTAGCTGTATTATAATAGATTTGCTGTCTAAATAAATGTCCCAGTAAATTGATAGGATTTTCTCTGTGATAACCAGAGCAGAGCTAGCACTACATTTCTATAGACATTACATATGTAAGGATTCTGTTTTATTGCAATGAAAATTTTAGGATTCTGAAGCCCAGTCTTAAGCAGGCAAAAAACTTATCTAGTTCCAGCTTTGTGCTGGGATCAGAAAACAGCAGAGCTGATTGCGTGGCACTTCAGTGTAGTGAAGAATGGGAAGACAACAGGAAGTCCCTGTTAGAATTCTTCCTGTGGTGGCGCTCAAGCCAGTTGTGAACGCATGTGTGTTCAGATAGGATCACTAACACTGTGAGTGAAAAGCCTTCTGTAAAAGAAAATGTGTGTGCTGTTCATGCCAGAGCCATTACGTTTGATGTGATTTAATTTAGAGGTTTTTACCATCATTCCTGGGGATAAAAAAAAACAAAAAAGAAAAGAAAACTTGCCTGCTTTCTAACCTGATCATGGCTGCATCGTTTGCTGGTGTGTACAGTGTCTTCTAGAGATTCAGACGTAATCTAGAAACATTAGTAATGTATCTTACAATTGTTGTTTTCATGAGGACAAGTTAAGTGGTGGTGGGTGGTACATTATGGTAGGAATAAGTGTTGCAGTATTTTTTTTCCATGTTTTGATCAGACATGAAAAATTACCATATAGAGAAAGTTCAAATTAAGTCACGTTGCATTTTGTCTTAGACTGGAGATGATGTAAAATAACCAGGTGAATAGTACTAATGTGATTTAAAATGCATCTAACAAATAGACTTTTGTAAAATTTTTGCTAGATTTTTCTGTTTTCATCCTCTGCCAACATAAAAAACTAAGGATAGTGAGAGCAAGTGGACACTGAAACAAAACTGATATAGTTGTGTGGACACTGGGTAAGACAAACAGGAATTTCCATTTGCTGTCTAGGAGCTTGCGGGTGGAAAGCAAGTGATCTGCTCTTGGGAAGCATTGAGCTTGTAGGTAGCAGTGATGATAGCTTGAGTAAACTTACATGTTCTCAGGAGTTTGATTTCATTAACACCATAAATGTTACCAGGTGCTTAAGGGTGTGACAGAAGTGTACTTTGCATAAGAGTACATATGGCTTTTATTTCTCACTCAGTGCCCACTAAACTTGGCTGTGCGTTTCTTAAATAGAGCAGTGTTAGAAACTTGCTTCCAGTTTCTAAAGATTATCACCTGCTTTAACTAGAGTTCAGTTTGAGGAATCAGATCCTGGTTTATGTTCAGTATATTCGTTCTTATGGGATAACATGCAAAATTATACTTTTCCTGCAGCTGAAGCTAGTAAGAAGTCAGTTCTTCTTTGGATGTTGACTGTTCGCTGAAACAGAGAGATCTGTGGCTGAATATGTCAGATAAAGGAGAGAAAATGCTGAAAGTTGGTTAGAGGAAGGAAACACAGAACTAGTCCACTGAAAATAACTATGGCTAAAATCCAAGGAAGTGGGCAGTACTTGAGCTTAATTCGTGAACTGAACCGATCACTCAAAAGAAAAGGACTTTTCTTTGTTGTGACCCAAACTGACACTTGACAGATCAATCCTGCTATCGCATGTCCTTCTTGGAAGCAAACATGATGGTGAAGTTGTCTTGAGAGTGGATGCAGGAGAATTTTTGAAGAATTAGGCAGCCAAAGTGATGAGTACCTCACTGCATGAGTTTTTAAAACAATTACTAGAACAATTCTTTTTATATGATTTAGATACTGTGAATTTGTTCACGGGGTGGCGGAATGACATATTTACAAAATGCATCACAAAATACATTGTTGGAATAACCTAATGATCTTATACATTGATAAAATACAAGTTGCATTTATGCAGAAGAAAAATGACAGTTGTGCTAATCTCAGTTACTTTCTTTTGCCCTTAGTTTCTGAAGGAAGAGTGATGTCTCTTCTGTACTCCCTTAGTGTCTCGGTTCATGGACTAAAATACCAGTAGAATTGTGGCAGACTGGTATGCATGTGTTAAGCAGCCTGAAATGGTACTGTGCTAGCCGTTGTACCCTGCATTTTTTTCCCTCTAAGGATCTCTTGTGTTTCTAATTCTATGAACTGTGTTGCAACTTAAAAGGGAGTTGATATAGAGGGAAGGAAACACTCCAGATATCTTTTTCCACTATGGCGAGAGATAGTTTTTGTATTTACTGTTTCTTCCTTTTTTTTAATGTTCGTAGGTTTTTGTAACAATTTCAATGATAGGAAAGAATTCAGAATGGAATCATACTTCAGCCTCTTCCTGCTGTTGACTTGGTTTGTAGGAACTTTTTTCCTTGCCAGTCTTTGTGACCTGAGCAGTGAAAACACTTTTTTTTCAGACATGTTTTTCCTTTTTTGTTCTTGTGCACTTCTCAATTTCATTTGCTAAAAACCCCCCAGATTTCCACCAGAGCTTCAAGGTCATTATCAGTCTACACTTTGTTGGTAAAAGAATTTCAGAGAATTGTGTCACAAGTTCTGGACAGCATCTCTCTGGTACACGCTGCACTGTGTGCTGCCGATGTGCTGACCCTTGTGTATGGCTTGCGTATTTGCTCATGTACAAAAAGTATCCGGAGTTATAGGGAAGTGGAAGCCCTTCCTTTCTGTGGGCATGAGCTGTTTGCTGTTTCAGAAAGTTCACTGCAGTTTTTAGAGAGAAGTTTGGTGCTTGAAGGGCGCAATTTTAGAGAGATTGTGCCTCTTTTCTACTGTTCCTTTTTAACCTTCTAGAATCTGCATACAAAGACGGAGAGTTCTGAAAGAGTTGAGGAAGTTGTTTCTGACCTGTTTTTAGCTTAGTTACCTCAAAATATTGAGATCTTAAACTGGTTTTTAACACCAGGAGAAAACACTGGACGTGGCGACAGATGTGAGTGGACATTGGATAGGCCCTTGATTTTTTATTTAATAAATTGCATAATTGAAGTTCAGCTGTATTGTGCTCTTGGAATTTTAAGTGGTCTCTTCATTATTTTAAGGGGCGGAAAGCTGACCAGCAGTAGAACTTCAAAAACTGGATGTCATCATCATCTGTTTTTCAGTCAAAGCTCAGTGTGTGATGAGGAGGTCTCTGGGCAATTGAGTCCTGGACTCAAGTTGTCTCTGGACAGTGAGTCCTTTGGTGCCTGCTAATGTTGATGTATGTCATGTGTCGTTCTCTGGTTATGCTGTGAGGGCATCTTTAAATGCTCTGTTGACCTCCAGATTGGAAATTCAGTGTGTAACCTTTGCTTTTACATTTTGAGCAAAACTTTAAAAAAATTTAATGTTTACAACAAAAATTATTTCAGTTTTGCTTCTGCATTAACTTTTTGAAGGAAGGTATTGGTAAATTGAATGTTGAAGGCAAAAAGGGTAGCCCTCTCATCATAGTATGCCTGCTTTAAGGAAGTTTCATACATAGTAACCATGCTTAGGAGAAATAAAAACAGTCTCCCAAAAAACATGTTAATAGCAAAGAAAATAAAGTTAGGACGGAGAGTGCTGAACTAGTGGAATTTGGTTTAACGTCATGCCAGGAAGGGGATTTGTCTCTTGTAAATGAGGGCAATTGTCAAGTTGGCTGATGATGATCAGGAACAGTTTTCGGTAACAGCAGATTCAAATTTACAAGTTTAAAGACTGACTCGGAGAAAAATTTTTCTTTGAGACAGTCCATTTTAACCAATAACCACAATTTACTGTTCAATGTGCTGTTCTTGCAGCAGTTTGTGAATGCCTTTTATCTGAGGCACTTCAATAAAGACTCTAGCTTGCAAGAACTTTGGTCCTCATCTCATTCTTGTGCCTACTAGAATTTACAAGCATTTTGATACTAACCTTTGACAGCAGCTGACAGGCCAAGACTGACTGTTTCTTAAAATATTCTCCTACTGCTCTGTATTGCTATTTATGTTTTTATCTGCAGTATTTAGACACTTTTGCATAAATTTCAGTGGTGTATAAGCATTGTCCAGATTGTAGGAGATAAAAAATGGGTTCAGGATTTCCTTGAAAGAGATTTGAAAATGAATGGAAAGTAATGGCTAAATAATGACTGCTGACTTTATGGAAAGAATTACACAAATTTGATAGAGTTGTAACTGCTGTTTTTTTAATAATAACATACTGTACCGTAGGAGATTTCTGATATAATATATTGAATACTTTATTAGGAGTTTGAGTGCTTCATAGGAAATAAATATGGAGTGTTATTTTATGAATCTACAAGTAGATAATTGATAGTAAAACCAATCACTGCAGAATTGTACTAAAATACTGTTTAAGAAGAACTTGGTTGATGTTGATTTTGGTATAGAAGAGCAGTCTTCTCTTAATTTTCCAGATCTACTTTCCCTCTTCTCTCTGCCTTACTTAGTTGATGACAGCATTTTTCCACAGTCCCAACAAATGTGCAGCTGGCTGCTTTTCCAGCCATGTGTAGGCTGCCCCACACACTCTGCCAGCATCCCTGCTGCCAGTCCTGCAGGGTGCCGGGTCCTTCCTCGTTCCAGCATTGCTGTCCTGGAGACTTCACTGCCTCAGTCTGCTCTGGCATCTCTGCAGTAACCCCCTACTCCGTAAAACCTTCCCAGACATCCTCTCCAAGATTCCTCAAGCTTGGATAGTTACGGTGTCTCTTGTGAGGAAGTGTATCTGTTCCACCTAGTAATAGTTGCTAAGCAGGACGTTTCTTCTAGCCACATGTTATGTCAGCACAACCTGCTTCAGTACAGACCATCTAACTTGTTTGAGATGTTACTGTTCTAGTTTTCTTTTTCACCTGAGAACACATTCGTTTTTTGCCGTGTTGATACTGCTGTTCTCCCTTTTGCACAATTAGGTGTTGTAAAGATAATAGAGAATCTCCTGTCATATATATCTTAAAATGAACCAGAAGAGATTTTTTTTGTACACAAAAGGATCTTGGAAGTTTTCAGACTATTCACATTGGCAGGAAGCGACGAGGTTGGCTTGGATTCTGGTATTAATTTCCAGGGTCCTTCGGATCAGAAATTGGAACAAGATTTTTTTTATTTGGTTTGGTTAAAACAAATGAGTCCTTATTTGTATAACTGTCTCAAAGTTAGAGCTGCTTTTTGGCCACACCATTTGTTTGACCCTCATGTACAAGTTTGTTTTAATTCCAGACTGCTTTTATAGCACACATTTTCTTTGACATTTGAAGTACTTTTCAGTCCTTAGGCCATTACTGAACCAAAGGGTGAATTGGCCACTTGTTCCGGTAGCTGTTCCTCCATCTTTTCCCAAGACGGTTTTCTGTCTCTTGCATCTCATGGATGTTGTTAAATAATTATATCATTTAAACTGCAGGCTATTTAAGCTGGTTCTGTGACTAGTCTAATAGTTCATGTCACCAGACAAAGTGTGTATGTTTCTGCAGAAACACATTTCCTGTGTTTCTGAACCTCACTTTGGAATGGGAATACAGTCAAGATACAGTAACTGAGGTTCATGCTAACATAGGATTGTTGTTTGCAGATTGCAAAGAAGGAATACATAAAGGAAGGAAGAAAATTTTCCAGTGTTTCTTCAGTTTCTCAGGATCTCTCTGGTGTTGCAGCCCTGACTAATAGGGTTGTCATCGTTACAGAAGGCAGCCAGCGTTTCTGTGCAGTGCTAACAGTACTTTTACAGGTTTAAAGAGAAGTCTGCTGTTTAAGAGTACAAAGTAGATAAACCCATATAATTTTTATGAACACTGTGACGTTCTCCTAACTTTGAAAAGTTGCTTGTATTGTGCTGTTTTAAAAGAGGCATCCTAAGCTTTTGAATCTCGTGTACAATATGGGGAGCCATCATCAGAACTGTGCCTAAGGAAGTTTTAAGATTCATATGATATGAATTATGACACTAAACTGTTGATATTTAGAGTGATTTCAGCAGGAGCAGAAGTGAAGGGGGTAGGGAAAAGAACAAGCACAGTTTGAAAATGCCTTTCTGTTTGCTTTCGTGTGGTTTCTTGGGATGTACTTGTTTCCCGTATATTCCCAAGAATGCATAATTTGTCAGCTTTGGAAGTATTATTTTGAAGAATGTTATGCAGTTCTGTCGATTTATCTTGTTGACTTGACACATAGTTGGGGTGGGAAGGCAGACTGAACAGGAAGGAAAGTCCTTGTTCCTGAATGTCATTGCTGCATAGCTCTCATATCCTCGAGGATCACCCGGACAAAAGCTGAGTCAGAGCACAGCAGCACTCTGCACTACAGCGAGACATGGCCCAGTTCAGGATTTTGGACTGCATGATCAATCACAACTGGAGTTTCATATGTAACCTGTACTGTGCCTGGAGTGATCAGGTTTGTTGTTTGCTTATTCTTACATGCAAGGTGATTATGTAATTTAGTATAAGGGGAAACAAAAAGGCTCGGGTTGATCTTTTCTCCCCACCCCCAGTCTTACTGAGGATGAACTATTAGAAATGCTGCTATTTACTAAGGAGTTTTCTAGAGTTAGTAAGCATACAAAGGATGGTTTGACTATATAATTGCTTTTTTTAACACTTTGAGTACTTTAGTTTGTTCTCTTTAGAGTCTTATGCTTTGAGGGGTTTTGTTTAATGAATTGCACAAAAAGGTAAATACCACATACAGGAAGGGGGAGATATGCCAAGATAAACTAAGTTGTTAATAAATATAAAGCTGATTTTCCTGCTTTAAAAAAACTGAGCATCTTGGCTAGTTCAAAATACTTGATCATGAATAGGATTTTAAAGAGTGTGAGGGCGAAGTTGTTCCTTTTTTTTTTGTTTGTTTGTTTTTAATATACAGGGTTAAATAAATCACAGGATGCTACTGAGTTCTTAATATGGACAGATTTAATTCTAATTCACTGCCTTGCTGTAGAACCGGAGGGAAAAAAACTGAAGGAAACAAAACTGACTGGATTCTGAATGAAAATGTTTTAAAATAGAATCCACTTACTAGAGATTTTTAAATAGTATATGCAGTTGTAACACTACTTTAAAGTTACTCTAGATATTACCTGTATTTCTCATAACATTCAGCCAGTCACTGAGGAAAATTTATTTAATTTTTATTTGGTGTAAGGGGAAGGTAAGCTCTTCTTTTAAAGTTGCAGTTTCAGTACAGTAACTAAAGGCAGATGATTCAGAAATTTTTTCCACCATACATAGAGGTCCTTTGTAATAATCTGCCATTTAAAAATGCCTACAAGCCCTGTATGTCACATCTGTACTGAAGCTTCTTAATCAGGAAAATGCACTGCTAGGTGCTGGTGGTGTGGTTTGGTTTTGGTTTTTATTTGTTTGTGGATATTGTTTTAGTTCTTTTGTTAATGATGCAAAACCTGATTGATGGTGTCTGGGTTTTTCAAGTAATCTAGTTAATGTTACAGGTAAAAAGTATCTTCTGCTGAATTTGATAAAACAGAGAAAATATGATGCATTCTCTTAAACTTTTAATTTTTACAGATGCTCAGCTGTTTGATCTAGTTTGCTTCCATACATGTAAGAATTCACCTGTCCAGTCAAATGCAATATGACAATTGCTTACCATACTTCACAGAAATCAAGAAGAAATAGGGCTTATGATGTGGGCAGTCCTGCAAAGTTTTAAAGTGCATTTGATATAACTAGAGGGAAGGGAAAAGAGAATTGGGGTTTGAGCATATTGAAGTGAAAGGTTTTAAAAAAACCAAAACACTGCCCCCCTCAAACCAAAAACCAAACACCTCACACCTCCCCCCAGAAAAAACCCCAAATCCAAACCAAAAAACCCCAAACAAACAAAAACCGCCAAAAACCCCTCACTCAGGGTCCATGTAATCTAAAAACTGTTTTTTACCAATCTGGAAAGGAAAAAGCAAGCTTCAGATCAGTATACCCTGAATTAATTGCGAGCTTGAGGTAGAAATGTTGCTGAACTGTTTGATCATGCTAGATTTTATTAAATAGACTATGCAATTGTTATGTGTGTTTGGGGTTGTTTTGTTTACTTTAACAGAAGTCCAGTCTCTGTAAACGATACAATTTAATGAACTGCTGCTGATACTTTTATTTGAAATGAAGCCTTAAGTTCATTTATGGGGTATTACAGTGCAGGTACTCTGTTCCTGCTGCACTGAAATGCCTTGGCAGAAGTGGAAGCTGCCAGGCTGCTCCACACAGCAGTGCTGCTCTCCACCTCTCCCACCTCCCAGTGCCCAAGCAGGCTGCTGGTGGGAAAGCAGATGGGTGACCTCTGAAGTTTGTGTCACTAATAATATCTCAAATTAGGCTGCAGTCATTCTAGGGATTTCTTCTGTTTTTGTTGTTCACCACCCACTCCCTTGGCTCTGCAGCATATATTTCCCCAAGCTTATTTTTTAAAACAGGAAGTGAGCAAGCATGAAATAGCAGGGATATTTTCTTCTGTCTGCCACGGTGGTTTAAAGTTTAGAAAAAGTATTTTCATAGTGTGGCATAAAAGTTAGTATGGTTGGGCACAGTTGCCCTTTGCACTCTGATGCAGCAAGCTGTTATGTGTATTAGAATGTTTTCAAAGGATATGCAGTGTTTCATACTAAAACAAAAACCCTTAAAATAAAATTATTTTGTGATGTAAATCAGTGAAGTTCTGCTGGCATCAGTGAATTACAGTTTTTAGTCCAAACATTGGATGGGATTGATGGCTATCACATCGTGATCCATAAATAATTACTCAGAAGCCTTCAGTGAATAAACTTGATTGCTTGCAGTTTTTCATTTTTCACTTTTTGTTCATGGGAGAACTGCACTACCTGTCTTAAAAATATTTCTTAAAACAAGTTATTGCAAAGTACCAAAGTATCTTGCTTATGTTTTCTGTGACAGTTGTCTTGCGGGACATGGGGTAGATTCCAGTGTGAGAGTCGTGCTGACGGTTCAGAACTTCAACATGATTGCAAGTGTAGAATTAGTGAAGCAGGGCAGTAGGTAAAAGGTTTGTATCCTGTGGGGTACCTTGGTAAATACAGCTTTATGTGCAAATTTATCTTTGTACTTATCCAGACTGCCCTGACAGGATCAGAGATGATGAATCCTATTTTTAATATAGTCTGGTCTTAGTAAACAAGGATTTTTTAGTGTTTTTACTTAAAGAAGAAGAAAAATGAGAGAGTGAGAGTGCCTTAAAAAGTTAAGACAATTTTTTTTTTCATATGATAGTCTGGTGTTTATGGAGTTGCAGTCTTGGAATTATAACTCAGCATGCTAGCTGTGGTCCAAGAGGAGCTCCTCAATGAATGTATGGAAGAGCTAGGTAGTATTTTTCCTCAGTAACATACAAACTAGGCTCATCCTCAGTAAGATGCAGGAGGAGCTACTCCCTCTGTCCTTGTAAGGATGTCCTTTATGAACCTCCAGCATGTGAGCAGACTCTGGAGATGCCTGGTATGTCAGTTGACCTTGTGGCCGTGGTGAGATACAGTAGAGCAAGGATGCCTAAAACAGTAAATAACCTCTGCTTCAGATGGCTGGAAGAAGTACTGGTAGGTAATATAAAGTAGGTGATACAGTGGTTTTGGTTTTTTCCCCTCCTTTTATCACAAATGCCTTCCTTTCATGTGTTAGATAGGAAACAGTAGACCACAAATTGAGTGTAGGTTGTCTTCTTACCAGCACAGAGCATAGGTCAGCACTATGCTCTGAGCAGACTTCTCTTAGTTTGAGGAGAGAGATCAGATCTTCTCATGTGCTGTTCTTATTGGTTCTTTGATGAACTGCATCAGGCTTCTTTTTTTTATCTTACTGCTGCACCCTAGCCTCTAAAAATAACGATAATGCTCTTTCAGCCATGTAAATACTTAAATCTTGGGTTTTTCATCCAGGGAAAAGTATTTTGCAGGTTCTGTAAACTTGCAGTTGGTCAAATTCCACTGCACAGTGTGGGCCTCATCATTGCAGTTGTTGGGCTTGGAGAAACCCAACTCATCAAAGATGATTTTGATGTACATGAAGGTTTGTTGGTATGTGGTGACACAGCAGCCGAGGTGCCTGACTCGTGTTCCTTTGGCTGTTTGTTGTTGCAGGCAGTGTGTGAGAATGCGATGTTGCGGTGCAAGCCCGGCTCTCGCATCACCTTCGTTTGAGCCCCAGAACGCAGCAGTACTGCAGCAGCTGCTGCACTGCAGCTATTTCCCTTCCTCCGGAGAATCTCCAGTAACATTAAAAATGCTTTTCGGTCTTCCAAATGTGTCACTTGGAGGATGAAATAACAAAGGTGTCTGCATTCCTTCTGAGATATTGCAGCTGATAATGGTTTTGAAATGTGATATTTATGTTATCTTACTGTGCTCTTCCTTCTGTTCATCTGCTGCCACGGAGAGGGAGGGAGGCAATATGATAAAAATCTGTCTTGGTAGCAGTGCAGGGTGTGCTGTTTTCAGTTTAAGCAAAAAGTGTAAAATCATTGCATGAAATGGCTGTTGACTTAACTCATTGTGGGAATTCACATTGCTGGAGAAACATTTTGTAATGTCCAGAAGTACAGGGAAATTACTTGGCAACAGTGAGCAATTCAAGCCACAATAATAGGCATGCAAAGGCGAGTAGTTCTTAAATAAGCAAATAGATTTGTGTTAGAATAGATTTCTTCTCTCTCCCCACTCCAACCTCCAGACAGAGAAACAAATGTAGATTTAGTTACCTATATCAACCATTCTTACTGACATTCACAATGCAAACTGTGAGGAAATATGCAGGTCACATATGATCACATCATAAGTCATCGTTCAGAAGCTTTTGGATTTGCAGTTAAACTGAAAATCCTGTGGACAACTTTCTCCTCTTTATCCTCTTAGTGACATCTCTGGGCATAAAGATTTAAGGTATTTTTACAGGTTAATGACTTCACAGTCCTTTTTTAAGCATTTTCCTGTGCATTGTACCTTTGTAAAAGAAGTTATTCACTGAAAAGGCTGCTTTTCTTCCTCTGTTATATATGCACAATAGATTACAAATTTAGAGGTCAGACATAATTTAATTTGGGTGTTTGGATGTGTGGCTTTGCATCTGTGTATGCTAATTTTATTTTATTTCACTTTACAATGGACAGGCCTTTTCACTTCTGTGTTTAGGGCTTGAAACATAAGTATGTGTTGATTTGGACATTTATGTAGTATGTTGAAATTAAATGTGTTGAAACACAGGACCAGGATTGTTCTTAAGTGGCGCGTTTGGAGGAGTTTATTAATAAGTCACTGTATTAGAAAGCTTCAACACCGAGTATGTCAAGCTGTATGTAGATTTAGTTAGAGGTTATTTTTGAGGAGGGAAGCTGTGTATGTGGGGAGGTAAAGAATCTTGACACACTGATCTTTATGTGGTGTTTTGGGGCACGTTCTCTGTGTTAAAATTCATATGATGTTTTTTAGCCTTGATCCACAGAGTTGTTGTTAAATCAGTTGTTCATAAAACTTCCCCTATATGTCTAGGTAAATCTTCTGCAAACGGAGTCAAACTCTGGAATAACAACCCGCTTGCAATAACCATGTTTTTAAGGTTACTGTTCAGGTTTTGACATTGAAGGATCAAATCCTTGATTTTCCAAAGGCTTCTTGTTGGCTTTGGGCAGGTCAGAGACTTTTCTGATGTACATGAAATAAAATCCCAAGTAGAGCTGCAATATTGCAGAATCAAATGAGCTTAAGCCTTGACAGCTTGAATTACCAGCAGGTACAATGTTGTATTTATGCAGATGAAGTGATGTTTCTAGTCTCTAAATGACCTAATTTTCTTGGTTTTAGAACAGGAAGGAGCATATTTTCTTTATATTGAAAAGTTTAGTAGTTTCAATAAGAGAAGGTCAGTCTCATGCTCAGATTCAATAGAGGGCAGGTGTAAGGTGTACCACTGTCCCACTGCTCAGCCCAAAAGCAAAGCCCTTACTCAGTATTGTAGCTGCATTCTGGAGTAGCCTAGTCCAAACACAGAGGTTTGCCATAGGGACAAAGAAGCTGTGGAAAAGCACGTGGTTTGGTCAACTTTAACTGTGTCCCTTGCAGAGTTAATAATTGTTTGACTCAAGACACAGTCTCTGGCTACAGTGGAGAGAAACACTGTGAAGCAAAGGAAATCTATCCATAGTTTCAGGGCTGGTAATAGTTTCAATGCACCTGTGGTGCATCATGTTATTGAAATGGGGTCTGTGCAGGTGATTTTACATTATGCAGTGGTTTTGGTTTTCTTGAAGGCTTTTGCAAAGCTATTTCATGTGTAAGTAGGTTTGTGGTAATACTTGGTGAAAGTGTAGCGGAGGCTATCTGGTATCTTGTGTGTTTGGTAAAGCCCGTGTTATTCTAGAAAGCAAAAAGAGTACAAACTTCATTGAAGCTCATTCCTGTTTTTGCAGTAGTGTGCTTAGCTGGGGACATAGGTGGTGTTCCTTATCGTCCTCTCCCCGTTTGTAGGAAGCAGAGTGGGTCATGGGGCAGCTCATAGTCTTGGATCTGGAAAACTTCCTATGGGTTGAAAGAAGCAGTGTAAGGCAGCTCTTCACAGCTGGTGACTGTGCAAGGCGCTCTTACCACTTCTGTCAGACTGCTGAGAAGATTCTTTTATCTTGCTTGGGGTAACCTCAAACATTTCTTCAATGCTGAGGAGCAGAAGCATGCTTTCTTTGTCTCCTGTGTGATATTTCCAGATTACACTGTAAGGTGAGGACAAAGAATTTCCTATTCTTAACAAGCAATGACAGAAAAAGCAGAGAAGGAAAATTTTCAATTTAGCTAAATTAAGATCACATGATATTTTGCTGTTGTGCTAGCTACCACCCCTGCAGATGTTTCCTTTCTTTCCAGTATAAGGATGTAGCTGTTAAGAGGGGAGGCTTTTGCTAATGGGTCTATAAGAAAACAAGGAAGCTCTCAATTTCTCTTTGTTGTTAATGTTTTTCTGACTAAATTTAATATTATGAACTCCATATTTGTTGTTGTGAATAACAAAATTCAAGAAACAAACAAAACACACAGTGAAAACAGTTTGCATCTCTGTCTCTGAAGTTTTTTATTATATACTTTTTACTCTGTTTCTTGGTGCTGTTGCTTGAAATGCGCTTTTACTCTGTGGCAGTATAAATTATTGTCTGAAATGCACTTAATTAGCTTTGCAAAGAATCCCAGTCAATTAGTACACTTTTTGAATGTGTACAAGCTACTACAGGTATATGTATATATATGTACACATACAACACAGTATACTTTTTTGTGTGTATATATGTGTATAAAAATAAAATAGACATATGGTAGATTAATGAATTGAAATATGCTAAACTGGGTAGTATCTAGTATTTAAAGGGAGATCAGAGAAGGCAGTTTATGTCTATTTGTGGATAATTCAGGGGTTTGGGGCTAAGTGTGGAGAAATCCTGTTTTAAGAAGTGTTGGAGCACTAGTCATACCAGACATGATCTTGGTTTTGGTGAAGGTAAGAGCATTGTACAAAAGGTCCAGTTATCACAACTACAGTATGAAAGAACCAGAGCTTGTGCTGTGTAGAAAAAGAAAAAAGTTATTTTAAGTCTAGGCAGACTTAGTAGGTTGGGATTTTTCCCTACTTTGAAGTAGAAGAACTCTTTCTGAATCTCATCTGTCCTGGGAAGCTGAATGCTGCTTTCATTCAAGCAAGTATGTCTAGCTAGGCTCAGAACCACTTGAGGTGTCACTGTTTTTAATCCAGAGCCAGGTAAACTGAAAACTTTTCAGTTGAACAGACACACAGAGGGGACATTTTTGAGATCATCCTTACTTAGATAGCCTTCAGCTTTGCATTTTAGGTCCTATGGAGCAGTGATGAGACGGACATGAGCACCGACTGCTTTACAGAGCCGCCTTTCATGAACAGTAGAGTGCACGAAGGCAAGTTTGAGCTGTGTAATAACATGCACGCGTGGAGGTTTTTACTGTTTGTTTTCTGTGTATGCCTTGACCTTTATGAGAACTGAAATCCTTTATCTTGAAAATACTGTTTCTCCTTTGAATGATTGTGTCTACTGCAACAGTAGTAGTGCAGAAGTAGGCGGAAAGTACACAGAAATACGTATCCCTCTGTCCTCCTTCCAAGCCCAAGCCAGCTCTGTAGCCTGCATGGTGCTTGACAGAATAGCATGTTTCCTTCCCTGTGCCTCCCAACCATCTGCCATGCTGGCACAGATGCTTTAGTTTTGAAAGGTCGCAGATTTCCCACTTACTTCATACACTGGGAGTAGTCATGTATTGCCATCTCAGTTGCCTTTCTCCTTACCTGGCCTTGGTTTGAGGATATGATTTATGTATTTTATTGAATTAGAGTATTCAGTCCTGAGATGCACCTCAAAATTTGGCGTTCTCACTAACCTCTGCTGCGGGCAGGCAGCCACTGCCTTTGTCATTGAACTATACTGGCTTGAACTTCATCTGGGTGAGATTCACAGTCATAAAAGACAAGCAGGTTTGCTCCCAGGATTATGTCCTAACACATGCCTGAATTAAGTTTGGTGAGTCCACCAAAAAGGATCCAGGCTCAGTGCCATAATGGTGCCTTAAAGTGATAAGAAGTGAGCTCCAGTGAGGGACACACCTGGACCTGTGGTCACTCCGTCAAGCGATGCTCACATCTTTATTGCCTTCCCTTGCTCTGAATTGTCTTGTCTCATTATGGGTCTCAGCAAAACCCATGAGGGAGCTGAGGGAGGGAGAGCTGCTCATGGAGACCACCTCACTGCTGCTGGTGGCTGCTTGGGTGCCACCTCACCAACCCAAGTGAGCGGCAAACAGGAGGAATGGCGTTGCCCATCTTCCCCTTAGTCTTATGGTGATCACTAATAATCTGTTTCTGTTTTCCTGTTGTTTGATACTGAACCTTTAGTTGTAGTAGACGTCTCCACTTGTAGTCATAAAGGATTTGGATCTTGTTCTAGTGGTAGTTGAGTTCTTCAGTTTGTTTGCCTCTATTACCCTTTCCAGTTAGTGCATCCCACTCAGCTGCAATACAAGAGAAATGCTGGTGTTGGGGTGTCTCAGCAAATATCCTGCACTTCATGCATGCATAACACACTTGCCCAGTAAGAGATAAATGGGAACCCCAGTGACTTTTAAGTGCTGATGTTTTCCCTGAGTTTGGGAGTTGAAGTCCTTCCCTGGAAACTCTTATTTTTTCTTCCCCGTCCACACCCCCCTTATCCCCCACCCCTGCCCCTTCAGGGAGAACTGTAGCATGGAAGAAGAGCTGTGCCCCCAGTTCCGAAACCAGACAGCAATGACCTCAGAGTGAGGGCCCTGACTAGACCAGCTTTATCTGTCTCTGTTAGTGCTATCTACTGATAGTTTTATGTGTGTGGACTCAGGCCGTGTTTATCTCCACATCTCAGCTTGTGGTGAGTGTGGTTCTGTAGCTGTTTGATCTTTAGAGCTTTGAGGGTTTGTTTACATCTCCGTTTCCAGTTTCAGGTGCTTCATGACAAGGCAGCCTCCTCTTGGTAACTGCTGAAAAGAGGCTCAGCAGTTACAAGCACTGAGAACCAAGTCCTTCCTGCAGCTTACTTAAATATAAAGCACTGAAGTAGACACCTTCTGTGTCTTGCTACCAGTCAGAGATTTGTTGAGTAGGATCCATTTCCCTGTGGCCCATTCTGCAAAGAGGAATCCTTAGCGATGTTCTGGGGTAGGAAACACTTTCCTCTTCTGTGCTTCAGTACATCTCTGTCTCAAACTGCATGATTTTTCTGTTCGGGGAACGTTCTTTCAGTGTCACTCTGTAGATAAAGGCTTTCTCAGTGGAGTGAACTAATTTCACTGTTGTGTGTCAGCACATAGTAGATGTCAGCAATCACATAAATATGTGGTCGATACTGTTAGTTGAGTATATTGTGCTGTGAGTCTGTATTGCGTTTTAGTTGTATGTTGAGAGTTCAGCTCATTGTTGGATAGAGGGAAACTTTTATTTTTAACTAACAGTGCTTCATTTCTACTTGGCAAAGTTCACTTTGACAGGAGTTGATTACACTCAGCCGTGCCCAAGTAATGTTCGTATTTTTAAAAGGTAGACAAGAAAAGGGGTGTACTTTTGGATTGAACTAGGTAAAGCATGTAGGTAGGAGCAGCTAATTAATGTTTATTATGTATCTGCCATTAGCTTAAATCTATACATAAATTAAACATTATTAATAATTACTTTTTTAACCTTGTTGCTTGTTTAGCATGAAGGGTGACATTGGAGTAGCATGCAAAAATCAATGCTCCAGTTTGACACTCAAAATACTGAAACATTTGGGATATTTGTTAATTAACTGCATGCTAATTTTGGTGTTAGTAGAGAAGGAACAACTTTGGCATTATGCATGCACTACTGCATGCATCTTTGGAATTCAGCTTAGAGTTTTTTAACAAGTCTAGCATGTACAGCTGTTAAATATTCAATTGGTATTTTTCTCAATTTTTTTTTTTTTGCCTCTTGCTTTCTGCAAATTCTGGATGCCTTTTTTTATGGTGTCAGTTACCATCCACAGTCTTACATCTAGGATTTTTATAGCTTTCCTCGCATTTCACCAATTTGGCAGACTGATTTCTGACCATCCTTGGGGGTTTGGAGAATATTGTTGATTACACTCTGTAGCCATCTTTCAAGGATGTAAAATGATGAAACACTTCTTTGAGGGAAGAACACTGTCAATGTATTTACTGAGAGGTTTTATTTCCTGCCTGAATTCTGTCTCTGTCAACATCCTACCTATTCAGGGCAAGACTACAAATTTTGGTAAACATAAAAGTCAGAAGTTTGGAGAAGTGGATATTTGACACAGAGGCCTAAAATGATTGTGTGGGTGTAGGGTTTCCCGTGTTCCAGTTTTCCTGCTGGTCTCTTTGCAGTGATTTTTTTCAGTAAGAGATTAATATATTTCCTGAGGCTAAAAGTGACAGAATTAATTTCTTTGTTTTTAGAAGAAGGCTGTATTCAGAATTCCTGGAAGATGGATTTACTTAAAATGTTACCTTTGTGTCAGTAATTACTTTTCTTCAGCTGGGAATAACTTCTGTATAAGATGCTGTTTATACATTCCAGTTTGATTTAAAGACACATTAGAAATTACCTCACTGCATCTTTAGACTGTTTCAGTACGTGATCAAGGTATTTGGCTTTATGAATGTGACCCATTTCCCTAGAAATTTTGGTTTATTGGCTTGAGAACTGAAAGAAAATTTACACCTCGTGTGAGTGATCCCACTTCTCAGATGCTACTAAGATAAAATACTGTCTGTGTGCTGGGTACACCTTCCTATACTGCAAATGAGGATGGAGATAATGTATCTCAGAAAAAAGTTGTATAATCTTTTACATGGCTGTCATATAGGCAGGTTTTTTCCTACACATTCTGTAGTCTTAGCCAGAAAAGATCTTTTTATTTCTTCTTTGTTAGCTTTTTAAGGAACCTATTTCATGGTCACATTAAAATGAGGCCAGACTGTTCTAGAACAGCCTTTTTCTCTGCAATAGCAGATATTTAACAGGACAATTAGCTAAGTGATAGCAACTGGGTACAAAAACTGGGGAAAGTAAATGACCCAATACAAGAAATATTCTTGTTTTCAAGTGAGTCCAGCATTTATTAGAGCATTTGGAATATCCTGTCAGTGTCTCAGGAAGATTTTAGGGATTAATAACTATGGTTTTTTGCTCTGGCTTATGTCAGTAGTTACTATAAAGCCCTAAAAATCATACAATGGCTGTTGAATCAGTAAAATCAGGTAACATCAGCCCATTTTCTATTCAGCATAGATCTGTCTAGCTGAACTGCTATATCAGGTATCAATTTTCTTGGTAGACTAGCTAAAAGTCGAACATTTGCTAAGGGCAGCTGAAGCAGGTGCTGCTTAGCACAGGCTGTTTCCGTGCTCTTACTGAGGTACTGGTAGCTAAGTCCCCTGGATGGTCTGGTGGTGGGGGAGGTTATTTGGTTGGTTTGGGAGTTGGTTCTTGGTTGTGTTTGGGTTTTTTTTTGGGGTGGTTTTTTTTTGTTTGTTTGTTTTTTCTTTTCTGTTTTATTTGTTTGTTTTTAGTTTGTTTTTTAAATACAGATTTATGCTTCCAAAAAATGCAGTGTGGGAAATCCTTACATCCACAATGAGACTTTTATTTACATAACTTATTTGTGAAGCATTCTGTATGGTAAAAAACACATAAAGTAGTTTAAAAAGGGAGCAAATCTGGATGTCAGTCACATTCCCCATTTCTTCAGAAATAATTTTGAATTTGGGTATTGAACACAAAATAAAGATAGAAATTGATTGCTCATACCAACTTTAAAAGGGCTTGAATGATTTTTCCAGAATATATAGTGCAAAATATCAATTGGTTCTTGTGTTCACCATTTTTCACCTATGAAGACAGTGTTCAGAACCTGAACCATACCTGTTTATCTGTTTAGATAGTCAGGATGACTATTCTTTATTGATAGCTTCAGTTGCAGTTGCCTATGACTGTCACTTAAGGACTTTTAGCTTGTACAGTACAGGTCTGTAAATTGATCAGAAGATTAAAAATTAGAAGGGCTTTAGAGAGCATGCAGGCTGGATGTGTTAGCTTCTTTAGTTGTTATTTTAGACCAGTATAATGGGAAACTATTGCTTTGAGACTTACTTTTAATTGGAAATAATATTATTTACAAACATTAATGCTACTTAGCGATTTTACATAATTCTGTTACTGTGTGTTAAGCTGCCAGTGATGCGTGTAGTTTTTTATGATGCCGTCTGATTTTTCATGGATGCTTTCATTGCTCAGAAAGAAGGGTTAAATACAATATTAAAAACAAGGTATGCATTTTACAATGCACTTAAGCATCTGTTGTATGTCCTTGCAATTGCATAGAACAGGAAATGATGTTTTGAGATACTTTGTGCAGGAACCTTGTACGAAAAATTCCTGAGGGAAATGATGCTTGAATCATTTTTAGTAGCCTGGGATTCTTCAGTCCTTGAACTCGATTGTATGCATTCTGACTTCGATTTTGAGTCTGTAGAGAAATAACCGTACAGATCTTCAGTAAGGAATATAGCACAATAACCTTTGGTTTGTTAGATCTTATATGAAAATGAAGCATTCATTTTTCATCTCTTGTAATGCAAATGACTCTACCCAAAAGACAGGTTCCCTTATGGATATGAGATACTTACGTATTTGTGACTTGATATTTGGTTTGCAAGGAAGACTGTGTACAGACTTCGCCTTCAGTAAAGTGTACTTGCCTGTGCTAAACATCATCTGTTTCTTGCTTGCTATCTTGCATCCTTGTTTTGTTTATGTTTTTGAGAACTTTTCTTGTTCCTTTTTAAAGCTTTTTCTGGCAAGGGATATTCTGGTGTGTGTGCTGTGGTTGGAAGTGTCACAGGGTTACTCAACAGATGTTGGCTCTCTTTATAAATCAGATTCTTGCTTGTTCATAGTGGTGGCTGAAAGCTGCTATTACTGAACATGTCTCACATTTATTACCTTTACTGGCTTTTTCTGTTACCCTGTTGGCAGACCTTGCAGGGGGTCCAAGGTCAGCATGAAGTTCACCTTTCCCTTTTGGCGTGCTCTTTCAAGAAATAATTATTTGACTGGGTTTATGAATAACTTGTAGTTTAGTAACTTATGTGAATGCTAAAAGTTTACATGAAATTACAAGGAAATTAGAGGTTCTCTTGCTACCCTGAAATGCTGCAACTCCTGTTTCTAAAAGCTAGTGAAGTTCTCTGTATGGCTGTGTTTTGAACTGAGGTTACAGTATTTCTGTATGTAAATTACAGTGATCAGTTGTTACACGTACTGAAATTACCTTCTGGCTAATTAAGGAGGTTTTTGTTAGAAAAAAGATGGAAATATGTTGAAGACTTGGATGTTTCAGTGCTACATTTTAGCTTGCTGTTTATCTATTTCTAACTATGGGTATTTGCTTATGGAGATTTTTCAATATCTGTGGTTTTTGGATTATTTGAAACTTTGCATCATGTGTTGCCTATAAAAATCTGAGAGGAGAAACAAAAGATTGCAAGGGAATATTAAATAGGTGGGTTGCTGTGAGTCACTTGATGGAGGAAATCACTGTCATTTTTTAGAGGCCAGTGATTTTTTTTTTTACTAGGAGCTATTTCTTTTGCCAGTTTACTAGGATCAAAATGTTCTTACTGGCTCCAGTTTCTGCTTGTGTCCTGAGACTGAAAGCTTGAAAAGCGACATTTATTTGCGCAGAACTGATAAAATGCTGTTGTGTTCAGAAGCTGAACAGAGTGGTTGGGAACACCTCAATAACAAACTCCATCCTTAGGCTAAAGGATTATGTAAATTTTACCCTAATCTTTGCATTGTTTGAACTTCAAACTCAAGCCACTCATCTTGGCAGTTCCGCAGTGCTCACTAATTTTTTGTTCATTAGTCATCTAATTGCACGGTCTTCTCAGTTTCACGCTAACACTTTAAAACATGAGTGGAGATGATAGATGAGGACAGACTAGGCTGAGATAGAGTCCTTGATATTTATAACTGTTCTTTCCAAAATCTACTGTTAATTCTTACAGGCAGTTTGGAAGAGCAGGATCCTGTCAGGCTGCTCTGGATTCTCCATACTTTCTTGTTTCTGAAGCAGCTCCATTTCTTGGCTTGGCTGCGGTGTCAAGACGCTTCTCGATTTGTATGTTTTTTTCTTGCTAAAAACAGGGTTGTTGGAGGTAGGGAGGCTGGTCTTTGGAGCACTGGTTAGTATTTGCTGGTTCTCTCTGTTGGACATAGCAAGATGTGGGTTTCTGAGGACAAACTGTAGCATCTGTGGACAAATGTGTTGTGTTTTACATACCTGAATGCAAAATGTTGTTCTGGTGGATTAACTCTCACCAAGGAGCTGCACTATTTTTCTTGTAGTAATATGTGTTGCTCTCTGTGGTTAGAGTGGTCGTGCTCTGTCTTCTCTGTAGATTTTGGTTGGAGTTGTTTGAGCCCACCTTGCTGAAGCACTGCAGTTCGTGATTCGAGCTCTAAGACTGAAGCAAAAGAGATTATTTTGGAGTAGGACAGGGAGAAAACCAAGCAGTAAATTCTGACACGGATCAGCCAGTTGCTGAGCCACAGCAGCCGAGCTACTGGAGGACAAGAAGACTATTATTTCTGTTTGAATACCCTTTGAATAGGCTATAGGCTCTGGTATCTAAATTTGTTTCACGCATCGTTGAACTAGAATCTTTAGGGGAGGGTCATAGGATTTTGCATGCTTTCTTTGTGTCTCCCGCCTTTGAGTGCTGGTGTGGCACTCACTTTGAAAGTTGAAATGGAAGATTTTATATAAGGCTGAGAAGATAAATATTTTAAATGTTTCTTGAGTCATAGGTATATAAAATTACCCATAAGAAAAAAACCCACCCAAGATTGCTTATTTCTGCATGAGAGGGAGGATTGTGGACTGTAAAAGGAAAGGAGACTTTTTTACTTTTGTGTTTAGAATTTGCATACTGAAATTTTCAGAGAAAATAGCTAAGGGTGGAAAAAGCAAAGGTGAAGTCATAGATATGACTGGAGGAAAATGTCTTGCTGAAGAAGCCTAACCAGTTGCATGTTCTGTTTTACTTATATTAAGTGAGGAGATACTAGTCAAGAAAATCATGTCTGAATTGTGAGGAAAGAAGTTTGTTTTGTACTTGTGTGTGTGAGATAACTACAGCCGGAAATGGGGTCCCAGAAGTCACATGTCTCTAATAGTCTCTAAATAGAAGGCAAATAAAACATGCGATCTGTACGCATTTCTTGTGGTTCATTCAAGTCTTTCATTGTTGAATGTTGACTTTTAAAATATCTAACCTCATTTAAAATTTAAGTGTTATTCTGTGTGCAATATGACCAGAGGTACAATGGTGTAAGGGGTGCTGCTTTGGAGTACACATTTGAAAATACTAGTGATCATCAAGTTATTTTCGTTATAGGGGGAGAAATTCTATTTTCAAGAGTACAGGAATGTTTAGGAACTCTTGTTTTCTTTTTATTTTTCAATGATCCAAATTAAAATTTCTCTGCATATCTTTTTCTATTTTAGGCATCAAAAAATAAAGATGGAAAAGAGCAGAGTGAAGCTATATCACCATCGGAGGAGGAAGAAACTTTCTCTTGGCCTGGTCCTAAAACTGTCGTGCTAAGGAGGACATCTCAGGGTTTTGGCTTCACCTTAAGACACTTCATAGTTTACCCTCCAGAATCTGCAGTTCAGTTTTCTTTTAAAGTAAGTGGAATTAATAATGAAGCACTTTATATAAAGCCTTGTACCTTTTAGGGTCAGAAGTCCAGCTTACTTGAAAGATCCCTTGTAAGATGGGTGGGCTCATGGCATTGTTTAATAGGTGTTTGCTGATCTGTTCCATTAAAATGGAATTGACTGAGTATGTCAGGCAGTTAAGAATATTTGTGTCATTGCAGAACAGGAAAGTATTTCTCTGTACAGATTCTTCTTTTACCCAAAGCCAGTGTCATTAATTAGTCTGTAGCTCTTCTAAAGTGTAGATTTAATTTTCAAGGGTATATTTGGGTTTCTTCGTTGTTGTTGTTGTTCCCCTCCCCCGCAAACTGAAGTTGGTCACACCATCACACTAAGAGATAAAGAAGAATTAGTTTGTCTTAGTTTCTGAGTATCCTAAAATCAATGTACATTAGAAAGACAGATTCTGTTTCTGTTACATTCTTTCTGCTGAAAAGAGGATCTGCAGTTCTCCATTACTCGAGATGAATATATACAAGATATGTACAGGCCTACATTAAAAAACAACTTTCTTAAAGTATTTTACATTTTTGTTATTTAAAACAAGAAGATCAAAATGTTAAGTAGCTAACTGGTCTTCCTTGCTTAAAGAGTGTACATGTTCTCTTTTGTGACTGAAGCTTTTGAAAGCTGCTGTAGTATGTCGTGTTCAGAAAAAGTCCATTAAATAATGAGAGGAATTTGAAAATTGAGAGATGGTGTTTCCTAGTGGGTTTAAATAACATTTGCTCATTTTAAAGGCATCAGCTGCAATGGTATTCATGAGCCATACTACCCCTCAGTTTTGCTTTTGCTTTTCCAGTTAGGCAGAAGAACAAATTCTTACCAAGCTGGGGAATGGGTATTGAAGCTTTCTGGAAAGGGCATGAAGTTAATTGACTCATGTGTCTCTGCAGGTGTCTTTCAATAAAGTTGTTTGTCTTTGCCTGTCCTTGGTGGCTTTAAGATTTCTTTTGAAGTAGAAAAAGCTTTGCAGAAGAAAGTTGGCACAATTTTCCAGTTAACTTCAGCTGTTCAGCCTCCACTTGGGTGCCCAAATTCTTTCCTTGACAGGGAGTGACTGAAGTTACATGGAAGTGAAACTATTAGCAGTGTCAGGTGATCCCAACATTTCTGTCCTTGAGCACAGGTAATAGCAGTCTCTGGTTGAATTCAGTGTGAAACAGAGGAAGGAGGGTGGGGAAGCCTTAGCCTTGAGGAGAGCAAATTACATGTACTTGTTAGCATCTCTCAACAAGAGCCCCTCTTCTAGCTGAGGGTGAAAATAAGTAGAATGAGCAGGATTAGCCTCCTTACCTAAGAAGTGACTGGACATGTTCTGGAAAAAAAGCCATCACTAGATGTCTATGAGGGGGTCAGTATGTTTCTCACATGCAAAAGGAGACAGGCACAAGGGAAGGGCATTATAAAAAAGAAATGTTAGTCCTTCCTCTCTCGTTCATGTCTGATGGTTTCTGAGAGACCGAAGCAGTTCATAGTGAGCCTAACACCTGTAAATCTCGAAACTTGTCTTGAAGCTCTAACTCCTTCTTTTTCTGCAAGAGAGATCTTCATGCCTTCCTAATTTTTTTCTCTGTTTCTTCTTGGACATGTTTGAATCTGGTTAATTCATTCCTATTTCTGTCTGATTTTGAAAAGGAAATAATGAGATGATTGGATACTGTAACACCTTTAATCATGGATTCAGTTATGTGTAAAGATGGTAAGGTTCATTTGGACAGAGCCCTGGTTTGTACTTCTCTAAATTAAACTGAACGGTTAGATTCTCTTTTCTTCTTTTTAATGTCCATGAGGTGAAGCAGGAAAAAGCACAGATCTTCCAAATTAGTACTTATGAGTCTTCATAAGGTGGCTTTTGCGAAAATCTGTGTACCTAAGTTATGGTACGAAAGAAAGAAATTCACCTATTGTCAGCCAGATCCTAATATGAGGAAATCTGATTTCTCAGCTGTACACTAGGATCTTTGATCAGATAAGGTTACCAGCTAATTACAGTCTCTGTCATCGATTGTAAGCTCAAGTATCATTCCTCTCACTTTGCTCATTGATCAAAATTGTAAGTGCCTCAGAAGTCACAGATGTTTCGTTTTGCACCCCTCAGAGGGAGTATAATAATGATGAGTATGATTTGGTTTTCTCACTGTTTTGAATCTTGTAGTAGCCTTGTCCCTCCTTCACACTAGAGAATGCAGCCACTGCTGATGTCAGACAGATTACAGCTGGATGTTGAAGATGCCCTTGGCATAACAGCTGGAATTACTCAATTCTTGACCTGTTTCTCAGAGCCACAGCCCTTTTGTTGTCCCAAGTGTCAATGTGATGCTGGTGCTGTCCCTCTAGATCAATGCAGAAGTCTCTGCTGTTTACCCCAGGGTGTAAAGCATTTCTAGCTCCTTTAATTTTATTGATTTTAATTTCTCCCCTCCCCCAGGGTAAGCTTGCCCTACGATCTCTTAAATTTTACAAATCAACATGAACTAGTATAGGTAGTGAAGAGAAAGAAAAGTATCTAAAAGTACTTCCCTTCAAACAATCTTTCCACATTCTTTGTGGATATATATGTTTTTGATTTTTTTAATACCTACTGTAGATTCCAATTCTAGTGAAAATACCTCCATTCAAAGTTCTGTTCCTGTTGCTTGTGGTTTTTGTGTTTGAAAAAGCTGTTAATGGGTCAGGTGGAATCCTCTGGGAAGAGGAGGACAAGACTCTTCACAAGGGGGGAACAGTGGCATCTCTAGGACATAGAGCATAATACTCTTAGCCTGCAGGGTGTGGTAAAGATCACACCACAGCTGCATATTCCATGGGCATTGAAAGATAAGCTTTTTACAAGCTGGAGGATGCTGCTGCTTGGGAAGCCACTGAGGTGAATTTTCTTGGAAGCAAAGAACTGCATACCAGAGGATGCAGTGAGTGAAGAAGAGTGGGCATTACTTCATAAAACGTATAATAACCTGTTCTCTGCCTAGGTGTGTTTGAGGTGTTGAGCTGTTAAATTTTGAGAAGTTCAGCATTGTAGTTGTTAGGCTAATAAAACCTCTGTTCAGTTGGAAAGCCTTTCTGTTTATTGTCCTGAAGAGCTCTCTGCAAGGAAGGAGATGTAGGCAGATCTGCCTCCAAGACCTGGCTGACTGCTCTGAGTCCCAAAACACACTTAACTTGATACATGAACACCTAATAGTACTTCAGGTGATTTTCTTTTTTTTGTGACACCCTTTTCCCATGTGAAAATGATTGGTTCTGATCAATTCAGGGAAGTGTCTCTGCATATTTTAAAATGGAGTGCTAATATGTTGTATTTAAATTATTATATTTTTATTATATATATATGTATAATAAAAATATATCTAATTCTTTTAGCATTCCTTATGTATGTAGTACCGCGGTCTAGGTCTAATTTGGGATATTTTGCTAAGTTCTACTATCTTTTCATGGTTCCTGCATAAAACAGCTATTTAACTACAAATCAAGGGTCTCTTTCTCATTGTAATTTGCCTTAATTAACTAACTTACAAACATTGTGATAGGTTATGGAAAAAACTGTTTTCTGTTGTCTCTTGGGAGGGACAGCCCTGTGTGAAGATGGTGTGAAAGATGACCTCAGAAATGGAGGCTGTGGTTTAACACATTTTGTTTTGGGAAAAGTACTTGGCTATGCTTCCGTGGGGACACACACCAAACTGGGAATAGCTGCACATTCAAGAATAACCCATTTATTTATCATCTGTGCTTCCCATGCCTCCATTCCCTTAAGAAAGTGAATTTGGAGTGTGTGGAACATTTCTTAAGCTAGCATTGCAAAAAGCAGGTGTTACATAATGCCTTTAACATCAGGTGTTTATTAGAATTTGTTAGAAACATGCTGTTTTTGCATGTGAAGTTTGTTCTCTCAAGTTCATTTGTCTGAGAAGCAAGTAAGTGGTAAAAGAAGACCTTTTCTTCAGTATGGATGCAGCATATACTGACATCTGGCCACGTGTGAAGGGTGAATGTAGGAGGGAAAGCTAGTTTCAAAACACTTGTGTTATAAAGCATTCATTCCATTTTTCAAGGCCTGATCTCATTGGCTTGATACCATGACAAACTAATGTTTTGCAGCTGTCTTTGATAACAGAACTTTGCATGGCCAGTGACAAACTGACGAATCCACTGCCGTATTTCATAAATTATGGCGTTTCTACGTTGGCTAAATTTTCTCTTCAAAAGTGTTTGTTATATAGCATCAAACCAAGTAGCCTCCCATACATGGAACCCAGATTTTTCAGACTGTGAGTTCTAATATTTCAAGTCCTAAAGATGTTTTTTCACTTGACAGATTGGGCCACAACTCAAATCATGCAGAAGTTAGCCATGTCTAATTTTTGACTGCTGATAGCAGTTCAGAACCAGCTGCCTGTTACAGGGCTTCAAGAGTAAGCAGTCAATGGTACTTGCCTTCTAGTGTGCCACTTTTACCAAAGTGCAGAGCAGACAGGACTGTCCAACTTAGAGATACACTGTTTGAGTGGGAATGACATGTCATGACTTTTTAAAAGTAGAATATGTGCTAGATTTTTATAACTCAGTGTTTAGGGTTTGGGGGAGTCCTTTTATTCTTTATTTCCTTCTTCCTTAAAGTTATCTTTCTGTAATATCTTACAGAGCTCCAGCAGAACTTTTGTATGTCTCATAAGAAATTTATTGCTCCTAGGACAGACTTGCCTCTTCCTCATCATTATTTAGTGATCATATCTGGGTCTTAACTTCCTCTCTTTCTTCATTCTCTCTTGAATGGACTGCTCAGGGCAGTGTGTAGTTGCTTTGAGCTTACTTGATTTGAAAAACATAGTGATTTTTCTTTAAATGCAAAATACCTGGAAATTTGGACTTAGTACATCTAAAAGTAGGAGGAAATATCCAGGTGACAATTATTTCCATGATCATTTCCTTGCTCCTTCTTTCCTTCAGGACAAAGCTGTTCTAATTAGCTGAGGTCAGTAGTTGGAAATATTTTTCAAATACTACCTATTAGTCTCAGAAATTGTATTTGATTGAATATTTATTACTTTATGAAGGCTACAGTTCAGAAGGCAAGCAGGTATTTTCCTAGTTAGATAATTTTGCATCTTAAATGGTAGAATTTTGTAGAGAAGGTTAACCATGATCTTCATACCAAAATATTGACAAGAAAATAACTTAAGTAATACTTCTTTTAGTTTAAGCATGCCATTTTCCCCCCGTACTTTCCCGTTGTGTGATTTTTGGGATCAGTGAGCAGAAGGAGACTCTTCAATGTTGTTACGTACCCCAAAAGCTATTTAGTATTTTTCCGTAGCAGTAGTAGTACTGAAGGCAAAACAAACATAGTATTTCAAATTTCAGGAAGCGTGTTTAGACATTGCTTACAAAATATTTTGTATCTCTTGCGTATGTAGCTTTGAATCCTGAGATTATTTAAGTGTAGCCTTTCCTGCCTGGCTTTCGGGGTGAAACATGCTTGCAACAACACGCAGTGCAGTATGAGGCTTCATGGCAGTGTTTCATGGGGTTTGGTACATTTGTTTTCACATAATGATGTTCGTGTTGTTCCTGTGGGGATGTTTCATAGGATTGTGCTTAGTCATTTTTAAAATAGCTATTACTGTACATTCTCAGAATAAAAGCCTTAATTCTTTAAGTTGAATAGTTGTGGAGAAAGTAGGAGGTACCAAAATACAGACTTAACCTTACCAGTTGCACTTCAAGTCTTTGTATCTTAGAGATGCCGATGATTTTTTTTCCATTTATTGAATTTTTAATATGCACTCTTTCTTCCTCTTTAGGATGAAGAGAATGGGAATAGACAAGGTATGTCTTGTTTTTACTCTCTTATAGATCCAATATATTGAATGCTTCAGCTGCGTAATAGACTTGAATTGCTACCTAAGAGCTTGAAATTTAAAATCACTTCAGTGTGAGCATCAAACTCATTGATTAGTCACTTAATTCTAGACTATGCCAGTCAGTTCCCCTGCATTTTCATAGCTTTCTCCCTCTCACATTGCCTATGTCTGCTTTCTTTCTTAATTCACACATGAACTTATTTTTTATAAATTTATGCTGTATCTCCATCCCAGTTAATTTGAATTTGTCTTCGGTATTTAGCTATTTTCTCATCCATACTTCTTTTTTGCTGATATCTTACTGTTTCCTTAAAAGAGTGAAAAACATGTAGATTTAAGGAAGTTGGGTGTTCAGCTTGAGAACCCAGTCCCACTTTCTGTTTTCCCAGTGTGCCATGATGGTGAGGTGCAGGGGGCAGTGGGATTGTGTGCAGTGTGAGTGCCCTGTGTGGGGTTCCCTGGGTGCTGTGCCTGGCAGGGCAGGGCAGCTCGCCAGGGATGGGGCTGCCCAGAGCCAGGGGACAGCGTGGGCTGAGTGCTGCTTCTGCTGCTGGGTTATGGTTCTAGCAAAGCGTGGTGCCTGGTTTCAGTGTACCTTTAAATAGGAAGACAAAGAATATGTCTGGACTTCTGTTTCCATTTTCTTTGTGTAGCTGTGATGTATTAGAAGCTTTCTGGGAAATACGAATTTATTTGAACTTTCTTACTTTTTTCTCTTGGAAGCAGATGGATTCATCCATTTCATCCTCCTAGTTTTACTCAGCTGTCATCACCTGCGTGTTAAACGGTGAAAAGTTAATCTCTTCCTACTTCTTATCACTCCCCAAACTTGAAACATCCTTTATCTGTTTTGACATATGAAAAGAAAAGGCAGATTCTTTTAGGAAGAGAAGGGAGTTGATCTTCTGTGCCAAATCAGTATGGAAGACACCACTTGTGATCTAAAGAAGTTCTGTGGTGTTCTTGTTCTCACAGGGAGAACTCAAGCAGCTAAAGATGTAATGTAGGTCAGTTTATCTATCTGAGAGCTATTTTTCAGTAGAGAAACAGCGGTGAACAAATATTTATTTGGTTCGCTATGAGACCTGTGAAGGTGGAAACAAAATTACTTCCTGGAAATTTTTGTGTAGGTTCTAAACCTATGAATCATAGCTCAACTAGTGCTTATTTATAGCACACGTAGTGTGTTGTATACCTTGTATACAGCTCAGAGGGCACAAATTCTGTGGAAGTTAACAGCATTCTCATGGAGGAGAGGAGGTTGGACTTGTCCCCCTGGAAAGAGAAGAAATGACTGTGAGGCAGAGGATGTAGGTGTCAGTAGAACTAAACTTGCCATTTTTGTGTATTAAACCTTTAAAAATACCAAAATGGGACAAAGTCTGTTAGACGCTTTTCTCCAGCATTTGAAATGACCTTTGGGGGCATACGGGGGGATGAAACTGTTTTTATTTACATTGCTGCAGGTTGTTCCTGTTCCCAAATAAGGGGAGTAGGCAGCTTGTGAGGAGAAAATGATGAAAAGCGCGCATCTCATTTTGCATGTTCGCTAAAGCGATGTTTGTTCAGCAGCAGCAGGTAGGCCAGAAGTTCTGTGCAGGGTTATCTCAGGGATTTTGGAGCGCCTGGCTCCGGAGCCCGGGACGGAGCCGCTCCGCTGGGAACAGCGCCTTCGGGGCCGCGCGCCGGAGCCACCCCGTGGATGGTTCCTGCATTGCAGCGAAACTGGGAAACCCGGCCTCTGTGAAGCCCTGCCGTGATTAACTGAAACACCCTGTCGAAAAACACTTTTCTTTTGAAATTTGTACATGATAATTCACTTAATTCGCTTGAGCTTTCCTCTCTGAAAGACTAAGCTAAGGGGATCCAAGCATTTCGTTTTTGTGAAGCAGTGTGTGCCAGTGCAGAAGTATTAGGTTTTTGTATCAGTTTTCAGTGAAAATTTATAATTACCTGCCCTTTATGCTTTGCCCTTGTCATAGGTTAAGATTGCCTGTTAAAGATGAGGGGTTTTTATCAAATTCAGCATTTATATTTTGATTAGGCAAGTGTGGAGAAAAGCATCTGTATTGCTATTACCTTTCATTGAGAGCACTTGAATATTTTTCCAAAGGATCAAAACACCTAATTAAGTCTAGAGGGCAGAAGATAAAAGCATGTACCCCGTTTGATGTATTCTAACAGTGAAAAAAATATTTTTGTATGATACTAGGTTCTGGTATAGAATTTTAGTATATAGTTAGATCAAGGTCCTGGCTTACATTAATCTTCCTTTTGGTAAGCAGTAAAGTTTCAAAGCATTTATAGTGAAAGGTAATGCAAATTTATCCAGGCAAGCTCTAAACTGGGGATGACACAGGAGGAGGATGATGGCCCAAAAGCAAGATCGGTTTTTCAGGCAAAGGACTTAGGATGCTGTGAAGAGGAGACATCCTATGGTCATCAGCTGGGACAGAAGGGGACCACCTCAACTGTATGCACATGAACAAGAGAGAGCTTACAGAACAATATCATGGAGCTCTCATGCCTTTTTCAGGAGCTCTCTGAAGCCCCTGCACACTCACACATCACAGAGGGGTGGTGGGATGTCTCACAGGAGAGGACCAGGGTGCTGCAGGGGATGAGTAGAGGCACTTTGGGAAGAACAGATTTGGAGACCATGGAGGTCAAATTGCCTTCTTGGCCCAGTTGTGAGAGAACAGCAGGGAAGCAAGGAGCTCTGGCCTGGGATGGATGGGAGCTGGCTTAGAGCCTGTGGTCAGGATTTGTGGGCAGTGTTTTGGTGGGTGTCTGCTACTGCCCTCTCATGGAAGAAGTAGCCAAGGCTTTCTTCAGACAAGCGGTGGAGGCTTCACAAATGCACATGCTGCTCCTTGTGGGAGACTTTAGCACCCTGTTATCTGCTGGAAGGGCATCACAACAGATTTACCTTAAATATTTGGTAGTGATTATTTTAAATTTTTCAGTTCTTTTCCTGCTTTTGCTGCTCCAGGTTGTTGATCAGCCAGGTCATTGAAATGCTTCTCTGGCCGGTACATTTTATGAGAAGATACAGGTTTTCCACAGTGAATTCTTTGGTCACTGATTGGAAACTTTTACCAGCTTCTACTGCTTTCCAGAGAATCTCTGTTATACTGACCAGCCTGTATTATGTATTTCTTGGAGTTATTACTCCAGTAAATAACTTGGAGTATTTATTTTGTGTGTTTTGAGGACAGCTTTTCATCAGTTTGGCATTCTTCCTATTTTCTGGAGTTGCCGTGTTTCAATACTTAGATATTTATTTAAGTGGAATCTCACAGGTAGAAGTCTTCAAGGAGAGCATATTAGGAATATTGGGAGCCAAACTGAAAAATACCTATACCTATTAAAAAATGTAGCATTCTTACTAAAAATTTGCACTGTCAGCACATGATAAGTGGTGCTGGAGAAAAAGCCATGCCATTTGATTGTGCACTTAGTATGATTCTATATCTTGTTGTCCTTCAGACATTACTTAAAACTGTAGATGCCAAAATACAAGTTTTGTACATATGAAGGTAGTTTCTTGTATATTGTCCTAAAACATGTTTTCCTTTAAAAACGTTTGGCTTGGTGATCATGATTAAAGTGAACAGTGATAAGCATAAAGAAACAGACTGAAAAAAATTTTATCTTTCAATAGAACTAAGGTATTTTGTGTCTAACACAGTACCTGGGAATCTAGTATAATTATAATCCAGTCTTTTTTTTTTTTTAGTATGATATTCTTGCTTTTTGTACTTTTGTTTCTATTTCTATGTAGAAGTACCTATAGCAACTAGGAGCTCCTTTTCCCATAAAAATGGAAGGTATATTACTCAGTGTCCTTTTCTGTAGAGACTCAGTGTGCACTTGCCAATGAGACTTCAGACATTTCATTGAGATTTCTAGAACATTAAACTTTGATCCCCAGGCTTATTTTTTTTTAATGTGCCTTAGTATGTACTAAAGTTTCTACTCTTCAATTGTCTGCACTAAGTAGTTGCAATTTATTACCTGGCCTCCTTCAGCTGTATGCGAGTCTGCTTTGACAGGGTAGAGCCTTTGAGGGAAGGGTGGAATAAATGCAGGAAAAGCTTCTTTTTCCTTACTGCTGCTTACATAAGGCCTGGAGTTTTTACTGTTTCATTTTTTTTAACAGACTGTTGATTTCTGTAATGTAGTTTGTGTTCTCCCAGGATTTAATTTAATCCCATGTTTTTTAACATCATGGTCTATCGGCTCAGTCTGTTATGAAATAACCATATTGTGCCTGTGGTGGTGGGAACAAGGTAGATAAGGAGCAAGAGCATGAATGTGAAAGCAAATATTTGGAAAGGTCATAGATGGCTGGGATGATACAGTCCAAGGTATGTGATAGCAGAATTAGGAGTAAGAGGCAAGAGATATGTAACAGTAATGCTTTAGGATAGTGGGACAGCAAATTGCCCTCTTTTGTGGATTTTTGATCCAAGTTAATTCTTTAACACCTAAATGTTGAGAATGGTAAAAGAGGGCTCACTTAGTTTTCCACTGAGACCAGAGCCTGTTGATTCCTTATTCTCTTACAGTACATCTGGAATGTCTAATGGATTCGTCTTCCACCTTGTCACATGTATGTTTTTTCAGTGATTTCTACTGAGTTCAAATCATCTTTAACTTTTAATAAAAACACGAAGTGTAATTTTAAAGGATTTAAGGGAGAGTCCATAGGTTCACTACTACAGATAAAAATTGTATTGCTCTATGCTTATCTAAGCACCGTAGTAAATCCTCTAGACTAATCATAGATTAAATTTTAAACTTGAAAAGGTTTTTATTTGAGATTTGAGAGAATTGAGTAAAGTCATAATAACGGCAAATAATGCAATGAAAAAACATAGTTTTGGAGAGTTTGTAACTAAGTTGAAACTGTGTTATATATTTTCCATAACATTGCCAAATTATTTTCTCATCTTCTCCCCCTGCCTTGGCATGAAGATTGCGTTGAGTCAAATGGTTTAACAGAAAAGTAAGCGAAAGAAGAAATACCATCTTGGAGTTGCCTAATCAAAATGCCAGAGGTGCTTTGAGAAATTAGAGTGTATTTTTCCTGTGTTAGAGAGTTGGATGTCAGGTGTTTCTCTGCTAGATGACTCAAGAGCACTAATTTGCTTATCATGCTCTTTCAGAGGCTCATCCCTGGCACTGTATTTCAGCTGGTGTTTTTCAGTTGAATTGCTTTGTCTTTGATGGTAGGTGAAATAAGCTCTGTTGGGGCTGGGCTGCGACCTTTGGGCTCCTTTTCCACAGTGGATTACTAGTCGAGAAATGCTTACTATGTAAGAAATTCAGTTTGCAGATTATAATACGCAGAATTATCTTTAGTTGGACTCCCTCAGTTAGATGTAATCCTTACACGTTTGTGATTTATATTTAATTAAATGAAATCTCAGTTAATAAATGTAAGTTTTGCTGTACTTTCAACAATGTCGTTATGAGTAGTTTGGGAAATGATTAACAGATTTTTCATTGAGTAATCAATTTGAAGCATTTGCCCTGCTGTATCTGTTCCCCTCCCTTTGCCTGAAAGACATCCCAAGAATCAGTGCCACTCAGCATTGTTGAAGCAATGGAGCTCAAATGCCTTGGATACCCAAAAGCATACTTGCAGATCTCCATGCTCAAGAGGAATGTTCCTCCTCTTTGAGTCAGAAAAAGATGTACATAAGAGCCTGTCTTAATTGACTAATTGGAGGTGTTTCATGGGGCTGGTTTCTTAAATGGAAAAGTGAAAGTCATCCTTTTGCTGTCTGCTGAGCATAGGGCTGGGAGCAAAAGTATTCTACAAAAGGTTATTTTACAAACCTCTGTAGACTTCATTGAATCCCTGTGTTATAAGGATTTCTAAGCACAGTTCAGCTGTCCTGAGCAGAGTATTTTTTTTTCCCTTTGAGGAAGAGGAGGAATGGCATGTTTTTTAATCAGTGGCTAGTTTGCGGAGACTTTCTAAGAAAGTATGTATTATACTGTGTCCCAGCACTTGTTGGTTTGTGCTCTCCAGGTCAAAAAAGAAAGGAAGAGCTCTGTCAGCAATAGCACTTCGGCATGAATTTTTTTTTTTTCCTTTCCTATTCAGAATGTAAAGGTTGTCCTTTTCATAGTCTTTATGACTCAGATGTTTTAATCTGTGTTTTATGTCAAAAGGTTAATGACTTCAGAGAAATTAAGTTCTTGTTGCTATGTTGTAGTGTGTTGGTAGATTTGACAGTATAACTTCTGCCATGTCATTTTGTTTTCCAGGTGAATCATAGAGCAGTACAGTAATACTGTCTGGTTGATAAAGAGTAGTGTAAAAACTAAGTCATGGTTACCGCATTTGATATAACACTAGTTATGTTCCTTGTAGCAGCTGTATTTCAAACCATATTTTTAGGGGATTAAGCTAGAATTGGCAGCTAGATAAAATTAATTCCTATGTCAAGTTTGGGGGAGTTAGGAGAAGCTTTGCTGAATATCACCCCCGAGATGGAAGTCAGTTTTAAATGTTACTTAGTCTTAATTTTACTGTTCTGTTTAAAAGTAGTAGTATTTTATTTAATATGCCTTTTTATTAGGGATAACATGTTTGAAATTTATTGTTTTGTAAATGTGATGGTTGCTAGTGCAACATATTCCCCTCTGCCACTTCTGGCATCTTAAACATTTGTCAGGAAAGCTTCCTTGTAACTTTGCAGTGGGAGACTTGCTTTCTCCTGTCAGACTGTGAAGGCATTATTGACTTGAAGTCTCAGCTCGTAGGTCCAGGTAGTATAAAGATTAGATCATAAATGATTCTATGATATGTGTTATGAATAGCCTTTATTTTGCAGTCATTTGAACAGAAGTTAAAACAAAACGCTAATTTTAATTTGTAGATTTTACTGTGATCTCACTGGTTATTGAAGGTGGCATGTAGTTTATGATTAATTAGAAGATTTGTGGAGAATTATGAAGAATATATTGGCTTGGAAAAACCTTGTTGCAATAAACTGGTTTTCTATATTTGTCTTACATTTGATTTACAGGTGTTTGTGCTTCTTCGGACTACGTTTTCTTAACTTTGGTCATCTAGACTAAGGACATTATTAAGACTTTCCTGATTCCTTACTATCCTTGTTTAAGCCAATGAATTTTTGACTTGAGCCTTCTGTATACTCAGGGATTTATTTTTATTTCCTTATTTCTGATGATGCTGAATCTCTGAATTAAAAGTCCAGACACGAGTTTGCGTACTCTAAAGTTATATTTTCATTTGGATAACATCATTGAAGGGAGTCATTGCACTGCAAGGAGTATTTCAGTTGTTCTGTTAGCAAAACTACACTACTGTCTGGATGAAAACTTGCCTTCCAATTTATCCTGACTGGTAACCATTTACTCATGCTGGAAATTTTTGTGTGCTTACAAAACTGATACAGGAAAGGACTTTTCTATTTCTGATCAGCTGAGTTGTATGCTTACCAACCTTGCTTTTTTCTTTTTATTGCCATTATGTAAGACTATGTCTCTTTATTGCTACATTTATGGGGGAATAAAGTACAAATGAAGTTATTTTTACAGAAGGTGTGTTTTTCATCTGTGCTGTTTCCTTGCACATGTGAATGTGTTACTGGCAGCTCACACTTTATTCTTTGTGTGTGCATGATGTCTTACTTTTCGTTTGCAGTTGAAAATTTGGGAGAAATTGTTGTATTTGCTGGTAGCCTGCAATGTAATGCTCAATTACAAAGTTGTTTACAAAAGTATGGAGAAGGAGGAAAAATCATATGCAGTAATGAGCACTGAAAAAGCACAAATAAGGCTTTAAATAAATTGTTTTCCTGATGCTTGGCACCTAATCAGCGTCAAACCGAGACATACATCTTACAAAGGAGAGGTCTGAGGTGCTTTTACTGTTCTTTGTTGTATCACCTTGTCAGGAATTTCCGGTACGCTCCAAAGCATTGATCTTTTCAGTATTAGAAACGAAAATTGTGAATCCTGACAGTACGTAGTGCAGAGCTGGAGAACTTAGTATAAAAGTTGGGCTGTGATATTCTGTTCTAGATTGTGGCATGGAGAAGGAGGGAAGTTTAAGCTCTCATTTCTAGACAGCATCTTGCTTTTGCCTGATGATTGGGTACAGACAGGACCACATGGAGATTTAGGCACAATTAAATTGGAGTGTAGTGAATGTTAGATTTTGAGACACGAGGTGAGTTATTAGGTAATCCATTTTACTTGAGATTTATTTCTGTGACTGAGTGCACATGTACAAGGTTTATTCCCCCTCAGCTGGTCTGAAGAAAGTAGTTAGCTTCTACTGTCAAAAAATACTGCTTAGCTTTGCTTGAGTTTTAAACTCAAAGTATAAATGTACATTTTGAGGTTATGTATTGAAGGAAGTTCATTTATATGTTACTGATAAAAAAAGATTTGGTTTGTATCCAAGTATGTAAAAGATCAAGGAGAAATGAAGAGCATGTATTCATCTACCAGAGCTTGAGAGTTCTAAAATTTCTTCTTGTGAGAGTTCCAAGATTTCTTCTTGTTTCTACTTGTATTTGGATATTACTGAGTTGTAAAATGAACCTGCAAATGTAGTCAACATTTTGAACCTTTTGTTCTGATTTTTTTACCCCTAAATTGATTTTTAGTGTGGTGGTTCACCTTTTTTAGGAAGTAAGAATGACTGTCTAATATAGCCTCCTTTTGCAAGTAGGTCAAAGAACGAAGTTTAATGTGCAATTAGCTTTCTGAATTGATTCATAAAATAGCTGTGGAAATGTGAAGTGAGTGCCCATAATGTCTGGGTGTAGCTGACAGGCAGGTCAGAAGTCAGATGTCTGGGAAGCCTGCAGTCTCTGGTGTCCATAAATCATTGCAAGTTTCCCCTCTTGCTCAGAAGTGGGAAGTGTGTTAAAGGAGTTCTGTGTTGCATACTGAGTGGGAATGGGAGTAACCTTATCTGCCTGACCTGCTGATTTGCATGTTCAGGTATGGACAAGGCATAAAGCAGCACTTGAGTGTTAATCAAACTAAGCAGCAGGCCACTAACATTTTTTAAAGAGTATTTTATAAAGGAAGCTGAGGTGTGATTAATTAACTGCGCCATGGGAGCTGTATTATTTTTATTTTTATTGCCACTTTTGGAAATGTATGTGTCTTCAGTAAAAGATAAATGGCAGCACTGGGAAGGATGTTTGGTGGTCCTATAAAAGGTCGTATTTTAACTTCATTCTTGTAAGCAGTTAAAGCAACCTTTTGTTCATGGCATCTGGGCAGATTAATCTTGGAGCTTCTCTAAACTTGCTGAAATGTTGCTGGCTTTTTAAAGGGCAAGACCCATCATATGTTCAGTGTCTATTTAAATCTGCAGATTAAAAATGACAGATATTAACTTTGGCTCACAAAGAGCATTTTGTATGTCTTGTAGCTGTATCCCGCTAATCAAATTTTAAGTATTTGGGGACTGAGCTGCCAGCTGGAGTTTCTTGATTTGTAATGCAGTTGCTTTATAGATAGTATTTATCTGATTCTATCAAATAAACTTTTTGATTATTTGCTCCCAATCTGGAACTATTTTGAGAAGGCCATTTGGAGCCATATGAGTAAGCCATTTTGTTGAACTGTTTTATGGTAAAATGGCAGGACACTGAGGATCTGCACAATCAAGGCATTAGGCTAAAACTAGTATCTGAAAAATGTGAATCAGAGTCAGAGGGTGATCTGTTTTTTTGCAGTTTATTAAAGTTTTTCAAATGAACTTTGCCCACATGGAAGCTGACTAAAAAAAGAGGCAAAAGGGGCACCTTATATTCAATAAATACTACTGTGGTTTATTAAACATTTTAGGTGGGACATTGAAAGCTCTAGCGAAAGTACTTCCAAAAGCAAGGCCATTTGTGCCTAACTCAAAGGTCAGTCATTTCAGAAATGGTTAGAACCTAATAACTCCAGTTTTAAGGAGTTGTTTCTTTTATCAGCAATGCCAGTTTTAATCAATTCCTTTATTCTCTCCTGCTGTTCCTTCTTTTCCTGCAGTTTAAACCTCTCTCTCTCCACTATGCCGGGGTTTCCTGCTAAATTGGAGCACAGACCCAGCTTATTTTTGTGCTGTGTCAGTTCCCTGGGCTGGCTCATCACGTAGCCTCCAAAGGTGGCATATCCTTAGCTGAGAGTGTGCAGCAGGGATGGTAACTGGAGCCAGGAGTTGGGAGGGACCAAGGCTATCAAAGCCAGCACTGGCACTGTAAGACTCTGTGTATCTGCCTGTAGCCTTTCAGGTTCTGGTACTGTGTGCTCTGGACCATGTAGGGCCATTAGTCACTTATTTATTTATTTTTCATTATTTCTGGGTGGTTTTCTTTGTGAGGGTGTTGAATGCTTGGGTTTTTTGGGGGGTTTGGTTTGGTTCTGTTTTTTTTAACTTCACTGGCATAATAATTCCATGAGTGAAGCTGTGTAGATGCTGTAAAATGGCTTAGTCCAGCTGTGTGCAAATGTAGGACAGCAACACTGTATTTTAGCCTGCAGTGTAACTGTGGAGTTTTTTGTGTGTGTTTTTGTTTGTTTTACTGTACACACACTCACCCTCCTATCTTGATTTTCAGAAGCTGTGGCTACTTAACAGAGAATTACTTAGCTTTGGTGACAGGCATGTAAAAGCAAAAGGTACCTGTGTTTCTGGAAGTATAGAAATTAAGGGTGCATTGAGAAAGCAAGAAAATACAGCTGTACATGATTTCTAACTACTGTAGATTAACTTGAAGTTGTGTATATACAGATATGGTACAGCATGTGCAGACATTCGATGTGCATATAATTTGAATTGCAAATTTCTTTTTGAACCTTGGTAAATCTTCAAGAAAACTTTAGAGTTCATCTTGGAGTTTCTGAAAAACAGTGTTGGAAAATCAGTTTTATGTTCCACAAGAACTGTAAATCAATGTTACGTTTTTTTCTTCTAAGGGAAAATTTAAAAATTTTATTTTTCGGTTTCCATTACATTACTGTTTCTTTCTCTGTATGTCTCTGTGAATTCAGCAGGATTACATCACAAAATATTTTTAAAGTAAAAACATTGTAATGCAGTATAATGAAATGCTGTTAAGAGATATTCTTTCTTTCTCAGGAAAACAAAGAAACAGACTGGAGCCGATGGATACCATATTTGTTAAACAAGTTAAAGAGGGTGGACCTGCTTTTGAAGCTGGGCTGTGCACAGGTACTGTTCAATAGCATGTTTATGTACCTGATATGAAATACTTACGGTTTAAGTTGCCACTACATAGTTCTATCTTCCATTTAAACCTTGTTCTTTTCTTTAGAAACTTTTTAAGTTGTCCTCCAGTATTTTTCACCTTGGAAGCGCTGTTATTAAGGCATTAAAGTCTTAGTCTTTTTGATTTATTATCTTAAAAAAAGTAATAAAATACATGAAGAAGAGGCAAAAAAAGCAAAATAATGTCTGTAAGCTCCTATTTCTTTTGGTTTGGGACAAACTGATAACCTGAAAACATTCAGGTCTTTGTACATTAAACAAAATTTTTCTACGCTACCTCCCTTAAATCAAATAGGAACAGTCCAAGTCTCTCTATTCTTACAAAATTCTGTTCAGTTGTTTAATCAAACTGGAGAGCAAAAAATGTGGGGGTTTTTTGTGAACTGTGTCATACCTTTACTTAAGTGCTGAAAGAAGAAAAAAGCTGTATTAGAATAGAAAATGTTACAGATAAAGTTACATACATAGATGGATACCACTATGAACACAGGTTTCTTAAAAATATGGCAAAACCTGTATTCTATGAAATGCTTGTGCCTATACAGAATGTTGATATATTTTTTCAAAAGAGTTAAATGCATCCATTTGACTGGAATAGAATAAGTTTTGTATGTTCTGCCAAAAGAAATACAAACTTTCTAGGTTGATCAGTTTAAAAACAGTTTTAGATCCTACTTGTACACCATAAGGGTTTTGGTTTTTTTTTCAACTCCTCGTTCAATAGTTATTTAGAGAAGGGCTACTTTTGCAAAATTTGATTGCTATTATATAAAGAAATGTTTGGGCTTGATAAAATGCAGCATATGTTGAATTTGTACAGAGGAACCATGCTAATTTGTACTCTGTTCAGTGTCTGCCAAATTGAGAGAGTTGAAATCTGTAGAGAATATTTTATTTTTAGTTAGAGAAGAGATTTTTAGGAGCCCAGAATAAAGAGCAGAAAACAAATGAGAGAAGACATTTTTAATAACTAGAATATTCTTCTTAAACACACTGCTTATAGCAGTTATATCTAATTAGGTCATGCCAGTATTTCTTGTTTACAAATTTTACGGTGAAATATATTACTATATCTCTGTCTTCATATTATAAAGCACTCAGGAAATAATCAGCCAGGTAGATTGGTTAACCTCTGATACAGACACAGTATACATTTCTTATTTTGTAGAATCAACTGTATTTTTATTTTTTTTTCTAATGTAACTTTGCTCTGTTTCATGGTCACACAAATGAAAATACTTGAAGATTCAGAATGAGTTTAGGAAGTTACGTTTATCAATTCCTATTTCACTGCTGCAGGGTCCTCTGTAATACTGAAAGTCTCAACGTAAGTTTCATCACCCGTGGTAAATGAGCTCCATTTCAGGAGCTTATTTGGCTGCTCCTCACCAGAAAGCTTGAAATATTCTTGCAAATTTGAGCAATAGGGAAAATTATCTTAAATATAAGACAGCCCATTCTGCCCCCAAGAATTTTTGGATACTCCTGTAAAATCATTTTTGTTAGAGTTAGAAAGGTAATACTTCCCCCATATTTAACCTCTGAGGCATTTAATTAAAAGTAATGCATCTGGGTGTTCATAAATATTAGAAATATTGAAATAGAAACAGCCAAAACAGATCTGCATTTCCCATGTCTTGATCTTTGTGCTGTCATTTATCTATATGCAAGAATATAAAGAGCTAAAATGTGCGTGGAAAGGGCATTTTGATCAATTTCTACTTTGATCAAAATATGTAGCAGGCCACCAGACTGCTGGAGAGCTGTTAGAAGAAGCCTTCGTGTGTCTGTATCCTTTTTCGCACTACAGGCACTGACTTCCCCTTTCTATGTCCCTGAAATAGAACAAAGTTGTACTTGCAGAGTTGTCTGTGCTCATGTCATTTATGTAACTGGTTCTGCAGTGTGTCCTCATCAGATCTTTTGGCAGATCCATTGGATGCATATTTCAAGTAGACTTAGTCACTGCTGTGTGTAATCCAGTCTGCTTCTGTGAAAAATAAAAGCTGCACAAGTATAGATAAAATTATATGACCTACTCTAAAGATATTCCTAATTACGGTTTTTAGTGGGAATACTGAGTAAAGATCTACATCTGTGGCAATACAGCCCACATTACAGGCTGTTCTTAAGCAGCCTGGAAAAGAGCCAGTTGAAGTCCCAGAGAAGGATCTGATGTGTTCTGGGGAAGTTTTGCAGTATGACCTAGTCAGGACAGGGTTCAGAGCTTGTTGCCATCAAGCTTTCTTTCAATCCTTAGGAAGCATTAGACAAAATTAGAAGAGTTCTTTCAGGGAAGAAAAAAGAACCAGTGGATGAAGGGAATAGGTATACTTCTATAAAGTTGAAAATATCTCACCAATTTTTCACCATTTTGCATGGTGTTTACATTATGTGTGCAGACCAAATTAAAAAGTCAGATCTGTGTAGTTTGTTGATCCATGGGGTCTGTATGGGAAACCTCCACAGAGCACGAGTATTTAAAGCATTATTGTCCCCAAGTCAGGCTGAGTATTCAGAGTGAACAGCTTTTTCCTTGCTTTGATTTGATCATGCCAGAAGCACAGAAAGGGCTTTCAGTTTCTAAAGCAGTGTTGAAAAAGCCATTCGCTTTGCCTCACTTTGCACAGGTCCTTTCTTTCAGCTCTTCTTCCTCTCCAGCAGCTTTTCAAAGCTCCCTACCTGTAATCCTTCGGACCATTTTCTCCTCGTTAAGAAATTCAAGATACCTTTCTGCTCTTCTGATCAGAGATGTCTTAAATACCATTTGGTCAAAAGAACAGGATAGGTTTTTTCATCACAAGCTAAAAATAGCTCTATACAGTATATTTGACAATTAATTTGTGAGAGTATATGAAGCTCTTAATGAGGAAGGTATAACAAACTACTGGGAGAAATCTTATAAAAGTGATACTAGATCTAAAGATTGATGGGTATTGATAAGAAATAACCCTTTACCATTGTCCAAGATGCATTGAACAGACAGTAATGTCTTGGAAACAGCCCAGATTATTCTGAGAAGGGAGGAAATTGGAGCCTTTCAAAATGTTTGTTCTTTATTTCTAATAAGGAAGAACCAAGAAATTGCAGTATTTGCTGCTAATAAAGGAGAGTTAAAGTTTGGTTTTATTTTGAGGTTTAGTGCTGGAATGAAAGAATATTCAGAGTTGGAAGGGACCCACAAGGATCATCGAGTCCAGCTCTGAAGTGAACGGCCCATAGGGGATTGAACCAGTGACCCTGGCATTATTAGCACCCTGCTCTGACCAGCTGGACTAATCCCAGGGAATTATAACTCCTTACAGTTTACTTAGGAATGGGGCAGAGGTGTCAGTGTGTGTCACCATACATTGATAGCTTTATTGTGGAGATGGGATACATAAGTGAGCCTCTGGTGTAGCTTGCAGCTGCTTGTAGTTTTGTTTGTATGACTTCCTGGGTTATTAATTTGAAAGTTTAGAGTAAGATAAACATCTGAAAATATTCGGGGAAAAGGGGAGAAATTTGGCATCCTGTGTGTGGTTATGTGTAGTTGTACTGTGCATCTTCTGGTGTTTTTTTATTTTTAAGGAAGACTTAACCTTCAATTTAACATGTTGGTGTTCTTGATTATTGTGAAGTACAGAAGTACAAAATAAAAACTGTTTAAAAAACGTCTAGGCAAACTGATTTCAGTTACAACTTTTCCCTCTACAGGTGACAGGATTATAAAAGTCAATGGAGAAAGTGTTATTGGGAAGACATATTCTCAAGTCATTGCTTTAATACAGAACAGGTAAGATAATGGTAATTCATTATGTGCCACACTTCTTGTATACTAAGCATGAAATGACCGCTTACGGGAGTTTAGAAAATTCATCATATTATTAAATTTTCATTAATACACACTCCGTTTTATTATTTCTTTTTTCATGTGTTTGCTGAATGCTGAGAAAAGGTTGAGAATAGGGGTGCTGAATTGTACCACACTCCTTTTATTGTCAGTACTTGTCCCTTGTTAGCAAATAACACCAAGTGTTATAGAGGAAGTTTGAACTTCAAATAGGCAGATTAGGTATACATACATGTCTATCATCAACTGGAAAAGAAGATCATAAACTCTGCCTTGCTTATGAGATCTGGGAGCTAGAAATCAGCATGTCTGGTGAAGGAAAATATTTATGCTAGTGCACACCTGCAGAATATGTGCAGTCTTTGCTTTCCTCTGTTTTGCAGCAAATTATGAACCTTGCACAGATTTGAGAAAATACTAATATTTACGGCTCCTGCAACTCACAAGCACTCGTGAAATCATGTCTATGCATGAGTCTAGATACTCCTTTTCATGTCTCATGTTTGCCTCCATTTTTAGAATTTTCTTGGTGTGAATTTCTGTTCTACAGCAACAAGTTTCCAATATAATATTGAGTTATGTGGCAAAAAGCTGTATTATGATCAGTATGAAAGAATGTTTTCTAAGTACATCTCACATGTCATATTTTTAGTGGCTCGTCACATGTTAAGATTTAGATATGCTTACTGTTTGAAATAGGAAAAATAAGATTCTGATCTTCCTATTTCAGTGATGTCTTTATTCAAGATTTTGTTGAAAATGTGTACATCTCAGGTGGTTTGTATCCTTATGGTTTTGTTTTGGTTGTTTTTTTTTGGTTGTTGTTTTGGGTTTTTTTATAAACAATAAAACTGTGTTCAGAGATGTGATGGGCAGGGTAGACTGAAACATGTTTTGTGTCATTAATACTGTCTATACAAGAGCTAGACAGATGGGCTTTTTTATTTCCTTCACTGGACATAACACTAGCCATGTATCGTTTCTTTATTTTGTATTTTTACAAGCAGCACTATTGTACAGTAGTGTATATCCAAGACATTACATGCCCAACCATGTAGATCAGTCAATTAACTCTCTTAATCTAAGAAAGAGAGAGACCAGTCACATCTTTGAGTGGCCCCTGTGGTCAGTGATTGTTAACTCTAGGTGTGCCTGTGAATGGAGTTTATTTTCAGTGAGTGTAGGTGGTAAACCATGCAGTAGAACTGAACCCCTGCCGACTGTGGATGAACTGGGGACACCTGAACAAGGCCTTGTCAGTGATTACCCAGTGCAGCCAGGAATGGTGCAGCACACTGCTGCATCTGTCCCCCTGATTTCCATCAGTGCAGGGAGGATGAAGGGATGCTATTGTTTGTTAGGAGAGAACAGTTTGTTTTCTCAAGCCAGATGTGTACATCACAGAGGACCCTAACAAAAGGTCATGTGTATCCTTGAGCATTTCATACAGCAGATACAACCATCAGGAAGTCTACAGCTGAACCTCTTAGGATAAACAGATAAATATTAATTCTGATCCATAAGGAGAGCTCAGACTCCAGATCAGGTGTATCTTATAGCTTACAGGCAGTACTTCACATGTGACTGAAGAATCAGCTGTCTCTCCTTCTTCACTTGAAAACAGTAGTTTTGAACTCAGACCAGTTTGTTCTGAATGTAAGTTTTTTACTTCTTATGCTGCCATTTCATGGCAAGTAAAATTGCATTACGGTGCATGCTGCTCTTGCATTAGCATTGCCACCTGGGTCAGACTGATGGTCTGTTACATCATTATCCTCTGTGATAATATCCAGTAAAGATTTCTTTGAAGTATGTGAAAACACTGGAACTATAGAGTGATTGAGTAGTCAGATAATACCAGCCCACTTTCTATAAATCCTTGGTTCAGGAACTTGCTAAACCACAGGTTTTATCTTCATTGCTTGATTAGTAATTCATGATAGGTTGGTCTTGCACAAATTCACTGTTGAATGTACTTAAACTCTTCACATTAAAAACACCCAGTGACACAGTTTTTGCTGTGTTTTGTGTCTTAGCTGATCTTTCATCCAGCATGCCTTGGCTGCTTTACTTGGCCTTGTGGAAGCAACTTGCTGAAAGGCCTTTTGAAAAGCTGAGTTGTCAGCTGAAATCTTTTTAATGACTAAAGACAGTTTCCTTCATAGTATGTTGTGTGTTGGTTTTCTAGACATTTTAATTGCTGTACTTTTATCATTTTTAATTACTCATTCAACATATTGATGAGTTTAAATGCTTATTCTTTTGTCATTTTACTCATCTTCAGAGTGGTTTTTAAGGTTACAACACATTTTATCCTCTCTTCTCTCTAAAGAGGGGGCTTCCCCATCACTCACTGTTCAGCTGTTTGCAATAAAACTCAGTGCAGGCTGGCAGGTTTTTTTTAGATTATTCCTGTGGCTCCATTTTCATAGCTGCTTATTATTTTTCTAAAACGTTGTTCAATTTTAGCTGCTTGTCTTCATTATATAACGCTGCAGACATCAGAACTTAGCTGCCTTAGATGAAATGATATCCATATCTTCCAGTGGGACTTAAGGATAGGATATAATTCAGCCATGCTTTGTATTGTTCCCAGAAAAGTTTCAAGCTGTGTCTAGAATGTTTTGTATTTTCCTCTGCTTGGAGATAGCAAAACTAAACTTACACTAATTATTTCCTCTGGGAGATGAAAGGCACACCTCGAAAGAGTTGCTAGAATTACAGTCCTGTAAAATTAATCATGATTATTCTTAACTCTAGGTTTCTTACTCTTTGCCAACAGTTGCTGGTTTGGTCCAATAAGAATTTATTCTTATCTGTTTACATACATAATCAACTTGGAGATATGTTGATTTCTAACATAAACTCTGTAAATTATTTATGGTTCTAAATAAAAGAAGAAACAGATTCTGATTTGCAACTTCTCTTTTTTCCCCCCTTTTTTTTCTTAAACTGAGGAATTTGAATGATTGTCTATTCCAGTTGTTTCTCTTTGCAAGCTCTTCTTGAATGTGTTGGGATTACTCAGAAATGTACAGTTTTGCTACTGAATCTCTTTCATTAATACACAGTAATGCATCAGAAGATAGTCTTTACGATTAGTGCTTTAGTTTGATGACTTGGAATCAATACATTTAAATTTAACTCTCAGAATGCATAATGAAAGTAATGAGAATGATAAATATCTCTGAGAGTTTTGAGTACTGTGTCTGGAGTTCCAGTGTAGACTATGACTTTGTGTGGTGGTTCTTACTAACACTTTATAGTTCATTATTTGCATTTACATTATATAGTACAAAAAACCAGAAGTCTTCCTTAATACTTTTTGTTTCTGATACGAGAATTAAAAAACATCCTGAGAGCATGTCACAAAGTATAAAGTAGGAAGGTCCAAATTGTCTCCAAAAGATTCTTCAAGCAAACAGGAATAGAATAGTTAAGTAGTCATTTGAATTATATATAAAACATTGTTCCTGAATGGAACCCTTTAGTCTTCTGAATGTCTACTAAAAAGGTGTTAATTGGGTAAATGGATTTAATCACTTTCTTAAAAAAGGGCGTGGAGGGGAAACATACAAAATACTTGAATGAGTATGGTTTGGTCTGTGTCAAATTATATTTCTTTATATAAAAAGTACTTCAAGAGGAGCAATGCTATCATATTTTTGACATCCAAAGTCTTCATCCTGCAAGTAAGCAGTTGCCTGATATTGATATGATTTGTACGTACATGCTATCCCCGTGTAGAACTGAAATCTGAACACTTTGTTAAAAATTCCTCAAGCTGTTTATGCATTCCGTCAATATGGGAAATGCTATTGTAAGTGCACATGAAGTCAATACTCGCTTGTTTCTTATAATTCAATATTTTAAAAAAAATCTTTGCAAGGCTTTTGAAGACTTATTTTTTCCTAGATGTGTGTAGACTTAAAAACAAAAACTTAAATCACTGCTGATCTTCAGTTTTAAGACTAAAGTAAGTTTTCTGCTACTTGTAGAACACTCTTTTTTAAAATGAATAATGGTTTAAAAAGATTGTGAAACCAAATACCCTTACTCTGCTATTTTGGATTTCAGCCTTATGTCTGTGGTTGCTAAAAAATGGAAGAGGAACCACAAAATAGAAACATTTTTCATACATGAAAGCGTAATAAATCACACATTACATTTTGAGATGATGGCGTTCATTTCTGCAGAAGCAATCTGAGGTCCTTCTCGGTGCTTTCGTAGGCTGATGGGTGTGTCCTGTGGTTGGGCCAGTCTTTGTGCAGGTTTTGTCTTTCCTCACCTAAAAGGTGTACTGACCAGTACAGATAAGCCAATTCCTGACATGCCTGGTTAGGTTGTGTGCCTTTTTTTCTTATGCTCATACTGGTCAGGTATTTTTAAATATCCTTTTTTAATTCTGACATGTGAGATTTCTAAATCGTGTTCATAGCATCTTCATTTTGGTTTTCCTGCCTCGTTATAATAGACTGTACATTAGTCTTTTGTAGCCCTTCTCTGTACCTGTTCCACTTCACATTTAAAGAATGTGAACAGATTGTTCCGTTATCTCAGATGAGATAATAAATTCATCTATTCTGTATCCAGTGTTACAAGCATGTGCTTCTCTCTTGCTTGTGAAAATACCTTATTTCTGGTGAAATCCAACTGGATTTCACTGTAAAATATTTGACTGGATAACTTGTACACTGTATGTTTGGTGTCCTGATTTTGCTTGTGTTTGAGTCACACTGATTGAACTGTTCAGATTCCTGGATCTTTATGCTGCTGCTGCTTTTATTTTCAGCAGCTCAGGCTGACGAATGCAGCACTTACAAATAGCAAGCGTTTTTCATCCATATTTCAGATGTCATCTGAATGACTGTTTCAGTTGATTCTGCCTGGAGGTGATTGGAGTGGAAAGGTGTAAGTCAGTACTTGCCCTGGTATTGCTCCTCTTTTCACATTATGTGGTGATTATGACGTCACCACAGCAATTCTAAAGAGTGCTAAGAGACTTTAGTTTTAAATTAAAGAGGGAAATTTTAGCTTTATTTGCAGATTCATTGTATTGTTTTGTCCGAGAAGCTCCAAACAAGTAGTGTACCTTAGGACTTGAGGGAGGAAAAAAAAAAGAAATAAAACTGCCCAAACCAGTGTGTTGGCTCAGTAAACTGGTTCAGTCAGATTTCTCTTCTACTCTTACTTCCTAAGATTCTAGTGGAAATCAGTGTTTATTTCTGTCGTGTCATGTATTTGTCATAATAGCTGAGTTGGAGTTTTTGAATAGTTTTCATCTATGGAAGTAAATGAAATATCTTTGTAACAAGAACTGGAAATCTCCAAAAGTTCATCTATGGTATCTTTTTTTTCCGTTTCTTTCAGTGACAGCGTATTGGAACTTAGTGTTATGCCAAAAGATGAGGACATCCTTCAATTGGTATGTTTATGAAGCTCCTGTTCGCAGAGTATATTGACTAAACAAAAATGTTCTGTTCTTGGTTACGAAGTCTTTGAAGTGTGCTATCAGCAAATAATTAGAGTTAACATTTATCTCTTTGTCACTCCTTAGATATTTTCCTACCTCATTATCAGGCCTGAAATTTCAGGGGAATGCAAGTACTGTCTGCACATGATATTTCTAGCATGTTAAAAAATACATCTCATTCATATTTTTACTGTAATTTGGATTAATTTCCTTGTGTTAGAATTTGTGAATGGGATTGCTTCCTTTAACTAGGTTGTCCAGTTCTAAAGAATTTGAATTCAAAAACTGGTATATGAAGCCTTTGTTAATAACTCACTAATTGTGAGTGGACTAAGAAATGTGATGAATGAACCAAAGGTTATTACCAGATTTTTTATTGTGACTGCTGTAAATGTTTTGTTGTACTAGTGCCTATTTGTTCTTGATTTGAACTGAGGTCCTGCATATGTAGTGAGATAATTCATCTCCCATTTAGTGTCTCTAAATCCAAAAGAGCCTTGAATAATACACGATTTCTGATTGGGAAGAATCAGGAAAACACCTAATATATTGATATGCTCTAGTTTATTTTTAATTGGAAGTAGAGGAAAGGAGAAGATGATAAGCAGGGTATATTTTCTTGTTAGTAGTTGGAAAAGTGTATTTTCTAATGCACACAGAAGTAGTAAGATGACTTTGTGTTAAGAAGAACCTATGGGTTTCAGTAGCTGTTTTCCATTATTACGGATCAAATTAATGGGTAAAGAAAAACAACCCAAAAAACTTTGTTTTGCATTAAAGTGAAGATAGAAGCTAGTACAGGAACTCTCCAGCTAGGACACAAGCCAAGATTATTAGAATAGAAGTGATATTTTGAGAGCATTTGATGAAGAAATATTTCAGTAATCCAGCACAGAAAATGCTGGGGGCAGGGTGTGAGTTTTGATTGCATGAATAAGTGGGAGAGAAAAGCTGTTGGGGTGTTCTTTGGTGGTTGGTTTTTTTTGGGTTGTTTTTTTTCTTTTTTTTTTTACCTGGAACTGTGAATATGTTTAAAATGCAGGAATAATGCTAACATTTAAATTATCTGAATGCCATATGCATCTAATGCAGTCTTATAGCCATAACAGTGTAAGAATCTGGGCAAGGCAGGATTTGTAGTTTTAAAGTTAAACATTTGTATTTGTCTGGGTGAAAAGGTCTTAGGCACATCATCTCTCTGCTGGTGAAACACGAAGTGCAACCTTCAGGTGAAGTAGAGATGAAAATTAGTTGGTTGGATATAACTTGTTATATCCACAGGTGAGATGGGGACAGAGGGAAAAAAAAAATTATTGTTGTCATTGGGTTAGGAAAGGATAGTAACAAAAAGAAAATAAGGTAATTCTCCTTGAGGAGATTGAGGGGTAAAGAAAGGAGAAAAAACACCTGCCTGTGGAAGTTCTGGAAAAAGATTGGATGTGTGAAAAATCTTCAGGTGTCAGTGTAAGTGCCAAGTGAACAGTCAGTGGTAAGGTACATGGCCCTTATTAATAGAGGAAAAACTTAAACCTGAAGTTGTGTTATGTAAGCTATTATAGAATGTTAAATAACATAGTTGTTGTTTTCTGTGACATGTGTCATACATTTCACTGTAAATGTCTTCAGATAGTGTCAGTCATTGTAAACTGATGTTAAATACCAGTATGCTGTAAAAATAGAAAAGCTCCAAGCACTACTGGATATTGTGGTATGAGCTAATGAATGGTGTATCTAGTGCAATGAGGATGGAATAGTTTCATTACATTCAGAAATAATGCTGGTTGTGCTAAGTTTTATAGTACTTGGCAGTCTATTCCATGTGCTAATGACTGATGGCTAGAAACACAGTTGCTGGTTTCTATCCTTAGTTTGCTATTTATAAACCTTGGGTTTAGTCTTCAGAAGTATCCATATATGTCTGTGAACCTCTTGGTATATTGAATTTCCAGAAAACAGGGATTCAAATCCATTCATCAATAATAACAATGAAGTGGTCCAATCCACAGCCCATTGCCCTCTGTGGCATGTGAACAATGCTTACTTGGAAGGGAATTACGTGTGAAATCCTGCCATTAGTGAAACCAGTGTCAGTCGTGTTTGTTCACAGGCGTGATGTTGAAAATTTCACATGGAGAAAAGGATATTTAAAACATCTCTAACCATGACAAAAACTTGAACTCTTGGCAACTATGTATGTGTTGATTTTTCTCATGCTCCTCCTCAGATTTGTGATTAATTTACTTAAATTTATCAAAAGAGGTTATTTTGAAACATTTCTAGGTGTATGACCATTTTTAAACTAGGAAGAGGAGGATTATTTTTATGTCATGTTATCCTCGGTGTTTCAAATTTAATGTGTCTATATGCAATTTCTGTAGCATTTTCAACCTTTTTTGACAGAATTTTGGCATCTTGTAGGTTTTAGTACCACTGACTTCATGCAAATGGGAAGACACATTTAGGTCAACTACAAATAGTTTCATTTTTCTCAAGTGTATTCAATGAAATTGTTGCTGTTTCGTAGCCTTTGGATGACACGTTTAATACTAAAATATTGTTCAAATTTTGACAACTTTTCAGTTGTTCAAAAACTTTCTGTGCTATGTGGAAAATACTGAACGTAAAGGTGCTCCACAGAGTAAACTGAGTTTTCTAAGCCTATTTGCAGGTGAGCATTTTTATGACTCTTGTCAATAGGCTTTGTTGTGTATGTTAGCCTGTCCTCAGTATGCAGGATTTTTGGACCATTTTTTCTGGGAATGTTCATGTTGGAATTTACTAACTTCATGATTGTTCCTTGTGTATGTAAAAAAGAATACAGCCTACAAGTCACTGAATTTCTAAGTACCAGGCGCTTGAAAATACCACTCTTTGAAAAATGGTATCTTTAATATGATCTGCATTAGAGCCATTTATTTGGAACGTTATTTGTAATGTAGCATATTAATCATTATATATAGTGCTTATTGTGGGTAAAAATGTGTAGATACTATTTTGGAGATTTATATAACTATGTTGTGTGTAAACATACATGTTATAGGTTAGGTATCCTTTTTTTTCACCTTTCATTTTCTAGCACTATTCTTACTTACTCACTCAAAAGTTTCATCTTACCTAACTTTTAGCCTACCTCCAAAGTAGTAGTTTGGAGTTTCATTTCTAAAAATACATTTCCTTACAGGAATTGCCCCAAAAGGTAAGAGGTTACTTCTGGTCTTAGGTGTTGTCACCATTACATTTTATTAATGTGCATGTCTATCGAAACATGCCTTAGCCTTCCAGAAAGAACTTTGCAGTTTCATTTACAGAAAGATGTTATTGAGCATTCCATGAATAATGGTAAATGTGGAAATAGAAGGTGGCTGTTTACTACTATGTTTTTGGTAAGTTTAGTTAAGTCTTAATCTTTCCTTAGAATTACAGATCAATGAAGCTGCAGATCAGTAACTGAAAAGTTGACTGCATTTGAACAGAAATGTTTCTCTTGTCACAGACAGTAGGGGAACCAAAAATCCCAGATGGAATGACCAGGAAAGTGAATAAAAGTCAATTGAAGCTTAGATTTTCTTTTTTGTTTTTCCTTCTTTTTAGTCAAGTGATGTGGAAATTTTCAGTGTATTGGATGATCTGTGCAGAAGAGAAGAGTTTGCTGCATTATCATTTCTGAACTTAGAGTTTTTGTGGAATTTGGTGACTCTCAAGGCCTTGTAGTAGCCTGAAATTGCCAGTGGTGTACCTATAATTAAAAAAAAAAAAAAAAGAAAGGAAAGAAACCCCCAACAACAACAGCAACAAAAAGAAAAATAACTTAAATAAGGGAATGTATCCTAGAGTTTTACATGCCCCAGTAACCTTGTGTCTCTGACTACAGGTCTGCCCACAATTAGCTTCAGTGTTAAAGACTGTTATTTTTATTTTTTTCTCCGGAGACCATCCAGTTTCATCAGACCTAGTGGAGCAGCATGGCAAACTGTGAAATATTTTCATTCACTCTATCTTTTAATAAAGATAGAGATGTTTTTCTAAGTAGCTGTATTTAGTCCAGAGACTTGGAGCACTTCTTTGCTTCCAGATTTTGTGCTGACAGTTACTGATGTGCACAGAGGTTAATATTAAAGCTCTGGCAGCAAGTACAATGGAAGGCAGGGTGTGGTGTGAAGACACAATGACCTAGAAGAAGAGACTTAAACTTTGTTGTTGAACACTGCATACATTAGAAAATACCATTTGCATCAGCCCTCCTAACCACAATTTAGACTTTACAAGAAAGTCCGTTACACAGCTTGTATTTGGAAATAAAATTTATTGGGCCTAAGGCATTAAATTTTGTATACTAAAATTGCACTGCCGTAAGGATGAAAGGGTGTGTGTTTTTTGGTTTTTTTTCAAATAACATTATCTGACTCTAGTGTTTGGGTGTCTCAGAGTAAAATGAAAGCACTTGAGCTGTATTACTAACATCTTGCCAGAACAAACTGTAACTAGATAGTGTTTCCTTTTAAGAGAGCTGTAAACCTTTTCTGGTGTGCAGTTCCCGTACTTGTGGTGACTGTGAGATTAAGTTAGGACTGGGGAAGAGAACAATTTAGTAGTGAAGAAATATAATCTGAAGCCAAACCAGTTGGAGAAGGAAAGAAGAATGCCTCAAGGTCAGTCTTGCAAGGAGTTGGGCATTTTAGTGTCTGATTCATCAAAATGCTTATCTCCAATTTTGTGAATGGTTCTGTTGAAATTGGTGTTGTTATTCATCCTGTAGTGAAGTGTAGTGAAGCACAGCCATCCTCAGTGAAACATAGGGCTGCATGTTTTCATGGATTTGGGCTAAGGGGTGTACGATATGGTCAGTTTGAGCTCTTGAAAGTACGGGGTTTCACCATGATTCTTTCCCGGAGGAATCCTCATGCATTTGGCTGTTATGGTTCTAGCATCTAATGGCGTAAAATCACGGGGGTAAAAATGGGACCAAAACCCTTCAGCTGAATTTTAGGTGGTTAATGAAATACCTTGTAAAATGCTTTGTTTGCTTAAAATGTATTTTGCCTATCATATGGCATGAATGTATTACCTTAGGAGTTAAACCCTTAATGGTTCTACAAATTCGCAGTGAGAAATTAATCCTTTACCATAGGAGTTTGCAAACTTCGCGCAAACAAAACCAGATTGCAAGGTGTGAAGAAATGGTACCCAGTAACTGGAAACACGCTGAGTTCTTACTGTAAGAGCAGCAATTTTCATCGAGTAATTGTTGCAGAGCTGTTATCCATCAGAGCAGTTAATGTCACTCTAAATTGCTGCGTTTGTATGGTAGTCTTTTAAAACTGCCGTTGTTTTGAGAAGGTGGAAAAGAGCTCATAAAACATCTAGACAAATTTTTGGATCGTGTTGGGACTTTTGAATAACTGCTGGGTATCCAGTTCTGCAGAAATTGAAATAGCTTGGCTGGTGTCTGAATCAGGAGCATCACTAATCTGGATATTAAAAAAATATTTTTGTTTTCTAAGTTGCAAGCCTTTTTTTGTTTGGTCCATTTGGTTTTTGTTTTAAGACTATAAACACTTAAAATGCAGCTATATACCCTAATGACATTTTTATGAATGTATCTTGTTGCAATCACTTAGAGATTAAGGTAGCATTTTTACGTGATTTATTGTTAGAGAAACTAAAGAGAGAGAGTAATAATCAAGCTGAGTTTTGTGTGGTTGCAAAATATGTTAAATGTCAAAGCAATGTATGAACTAATAAATATATTGGTGTATTTCACGTTTCTTAGTCTCTAAACCTTTTCTAAAAATCTCATCACTTTGTGCTTAAAGCAGTTAAAATATTTCGTAGTAAAAAGGCTGATAATGCATCCTTCAGCGTGACATTATTCAGGACAGATCCATCCGTTCCTTTCTAAGTTGCATTATTTCCTGTAGGCCTTTAATCAGAGTTATGGAACAAAGATATCAGATATTCTTTGTGGAACTATCACAGTCCCATCTATAAACTTCCTCTTTCTTGGAAGTATGTTCTGCTTTGTTTCAGTGATTTGGGTGAAATGAGGTTGAAAGGAGAAACACACTTTCCAGTAACTGTCTTACACAGAACTGGCAGTCTGTCTGTCTGGATATACCTGCAATCATGGAAACATACTTTTTTTGGGAGGAGAAAACTGATCTCATTTTGGACCCTGTAATAATGCTGTCTTCTGAAGGTGATATTTTAATACCTGTAATAAATTTTGTCAAGAGCTGAGAACTTATCTTTATATTCATTTGTAGTCTTTGGCTACCATCAGATCACACCAGCTTTGGAATTTAGCCTTTGTGCTGTCGAAGTCAATGAAGCATTGTTTGTCAGGGGAATGCTTCACAAAAACATAAATGGGGCGTATTTTTTGTTCGTGTGATGTGTGCATATCCCAGAGAAGGTGGGATATCAGCTGTTTTATCAGCTGTATAAATTGATAATTATTTTCTGATTAGGGGGTAGTATATAATGGTTTTTGTTTGTCTTGCATGCCAGAAGGATCTGGCTCAATCTGTTTTCTGGGTCTTCAGCATCTCTTCCAATTTTTTTACTTAATTCTTACAGTCCATCAAGATCTTAAATAGCCATTTATTTAAAGGTTTAGAAATGTTTATCTTTGTACGTGCCTTCCTCCCATTAAATGTGTCAGTGGAAGCCTGTCCTGATTTTTACTATGAGTGGAGGAAAAAAATTACAAATCACATGAGGAGAGTGTTTCTGCAGCATCATTCCTCTAATTTCAGATGTACTGCGTGCAAGCAGCTGCAGTCAGCTGACAGTTTGTGGTCATGTTCGGGGATATGTGAGGAAGGGGCGTGCTGTTTTAAATGCATAATAAAGCCGTTGTTTCGTCACCAGGAAGCAGGGATGGATGGTAGCAGCCCAGGGAAATGAGAGACAGTAATGTTGCTGTAGTGGAAGGGAAATCTCATTGCACGGAACCAGAGCTCTCTGCAGGCAGCTGTAGGGATGCACCAAGGCAAAATGGCACAAACATATTTTGCTTTCTGTAAAGGTACAGGATAAACGTAAGGAGCAAATATAAGCCTGAGATGGACATGCTCACAAGGAGGGTGAAGTTATTTTTTATGCTCTACTGCCCTTTATGTCTATTGGTACCTTCCAGTGAAATCAGTGTAGCTGTATTTTTAGCTTGCTGTAGTCAACATCAATATGACAAGATAATTCTGTCTTTACATCTGTAAGCAGTTTTTACTGTGTTTTCCTGTTTTCTGCCAGCTGCAGTTTACAAAGGATGTCACAGCACTGGTAAGAAATGTACAGTAGCCATTTCTCTGATGGTTTTGTAAGGCATGTTTTTCTTAGTGATTTGTGAGAAGCAAGAATATGAAACAGCAAGTTTGGAAATGAGCTAGATAGTCTGAGCTGAATTTCCTTCGTAATGCTGATCTCTTGGTTTGTGGTTTGTGCCTGTGTTATTTGGTCTGTTTTCTCTCAATGTGCTTTAATATTTTGCACTTCACTAATGCTCGGTATAACATTGCAGCAGCATTGTAAATGCCTCGCCCTCCTCTGTACTTTGCTCTGTATTAATTTTATGGCTGCATTTGGGCTTTTATAACTGTCTACTGTTAAGACAGAGCACATTGATATACTAGAATTGAGCATGTTATGACTTGAACAGGAAATGCTGTGATATGATAGCACGCCTAAGTGTGTAAAAGCCCTGAGAAATTATTTTAATCTTTTCTTACATTAGCAGGCTCTGCATTGGCTCTTTATTTCATTATGTTCAAACTGAACGAAGTCATGCTAAAGTTTTTCAATAATAGAATATTGTTTAAGTATGCTGTATGCTTCTCATTGATTTATTATTTTGAATGTTCTGTTAATTTCACAATGACAAATGCTGCTTTTCAGAAATGCTACAGAAACATACTAAGTGTAATATAACCATTTTTTTCTTGAGAGTCAGGTTCTTATGCATGAAGATGCAAAGTGCACTAAGGAAATTAGAGATTTCAGTTTGGGTTTCAGAAGTGCGTAGACAGTGGTGGATATGTATGAATTTTCATACTATTTGTACCTCAGAGTTAAAAATGCTGAATATCATTAATATTTTTTGCAGTAAGATTTGCATACCATGTATTTGCTGTCTCCCGTAAAATATAAGATGACTTATCGGGTGTTGGCTCACAACAATATGTTACTGCTTCAATTTATTCACTATATGTTTAGGAACAGTAGCTTTTATGTAGAAGACATCTTAGAGGAGTGTGTGTATGTATATTTATGTGTCTTTTCATATGTACTGCATGTAGTGAACAGAGAATTTTCTAGTGCTAGTTGAATTTATTATGCAGCATTTTAACCTATTGATTGCTGTGAAATTCCGGTTTCCAGCAATGGGAGGCTTAAGCAAGAAGAATGTGTGAAGTATCATGTTAGAAAGCAAAATTACGGGAGAGAAAAATACTGTGTTGTGTGCTCATGGATTTTGAAAAACCTGCCTCAGTGCCCTACTTGCAGTATTTCCTAGAACTGGTTGTCAGTTCAGTTTTTTAATTGTTGAGGGAGGGAATGTATGTCATGATTTTGCTTGTTCTGTTTCTGCTTACTAAGGGGATGGAATGCTGTTTTTGTCTTTTTAACTAACATTTTGTCTAAGACAAGAGGGAGTGTGAATTTTGAACCTGTGTTCCCTTCCCTTGAAGCTTGATCATGCAAATACTAGATGGCGAACTTTTCCATCTCCCTCACTACTGAATACTCACTTACTCTTCTCTCCACAGGCTTATTCCCAGGATGCCTACCTGAAAGGCAACGAAGCCTACAGTGGTAATGCCCACAACATACCTGAACCACCACCAATATGTTACCCACGCCTGACATCCACAGCCTCTGTTAAGGCACAAGCTGGAGACAAGCTACCTTCTGACTTCTCGCTGGGGAAACAGCAAGTCAGTAGACCAGTCCGGGCATTGACACAGCCAGAGAGGGCCTACAGAATGGAAATACAAGTGCCTCCATCACCAACAGACATTGCAAAATCAAATACAGCCGTGTGCGTTTGCAATGAAACTGTAAGGACTGTTATTGTGCCTTCTGAGAAGGCTGTAGATTTGCCATCTTGCAGAAATAACCATGCTGGTCCATCACACAGGACAGAGGAAGTAAGATACAGCTTGAAAGATCAAACCAGTCTAAAAGCACGGACCACCTCACCACCATCTTTAGTGTCCACTGCCATCGTACTTCCCCAGACTCCAATAACAAGACCAGTTGATACAACTGGAACAGTAAGTAAAGCTTCAAATTATGTAGTATGTCCAGAAGGCATCCCAAGCACTAGACCTTCTACTCAAGCCGCAGACTCACCCTCAGTCTCTACTAATCACTACAGTTCTCCAACCTCCCACCAGCATATAGACTGGAAGACCTACAAAACGTACAAGGAGTACATTGATAATAGGCGCATGCACATGTATGGCTCCCGCACAATACAGGAAAGGTTAGATAGCTTAAGGGCAGCTTCTCAGAACACAACTGAGTATAATCAGGTGGTGCCAAATCGCACTGCTTCTCAGGTACGGCGCAGGAGCACCTCTCACGACAGGGTTCCGCAGTCTGTCCAGATCCGGCAGAGAAGTGTATCGCAGGAAAGGCTTGAAGATCCCGTGTTAATGAAAGAATGGCCACGAAGTGCTTCACAAGATACTCTAACTTCGCCTTCAGTCAATGCTAGAAATCACAGGGCTCGGTCGTGGGATTATCTCAGCAAACAGGGTGAAGTGCTAGAAAATTTTCATTCTGAGAATACTATTGCAGATGCAAATGGAGATAGGAGGAAGACTTACAAATGGACAGGGTTTACCGAACAAGATGATCGGCGAGGTATTTATGACAGATCTAGACAACATGCATTTCATATGTCCCTTCGAGGTCAAAATTTTCCTGTTGCTCCGAGTGCTTATATTTCAGACAACAGGAGAACAGGTAGTAGAGCTTCTCTGCATGGTTCTCACTTTCAGAAAGTTTCACCAGATATTAAAATGTTACAGCCTTCTCGTGATTTGCAAACTCCTGGGGGAGTTTCAAAATCTGCAGGTGTTTCACAAGAGAGGTTGTCTCTCACACCAGCCAGAAGTTCTAAAAGTAGCTCTCTGAAGAACTCAGCTCCCTATGCAGCAAAACCATCAATTCCCCTTAACCAGGGCCTGGATGCTATTGCCAGCAAAGACCAAAGAACAGTAAATCACTTGCATCAAAGCAGTCTGTTAAACCAACAGTCAAGGATCCGAGCCGAAGGTGCCCCAGATCACAAAACAGAAACTGGTAAAACCATCCAACCCTCCTCTCTGGCTCCAGCTTCTGCCAAACTTGTTCAGTCAACAAGTGAGTGTTCAACTACCTCTGACAATGTAGATGGTTCCATCAGACAAAAGATTCATGGTTTTGAAAGGGAAGATGTTCGTGAGTCTGAAAGTCTGCAAATGGATGTTCAGGGAAATGACAAAGATGCAGTGGTCATGCGGGACAAATCACCTTCTGGCCACCAAACTCCCCAGCCTCTGAGGCATCAGTCCTACATTCTTGCTGTCAATGACCAAGAGGCAGCCTCGGACACTACCTGTTGGTTACCTAATGATGCTCGGAGAGAAGTCCACATAAAAAGAATAGAGGAAAGGAAAGCATCAAGTTCCAGCCCACCTGGTGACTCTTTGGCTTCAATTCCTTTTATTGGTGAGTTAAATTATTTCAGTGTACATAAAATGCTTTTCCCTCCTAAAGGTGATAAAAAACACCATGTCAGGTAGCTGACTGCTATTACTGTAAACCCTGAGGTTGAGAGGCATGGGAGATTTTTTTCATCTAGAATAACTTAAGGTTGATAAAAGTAAAAATATTTTTCAGTGGAGAAAGAAAAGTGTTCTGTTTTGTTTGGGGATCCTGGAGAATAAGTATAAAGAAGCTTATGGTGATGTAGTATTTTTCTAGAGATTTCCTTAACCCTCTGGAGACCTCTGTGTTACATAACTCCATCTGGTTGTCACTCCACATAATGTTGTGATGTTACGTATACGGACAACTAGCATTTGCAACACCTTTCAAATACTTTTACTTCTCTAGTATAAAACATATTTGGAATCCAGTAAAGAGAGAATATGGTTGCAAATCCATGTAAGAGTGATACGTGGGGAAAAAGGAAGTTTTTCAGCTGAGTAGGTATGGTAAAAGCTTTCTGAGACAGATGGCGAATAGGTTAAAGCTCTTTCAGGTGAAAGGATAGCAATAAAAAGAAGTGGATTTGCAAGTAAAGATGCTAATGTGGATATAAATGAAAGGGTTTCTGGAAGCAGAATCTGAGAAGGCAAAAAGATTTGTCTGTGTGCTGTGACACAAACAGGGTTGGAATTACAGGGAGCTTATGGGAAGGGTGCTGAAGAGGAAAAGAGCTAAAGGAAGGATTGGAAATAGTAGAAAAAAATAAAAGTGAATTTTGGATATGTGATGAATTAGTGTCTTCTGCTGAAGAGAGGGTTATGGTGGCAGAGCATTTCTGTTCTACTCAAGTAGTCAATGCCTCTGTTGTTTTTGTCCTGCTGTTGTTGTTGGGTTGGATTTTCTTTTTGTTGTGGCTGATTTAATCCTTTGTAGTCTGGATGTCTGTGGATCATTTTCCACAGGGGTTGTTTTATACCTGACTCTGTCTGTGCTCTTGAATTTAGTGTAAGAAGAATTTAGAAAATACTGAATACTGGATTTTGATTCTCGAACTCATCTATGTGAAAAACAGCTCTTTTTAATGATCCATTTTCTTTTTACACATTAGGTTAAGGGAATTACAATGTCTTAGCATAATTGTCTTCTGTTGTGGATCTAAAACAGTGATTTTTTTCCCCTAGCATTATCTGTAATATCTGCTACTAGCTGAAAGTGAATAACCAAAAAACAGTGGAGCAGCTTTGTGTTCATTAGAAAATGGAAATCATACAAAAGATACAATAATTCTGTTCTTTTGACAGAATACTGCTAAGACATTAAAAAGTGCTTTCTTAGCTAGCAGGTGCTCCTTATGTTGGGTTTTCCATTTTGAATGGGAGTTGTATAGATTTTTTTCATTCTTGTTATTACTGGATGCATCAGTACCCAGTGTAATTTTAGATTCTTCTTTAGAACCAGCCAATCTATCTTTAGGGATTAGCACAAGTTTATAAGGCATGTAACTGATCTTTGTGCAGGATTTTTCAATACGCTGCCTAAAATCAGTGTTGGGTTCTATTTAGTTACAGACTGTGTTTGCTGGGAGTATTCTAATCCTATACAGTTTAAATGTCATGTTAAAGTCAGATCAAGATTAGTAAAGTCAAGCCCAACCTTTCCTACACCATCTCTTGTCTTGGTTTTCACAAAGATTTAGCATGAACTTTTATTTATGTGACTTGCTTCCGTATTTTAGAGAAATGTGTTGATGAAAATTCAAAGAAGCCTTGAACACGTCAGTTGTACTGTGTTTAGTAGCAGCTGAGGGGTTCAGAAGGAACAAAATTGTAACTCTCCATTGCAGCCTCTTGGCATAACACCACATGGGACTGAATTCCTATAAGCTTCTTGGAATGAAACCTCCTGAATGTTCCAGAAATACTGAAAACTGGTGCTTCTAGAGCCTGGGCACTATCTGAGCCAGCACGGTCCTTGTGGCTGTCTTCCTAGCAAGAAATTCTTGTGCCAGTACAGGTGCTGTGGAAAGTTTTCACACCAGCTCCAGCACCTTGAAGAGGAAATAACCTCTCTCTGAATAGAAAGAACATGAAATGTTATGAAAGTGGACCACTTCTTAAGTTAGAATTTATATGCATTATTCTAACTTTGCTTGTTCTGCTATCATTATGCCTAATTACAACTTCACTTGTTAAAAGGTGTACTTAATCAGGCGGATAAAACCCTGGACCTACTTTGAAATTCAGTTAAAGGCTTTTTAACTCTTCAGATGGAAAATCGCTGGGAGTTTTGTGTTTTGGTTTAGGGTTTTCTTTTGGTTTTGGGTTTTTTGTTTTTTTTTTCTCTTTGATGCTGGAGAAGGATCTTATTTTGAGTGAAAACATACCTTGAAGTTGGCAATTGCTTTACTTCCCTTATATTTATATCCATACAGTTGGGTTTTTTGCGTTCTTAGGTTTTATTGGATAGAGCTAATTTAATAAATACACTTACTGAAATTATTTGTACAGTGGATACTTGCAGTAGTGTAAAAATGTAAATTGGGGGGAGGGTAACAAATATCTTCCAAGGTTACATATTGTTGACATTTAAAATATGTGTGGTGTTTAAAATATTTGTGGTGTGTCTATTTTTATCACCATTTTCTGCATATTAAAAGTAGTAGATACAGCCAGGGTCATATTTTGGTAGAAATTCAGCCAGGAACAGTTGGCTTTTGGAGCAGTATTTTGTGACTAACTTGCTTCTGAGAATAGCACAACATCAGGATGATTTTAGCTCTTGGTAAGTAGCACAGTGCCCTGCACCACCAACAGAAATCCAAGCAGAGTTTCCATTGAGCTTCCTTACAGCAGATTCTTGCAGGGATCGTGGTGGGTTACTGAAGAACTGCCTTTTGACACTAGTCATTTCAGAAAGGCAGTTTAGAAGCAGGGAGATTTCAATTTTGGGTTTAATTTACTAATACAAATTAGAGATCTGACCAGACCAAACCTAGTAGGTAGCTGTAATATCTTTTATGGGAGAAGTGGATTTATTTGAAAAAATTAGGCAAGATGTGTGTTCAGCCTTCTTCCTCAGGTAAGCACATGTTCTTGGGGGATGATGAAGCTGCCAGCTTTACAGATAAACATATTGTGGTATTGCAGGCTTCACTACTTTCCATGTACTACTAAATGCAGGATATTGTGGTTCTCAGAAAGCTGCTATTTCTATTTCAGGTCCAAAGAAAAGCTGTGTTCTTAAAATGCTCTTTATTGTTTCAAACTATACAGGTTAGTCTAGTGACAGTCTACTCTATTTACCCAGAAATGGTCTCACCTGTTCTCTAGACTGATAAAAATACCATTTTCTCTATCAGTGATTATATTAGCAGTTGTGGTGTTTAATGTGCGTTTTTCAGACTTGTAATTTTTGCACAATTTCTGTGCTAGAGAACAGAAAATGATAATTTTCTGACCTACTGGGTAATTTGGATGAGTTAATCTTCACTGGAATGGAAATTAGAATGCTGATAAACGTCCTGATAGACATGGATGAGAAGTGGTGTCTCTCAGGGGTCTTTGTTGGGACCAGTGTTATTAAATATCTTCATTAATGACATGGACAGTGGGCTTGAGTGCACCTTGGCAGATTTGCAGATGACACTGAGCTTGAGAGGTACTGTTGCCACACCTGAAGGATGGGATGTCATCCAGAGGGACCTGGACAACTCGAGAAGTGGGCACATGGGAACCTCATGTGGTTTAACAAGACAAAGTGCAAGGTGCCCTGAGTCAAGGCAACCCC
>VWZT01013670.1:656843-688619 GCA_013397055.1 Pachycephala philippinensis
AATTGGGATTGTTCAGCCTGGAGAAGAGGAGGCTTTGGGGTGACCTAATTGTGGTCTTCCAGCTGAAAGGAGCCTACAAGAAAGATGGAGAGAGACTTTTTGCAAGAATGTGTAGGGACAGGACAAGGGGCAATGGATTTAAACTGAGGTTTAGATCAGATACTAGGAGGGAGTTCTTTACTGTGAGGGCGGTGAAGCACTGCAACAAGTTGCCCAGAGAATTTGTGGATGCCCTATTCCTGGAAGTATTTAAGGCCAGATTGGGTGAGTCTCTGAGCAACCTGGTCTAGTGGAAGGTGTCCCTGCCCACAGCAGGGGACTTGGGTCCTTTCCAACCCAAACCAATTTATGTGTTTTGTAACTGTTGAGAATATGTTGATTCAGCATATAGTTATTTTAATACATTTCATAGACATAAATGTCTAGTATGCATGTCTGAGATTTGCAGCAAGGTTGAAAATATTTTTTGCTTCTTACATTACTTACTGTAGAGATTAATCCAGCTCTCATATTGAGTTGAATGAACTACCCATAGCAGTGAAATGGGGGTGCTGCTTCAATACTTAACCTGATTGCAGTATGTCTAGCTGTGAGACCAGCTTAGTGCTTTGGCCATTACTACTGGCCAACTTCGCAGTGGCTTGTCACTTGAAAATCAGTTTTAAATGGATATGTTTTAAAAACCTTAGCCTAAATATTATTTTGAAGTTAAAAATTGTTTTGAAATTAAATCAAGTTCATAGCCATCCTATCATACAGCTTTTTTCTTAGGCATGTAGTAGCATCACATAAGTATGAAGATTTCTCCTCACAGGTGCGATCCCCTTTTGAAACTATTTAGTACATCCTTACCCTAGAAAAATTTTAGGTCACTTCATTCCACTAATAATTTGTGAATAATTGAGAGAAAATTATCCAGATAAAAATATCTGACCAGACTTTGATAACACCAAAATGTTGTAAAAATTAGATGAGTGTTCTCCCTCTGACTGAAACTCATACCATAGGAAAGGTATAAGAACAGGACAAGGATATGTGATACTTAATGTTGATACTTCCTATTCTCCCACTATTTGCACTTTACAACATCTCTGAGCCAAATGTGATTTTAAGTGCACCATAAATTCCTCTATTCTCTTTTGTATTATGGTAAAATTTTGTTATCCACTACTCTGTATTGATTTAAATAAAGATTTGCCAGGAGTTTCACAGCTTAAACTGCATGGTATTTATTCCCTTAGTGTGTGTCTATTCATGGTGTGGGTTGAAAGGGTCCCTAAAGACCATCCAGTTCCAACCCTCTGCCATCAGTGGGAACACCTTCCACTAGGTTGCTCAGAGCCCCATTCAAACTGGCCTTGAACACTTCCAGGGATGGGGCATCCTCAGCTTCTCCGGGGGATCTGTTGCAGTGCCTCATCACCCTTAAAATAAACCTCTCTTCTGCATCTACCCTTCGTGCTGGCAAACCACCACAGCAATTTCTGTGCTAGCAATCAGTCACACTCTGCTGTTCACCTTGCACTAAAAGCTGATCTTCATGCTAATTGTCAAAAACAAAAAGTTGGGGGTTTTGGGGGGGTTTTGGTTTTTGTGGTTGTTTTTTTGATTTGGTTTGGAGGGTTTTTTTTGCTATTTCATTACCTATTTTTCTACAAATATGTCATAAATAAAAGTACTTGGGTACTTGTTGATTAGCAGATAGGGTAAATGCACCTGGCTTCCAGTGAGTTCTGCTCAACTCTATTTTTAATTTTTATATTTTGTGTTACTATATATTTTTTTTTTAAAGTACATTAACTAAGGAATTAGGAGTCAAAAGTTTCTAAACCACTTAGTATTATTAAACTTTCCAGGCGACTATTATACATGTGATTGCATTCATCTTCTCTAGTGCTGGAAGTAGGGATGTATAGGGTTTACCTTATCAATCCCTACCTTTAAATCCTAGGTTGTGTATGTAACTCCAAGTACTTTTTGGAAAGTCTAAAGACTCTACTGTCTTGTCTTAGGGGAGTATGTGCCATACTTTCCCTATCCTCCCCCTACACCTTAATGCCTCTCTGTGCAGGCTGCTGAGGCTTGGAGGATGACAGTGGGAATACACACATACTGAATGCAATTGAAACAAGAAAATAAATTGATACGCTTGCACAAGACGCTGTGAAAAAGGTTATGATGGTAGGAATAGACAAAGTTAGGGGAAACGAGCAGAAATATTCTCATTTGCACAAAGGAGACATTTGAGACAATGTACTCATTCTGTTTTCTCCTTATGAGAAGAGAGAATCATCAGGCAGAGAGAAGTTCAAAACCTCAGACTTCTCCAGCAGAGATTGTGGTTCATCATCCCAAAATCTGTGGATATCTTCAGGGCAAATGGTGCCTGAATACTGATGGTTGATATGATGTGTTTTAAGGAAAAACTGCTAGCAGTCAAGATGGAAATGAAAATCTTCAGCTATTGTGATAATTTTCTTTTCTACAAGTTACTGCCTAGCTATTCCAAACTATGAAAATACAAATGTAGTTGCAGTAGAGATTAGGGCTGACAGATGTTCATTTTTGGGGACTGTTTCTTCCATTATTATAGTGATAGCATTGGAACAGCTTTTAACGTGTCATCAGTGTTTCTAAGATAAGCATCGGTCTTCTGGTTTTTTTTCCAGGGTTTTACAGTGTGGCCTGCCAACTCACTGTTGCTCCAGGCTGAACATTTCAGTGTTTCTTATCCAATGAACAATTTTTAAATCATTGTGGTATTCTGAAGTATAGCGGCCAAAATGCAAAATTACAAATTAGTGTTTTAAGTACAATTTAAATGCTTCAGTAACTCAAAAATATTTTTTTTAATTAAAACTTAAAATCGGGAGCAGTAATTCATAACATCTAGAAGAGTTTTAATTGAGTAGAAGCATCAGATTTGTTTGATAATGAGTAATATTTTCAATGCATAAATCATCCTTAGTGTATCATTATACCTTTGAATAATAATTGAAGGTAGTAAGGGAGTCCTGTTGGGGTTCTTGGCAAAAAAATAGTATACTGAGAATTGTACTTTTTTGTGAGATGGGGTAATATGGCAAGCAGGAACCTTTAGAATTGCTTTGTGTAGAAAGATAGTTAAACTTTCGTTTGACACTGAAATAAACAATAGACTTTCATAGATACAGTTTTCACAATAGTCTCACATGAAGAATAACCGTGGGAAGCCTTTTCTGTTTGTGTGAAACTCAGTCAGTATAACAAACATATTATTTACATGAGTGCATTAGCAGAGGACTGGATTTGATGATTCAGGAAGCTTGTTCCAGTCCTGTGTTCCTGGGGCTTAGAGCAATGAATGTGTTCAGCATGCAGACATGTTTCCATTCTATTCTTTTGGCCACATGAGGATAATTGCGTAAAGTAGATATATGAAGAAGTTCTTTGTAAAGACAATTAGTGCTGCCAGTGCTGGAAGTACTTAAAAACTAGCAAAACCCCAGATTTTTAAAGATTGTTTTTTGAAAAAATGAGGTAACAGGTCATGAGGAATCCAGACAATAGTGTTATCTTTTTTCCAAGTCATGTGTTTTAGTCTTGGAAGTCTATACATAAGGGAGCTTTTACCCTTGCAGGCTAAAGTATAAGATGCAGCAGCTTGTACTGCAAGATTTAAAACAAGAAGTCACTGCTATGGGGCATTTATTAGTCCTTTGTGGTATCTTGTATGATAGCAGGGTTAGTTCCATGTAGTTTACTTTTGATTCAACAATTCGTTTTTGTTTATTGGTTATTTCTGGCCTTCTCACTACTGACAAAATAGTATACGTGGTATTTTTATTTGATTGTCTTCCTGACAGGCTTTTAAGAAAAATTGCTTACATTAGTGTGTCTGAGTTTACCTTAATGGCAGCTTCTTCTGGGTTTTCTTGAGATAGACTTGTTTTTTTACTTCCTTGCCTGTGTGTGCATGAGGATCCTTTTCCTAAATTCTGTTATCTTGTCCACGCTCTCTCCTTCCTTTCTGCATTCTTCTCACTGGTGCCACTTCCCTGCGGTCTCTGTCCCCCTGCTGTGCTCTCCCTTGCTCCACTTGTGCCTCAGCAGCCTTTTCTCAATCCCTTGTGTCCCACCTGCTGCTGAGTTTAAGGAAGGAGCATCTGGTCCGTGTGGCTGTACTTAAAGAGAAGTCCTTCCTATAGCAAGCTGAAGCAAATCTTACCTGAGAGGCACGGAGGGTGTATTAGCCATAGGGCAAGATTTGAAAGGAAGAATGCTTCAGAGCAAGGCACTGTTGTGCATCGTGACAGTGCAGAGCCTGTCGTGGTGTCGTGTACTGTGGAGTGGTTGGACAGGCCAAGGATGTGGAGTGCAAAACAGTTGTTGACAAAAGGCTGAAATTCAGTATGGCAGTGCCTCTAAAGCCAGTCCTGCTGCAGGGTCGCTGGCACATCCTGTCAGTCCTTCCATAAAGAGAAGATTAGGGCTGTTTTAATTCTACTAATGAGTACTTGATAGTTTGTTCCTTCTTTTCTTACATAAGCAAATTAATTTGACATGTAAGGTTCATTCTTAAATTGCATCCCAAAGGCATAGCCTGTTGTTTGAGTGAGCTATTGAAGAAATAGAGAGGCATTTGTTAAAATACTTACTGTAATGGCTGTCAGGTAGATGCCATCTGAGTCTGTAAGGAACCTTGACATCTGTGCCTCAGTTGAATGAAAATAATGTTTTTAATGACTCATTTAGCCCTTTGCTTTGCAGACAGCAGCATGAGCTACCTCTCCGTAGCCTTCTGCAGAAGGCTGGGCTTTTTACAATCGATCACTTTTACATTTACACAAGATCTGAGTAACCAAAATTGCACTAAATACTACAGGAGCATCTATAAACAAATACCTAATCCAAGAATTTGGTATTGTTATCAGAAAGCCAATAATATTAAAATACAGTTATCTCCTTCAATGCATACAGTTTGGGAAATTGTATGTTGGACAATTTTTTGTTTCTGGGGGTGCATGCTGTCTCAACATTCTTCATATGAAATGTAAAGCTGTTTTTAAGTGTGTATTACTACACAGCTGTTAAATTTCTATGATCTGAATCTTTAAATCAGATAATAGTCTGATAAAATACATACTTGTTGAATTAAGCTTTGTGGCCACATATTCACGTTGTTTGTTTAAACTGAGATGCCCAATTAGTGTTGTAAGTGGTAATGTGTTCTGCAATACATTTACTAAATGGCACGGTTCCTTCTTACAGTCTTTTGAGGTGTTGAAATATTGCTTGCAAGACTGCCGTGCCTGAAGGGGAATAAATGTGAAGGATGACTTTAGCCTTGAAAAGCTAGGTTTTCCCAGTAATTTTTTATTATCAGTGAAGAAAAGCTTTGGCAAACTGAATCCATATGGATTGGAGGAGAAATCATCTTTCTCTGTTAATAATCCCTATCAAAGCATCCCTGATGGTGCCTAAATTAAAGTCTGTCTGTGAATTTGTTTTGCATGTGTGTATGATTCAGTTAACTGAACAATTTCCTTAAATACCTCTCTCCCTTGCTTCCCCACCACCACCAAAAAAAAGAAACCACAAACCAGCCAAAACTCAACAACAAACACAAACAAAACCCACAATCATTACCGACTTGGGTAAAGAAGGCATTCTTAAGACAGCTCCCGTGCAGCTCAGCCCATACCTGTCCATGCAACCCAGTGAAATGCATGTGAAGGTGCTGACAGAGTTGGCTGGTGTCACTGCAGAGATACTATCTTTGGAGGATTATGAGGACTGGAAGAGGTCCCTATTAACTGGAAAAAAGCGAATGGTACACCCATCTTTAAAAATGATGAGAAGGACAGTTCAGGGAAGACAGTCAACTAACCTTATCTCAGTCCTTAGGAAAATCATGGAGTTGGTCCTCTTACAACTAGTTTCTGGGCAAAGGAAGGAGAAGATGATTTGGAATAGCATGGATTTACCAAGTGTTTGACTAATGGGATTGCCTTTTGTAATGAGATGAGTAGGTCTGTGAATGAGAGGAAAACACAAGGTGGTCACCAACCTTGACTTTAGCAAGGGTTTAGAGCTCTTCAATGACACCATCCTTGTGCTATAGTCTAGATGGCTGTACTGCTGGATACATAGAAAAACTGAATTATCAGGTCTAAAGGGTACTGCCTAAGTGTTCTTATTCTGCCTGAAGGCTGGTTACAAGTGGCATTCTTCAGGGTCCATCTTGTTTAACTTTCATGACCTAGAGAGGAGGTAGGATATGCTTACTAAGTCTGGGAACACAGTCCTGGTTTGTATCAATAAGAAAGAACGTAGCCAGGATATTGAGGGACATCTTCCCCTCCTATTTGGCACTTCTTGGATAAGAGCCCTCACCAACATGATCTGAATTCAGCACTAACCCTGCTTTGTGGAGAATGTGAACCTAAGAGACCTTCCAAGGTTTGCTTCCACCTGAATAATTCTGTGATTCATTTAAATTACATTTAAGATTCTCAAAATGTGCCCCTTTTCGTGTTCAGGTTTACTTTCAAACCTTAATGTTTAAAGGACTGTTCAGGAGATGGAATAAACAAGCACATGAAATGTTATATTAATCATAATAAAATTGTATTGTAGCAGCTTAATAGGTTATTATATGGATCTATGCTTTTTTTCAGTGATTTTGTGCTTGTTTCTTTGAATATCTGATAAATTGGTTAATACTTGTTCCTTAGTTCCTCATTCACATAGTGGGGATAGAATGTCCTCTTTGTTACACTTTCTCGCCCATGAAATCCTCAGTTCTGAAATCTCTGGTTCTTCCTGTGAGCCCATTCTGCGTACATCTGTGTCTTTGCAGAATCAGGTTTTTTTCAGCTCACCTACGCTGTGTACAGATGCTCCCTATCTTTGTAGGTTGCCAATCTCCAGCTGCACGGCAATACAAGCGTACTTTGATGCACGAATTCCTCTCTGCCTTAGCTAGAGGATCAGTTAGTTGTGGCTGGAGCTGTGTTGCCTGTTCATTACAAGTTTTTGCTGTCTTACCCCCATAAATGTTTTTGCATTGAAGGGTTCTTCCTGAAAATCATTAGTTGCAACTGTTCACCAGTTGCACGTTCATGTGCAAACAGAGGTGACAAGTGGCATCCCCCTCCCTTGGCCAGAGATGCTCTGTCACTGTGCTGGCTTGTTCTGATGGCCGGTCCCTTGTGTCACTTCATAGCCAATAATGCAGAACAGATTGTGTTTGAAAAGTGTAACACGAAGTAGTCATGGAATCACAGAATTGTAGGGACCCATCAGGATCATGGAGTCTAACTCCTGGCCTTGTGCAGGACACCCCAAGAATCACACCATGTGCCCAAGAGCATTGTCCAAACCCTTCCTGAACTCTGTCAGGCTTGGTGCTGTGACCACTTCTTGGGGAGCTGTTCCAGTGCCCAGCCACCCTCTGTATGAAGAACCTTTTCCAGATATCCCACCTAAACTTCTCCTGACTCAGCTTTGTGCCATTTCCTCGAGTCCTGTCACTGGTCACAAGAGTGAAGGGATAAGTGTCTGCCCCTCCTCTTCTCCTTGTGAGGATGTTGAAGGTCACAATGAGGTCTCCCCTCAGCCTCCTCTTCTCCAGGCTGAACAGACTAAGTGACCTCTTATGGCTTCCCTTCCAGATCCTTCACCAACCTTGTGGCCCTCCTTTGGACACTCTCTAACAGTTTAATGTCTTTCTTACGTTGTGGCATCCAAAACTGCCCCCAGCACTCGAGGTGAGGCTGCCCCAGCACAGAGCAGAGCAGGACAATCCCCTCCCTTGCCTGGCTGGTGATGCTGTGCCCGATGCCCCCCAGGACACCACTGGCCCTCCTGGCTGCCAGGGCACTGCTGGCTCATGTTCAACTTGCCACGTACCAGGACCCCCAGGTCCCTTTCTGTGGCACTGCTCTGCAGTCTGGCACTTGCCCTTCTCAAACTTTATATGGTTGTGCAGCCCTGTAACTTGTCAAGGGCCTCTCTGCCCTTGAAGGAGTTGACAGCTCCTTCCAATTTAATATAGTCAGCAAACTGACTTGGTATTCTTTTGAGTCCTGTGTCTGAGTCATTAAAATGAAGGTGTGGATGAGAACTGGGCTGAGGATGGAACCCCAGTAGTGACAGATCACCAGCCCAATGTCACCCCATTCACTGTAACTCTCTGTGCCTGACCCCTGATCCCGTTGCTCACCCATCATGTAACAGGGTTATCCAGCTGTGGGCTGGACGCTTTGTTCAGAAGGACACTGTGAGGGACAGTATCAAAAGCTTTGCTGAAGTCCAAAAAGGTTACATCCTAGGCTTTCCTAGATCAGCTCGGTGGGTTACCCTGTCGTAGAATGAAATTGGGTTTGACAAGCAGGACTTTCCCCTCATGAGGGCACGCTGGCTCTGACCAATGACTGTGTTGTCCTCCAGGTGTTTTTCAGTACCTCCCAGAATAATCTTTTCCATGGAGTCTTTGACCTTTTTGTTGCAAATATTTAAAGAGACATCAGTAATCCGAGGTAGGAAACTGAAAGAGAATTATTTTGTGTGGTTTCTCTTTTGGCTTGTTTGTTCTGTGCGCTTCACTGCATTTTGGACACAGTCATTTTCATTGATTGGTGAGCTGAACACATCCATTCACATGCTGTGCAAGGAGTTTTGGGGTGCAAATATGTCAGTCAAGGAAACTGAAAAGGTAGATAAATATTGCAAGCACTTGAAAGAAAGACCAAAATACAAGGAATATATGTAGCTGTTTGGGTTTTGTTACTTACTGGACAGCAGCAGTGGCATTTGCTAGCGCATTAAATTAATAGGCAGAAACTCATATGGTGTACATCAAGACTTGCTCTATAATCACTTTATATTACATAAAAGCTTGCTATTAGCTGACCTTCAGCCCCTTCAGGGATTGAATAGTTATTCCCCTCCTGTACCAGTGTCATCTGCAGTTCCTCTAAAGTTTGCATATTTCTAAAACAACTTTAATTTAGATTCATCTGGGAATTAGATCCACTGTGAAGTAATAATGATTTGAATAATTTTTGTTGCTTTCAGGGACTTAAAAACTTTTCTCCCTCATCTGAATTCTTGGATTTAAGTGTTGTGGGAAATGATGTAGTGTTGCCAAACATGTTTGTGTTCACAGCTTGCAGAGATTTATTTCAAGTTCTAGTGTTTTTATAACTTTTGAGAGTAGAGACTATGACATTGGAGATCTGTCTGTTAACATAAATAACTTAAACCTGAGCACCTTCAGTCTGTGTGCTGTAAATGAATCAATTGCGCAGTGAGTGATTGTATTCCTTAGTCAATGTTAGTTTCAGGGAAGCTCAGCAGACAAAAAAAGGCAATAGGAAATCGAGCTGTTGTAGGTTTGAAGTGGAAGTGTAGCTGAGGCTCTTCCTGTGTCCTAGTTGCTGTAGTGATGTAATCTGTAAATGCTGCGAATTTATCACCCTGGATGCAAGTAAAACATGGAAATTTTTTAATTGTAGTGTCATGGTTTGGTGTGAATTCTTTTGCTTTTCCTTTTTATTAATGTTTCTAGTTTGCAGCTGGGTTTTTTGGAATATGCTTTTTTAACTTCAAAAGTTACCATATTTTTCACCCCAGACAATTTAGAGGCGTGTTATTTCTAAACCATCCTGTACTTTGTTTATTGCCTTGTTCTAAATGTACATTGCCAAATTTTGATGGTACAAGTGCTGCCTTAACAGAACTGTTAGTGACTGTTGGAACAGCACAATGCAGCACACGCAGTTGTGTTCGCACAAAGCAAAGAATAAACCTCTGTCTGTGAGTGTTCATTGATTTCAATAGGCTTTTCAGTAGCTCTGCATATTACAATTCTTAGCACCTAGAGTACATTCATATTCATTACGGCAGTACAGTTCAGCCCCTGCTCGTGACTTGATTTTTTTTCTTTTCCATCCCCTCCTCTACCAGACCATGAAGTAGAATGATTTTTCTAGTACTAGTAATGTGCTCTAGAAGATGTTACGGCTTTTTTCTCAAAATGATGGAAAATGCATCTTTTGGCTCCTTCCATCTTGTAAGAAACATGTTAAATACTAGAATGTTTAAAGCTTTTTGGAATCTTTCATGATGACTCTTGTGGCTATTGAGACTGAGAGGTGCTGGGCATGTATGGCATGCAATCGTTTCTATGAACAATTAGTGGAAGAACTGATTGGTATGTAGTAGTCCCATCTTTTAAAAGTCTGAGTACTTGCTGCTTTATTTGAATGTACGGAGGATGGGGGGATTGGTTCTTCAAATGCTAGATAGCTGTTTAAAATGCTTTTTTTTGTTTGCTTGTAACTTGCCTCTTTTATTTGAACATGCATTTAAACCAAATGGCTTCTGATAGTCTGCCCATATTTTATTGTAGTTATCTGTCTCTTGAGTTCAGACTTACTGATATAATAAGTATGGGTTTTGCTTATGCATATAAACAAAAAGACTCTACTTGCAAATAATATTGAGAGATTAGCAAATAATTCCTGTTTCTTTCACACACAGCAAAATCGATGATGTTTTTTGCCTTTGTCTCTGGTGTACAATTAACATCCCTATGAAACGAAACAGGCTTCTCCTCATGAAAAAAAAGGGTACATTTGACAGTGTGAATTAATTGGACCCTTTTGTTTGTTAGAATGACTTCATGTTTAAGATATCTGATATCCCAGTAATGAGAAGTTCAGACAGCTGTTTGGTTTGAGCATTTGATTAATGCATTTAATATGTTAATATATGACATATTACCTTTGTAGATGAACCGACTAGTCCTAGTATTGACCATGATATTGCACACATTCCTGCTTCTGCTGTTATTTCTGCATCTGCTTCTCAAGCACCAGCTATAACAACTGTTCCTCCCAGTCCTACATCTCCAATCCCTTTAATTCGGCGACAACTTTCACATGATCATGGTGAGCGTTGATTTCATTCTTTTTCTCTTGCAACTTTTCTCCTTTCACACTCTGGCGATCAGGAGTGAAAATTGTAAACTCTTTATTGCTTAAAATAAATTGCAAAAATGCGATTCAGGTTCCTGCATACTCAAAAATTTCTATTTGTTTGTAGAATCCATCCGTCCTAGTGTCCTGGATAGCCAGCCTGCTGCAAAAACTGAGAGATCTAAGTCATATGATGAAGGACTGGACGACTACAGAGAAGAGGGAAAATCGTGAGTTCATGAAAAAATTAGTTAATTTGGACATCTGTTTTTTAAAGTGTCTAAAATCTCATTTTAACATTTGTTTTTCTTCCAACAGATCCATCAAACATGTATCTAGTTTAAAGGGGATTAAGGTAGGTAAATATATATATAGCAACTCCTAAACATTACCCATACTGCTGTGACAATTTGTTTGAATTATACAAGTCTGTTATACAAAGTGATGTGCTAAACAGACAGAAACTTCATTGGAATTGCTGCTGATCAGATTGCTGATGTATGCATCGTGTAAGTAAACATGGTCTCTTTTTTCCTGGACTCATCACATGGTCCTTGATTTTCATTTTCTGTAGTCTCTGTAAATAAAGCATATTAAATATGGTGGCCTTTTGTGAAAACTCACTAATGAGAATCTAAGACTCCTGAAGTTTCTCAAAGTATTCTTGGCATGTGGAAGGTCACTATTGTTGTGTGTAAACTTTAGAAATCATATTTTCCCAGGGACATATTCCTGGGGACATTTTTAAAGGGAGAAACATCTTGAACATAGGAACTGTAGACAAATGTGTATAGAATTACACTGTGGGGTTCTTTCTGTGATGTTTTCTCTAGGTCCCAGACAGCCAGAAATCTTCAGAAGACTCTGGCTCCCGAAAAGATTCTTCTTCAGAGGTGTTTGCTGATGCCTCCAAAGAAGGGTGGCTCCATTTTCGTCAGCTTTTTACAGACAAAGGAAAGGTACCTGTCATGTTTGGGTTTTTAACTTAGGACAAACACTAAGCTGATGACAAACTAAGATAAGAAACTTGAATTCTTCCTGGTTGGGTTTTTTATTTTTTTGGAGAGGATAAGATCATCAATAAGACTGACAAATGTTTAGAACCGTTAGAAATTGACTTCAGTCAATTCCTCAGCCTCTTTTACAGACTGCTTTCCAAACTGTTTTAATTTTACATTGCAGAGCATCTGTTGAAGTAAACTAATTTCTAATGACTAATTAAATAATAAGAATCAGTTCCTTGGTAGGTGTAGTTGTATTTTTTTCCTCTTTCCTAATAATGAAAAAAGTTGTAATCTTTGTGAATGTTGTGGAGTTAAGTTCAAATTAACCTTCTGCACAAATATAGTCTAACACTTAAAGAAAACTGTGAGTCTGGAATTGCAGTGGTGTGAAAATGCCGTTCTGACTTGAAGAGAGTTTAAAAGGCATGGGCAAGAGTTCCCTAAAGACCAGACCAGAATTTGTTGCATTCTGTTTCTTACTACTGTCATATGTGCGCTCACACTCGGTGGGTATCTGGGAGGGCAGGTTATCAAGCAATTCACTCCTCTGATGGAGAGCAATTAGTGAATCCCACCTTGTGCAGTCTTTCTGCCAGCCAGGTGGGTCGCCTTTCTTTGTGAAACTTCTGGAGGTAGTTTTACAGAAACGTGCACTGTAACAAGGAAGCAAACTGACTCTTTGGTTGCTGCTTTTCAGCGAGTTGGTGGGAGCATTCGGCCGTGGAAGCAATTGTACGTTGTTCTTCGAGGTCACTCACTTTATTTGTACAAGGATAAAAAGGAACAAGTGACCCTCTCTGAGGAAGAACAACCTATAAGCATCAATGCTTGCTTGATAGACATCTCGTACTGTGAAACCAAGAGGAAAAATGTATTTAGACTCACCACGTCAGACCGCGAGTATCTGTTTCAAGCTGAGGACAGAGATAATATGTTAGCATGGATTAAAGCAATACAGGACAACAGCAACTTAAATGATGAGGTAATTCTATAATATATAAAGCATAAGTCGTAGTTCTTTCATTTTAATTCTACATGTATTGTGTTTTCTTGTAATTAATACTTGAACAGAAGAATTAATTTTTCATTAACCAGTTGACCAAAATGTATACAGGAACATACAAGAAAATGAGGTGAAAGGAAAAGGAACTGAGTAAATTAATAGAGTTTATAAAAAGGTTGACATAGTCATAATTAGAAAATAGACTTTTGAAAGAAATCAGTGAATGCTGTTGCTGATTTGATGAAAGATACACTTTATAGTAAACTGATTGCCAAAAATACCTAATCTTTTTTAAAAGATAATTGCAGGTTTAGGACCAGTGGGGTCTCTCTTCAGGCTTGTGTTGCAAAGTGGTGTGTGCAGTAGTACAGTGTGAAGAATTTCTGAGTAGTTAAAAAGTGAAACTTTGAAGAATGCCTGTTTCTCTGATTAAATGCTGATGTTTCTATGAATTAAGTTAATGCTCATTGCCAAAGGCAAACATCTGCTGTTGTACATAAGGTATCAATATCTGTCCCAATATTGTCCATGGTGCATTTTCATTGCAGTGAGGAGCAACAGAGGAATATTTTCATGTCTCTGGTCATGCACATCTGCTAAGATTCAAAATAATTATCTAAAGTATTATACAGATAGATAAAAAAGCAGATTTGAATTCATGTCTTTTTCAGCTGTATTTGTAGTAGCAATTAGTTTTCTATGTACTGTGTGCGCATAGGATTGGATTTTTCAAAGTAGTAATATGTGTTTACTTGCATTTTTTCTGTTTAAACTTACTCTCAGTTTAAAAGGATTTAATCAGATTGTACTGCTTTGAAAAAAAAAGGTATAAATAGCAGTACTTGCTTTTTAATTACTCACTTTTGTTTTCCTTGTGGTTTTTAAATGTTTTGTCTTTACTGTTCTCAAGAACTGCCTGTTAGGATGTTTGGTTTGGTTGAGGGTTTGGGTTTTTTTAAAGTGGACTGAAAGGTTGAATTCTGTATTTATTTGGTGACCAGAAGAGTTAATCATATTCTGAAAGGGAAAAAAAAATCTATTTTATAAAGATGATGAAGTATTTCTCAATTGATTTTCCAGGATACTGGTGTTACTAGTAGAGATCTGATTAGTCGAAGGATTAAAGAGTACAGTACAATGATGAGGTAGGTGGATTATATGTTGGAGTAGTTTTTGTAAACTTCTTATTTAGCTTCTTTTAACTGAAGTAATCTCTTGTTCAGCTCTTCAAGCAGCAAAACAGAGCCATCTCCCAAAACACCTCGCCAGAGTCTGAGTATCAGACAGACTCTGCTTGGAACTAAAGCAGAACAGAGGACTCAGAGTCCACATTCTCCTAAGGATGAGACTGAAAGGAAGCTTCTCACTAAAGGTCCGTATGTTTTGTGTATTTCTTTAGTTCCCTTCTGCCCCAGTGCAAGGCCATCCAGGTGCCCTTCCCAGGTATTTTTAAATTCATGAATATACAGATGCAAACCAAGTATTAGCCAGGGCTTTTTAAGCTGCAGCCATTTCTAGTCACTCATTTCTAGGAACTACTTCATCTCAGATCCCTGAAGCTTTTTATTTAAGACCTCTCTCGAGGGTTTTGTGGTTTTTTTTTTTCCCAGCAGCTCAATGTAGTGCTAACAGTAGTAAAATACAGGTGTTAGGCTTCTTGTGGGCAAAATTTTGCCAAGCTTCGGAAATAATTTTGTGTGTAATACATACTTTTGTCTCCAGATGACTTGAAAGTGACAAGGTAAATTTTTCCACTAAAGTACCTCAAAAGTATAGAAGAACAGCTTTTTTGTCTTAATTTTTAAAACACTGGAGCGAACCTGTATTATTTTTTCCAGAATGAAATTAATGCCTCCTGAGTTCTAAAAAAGTCTGATGAGCTGGCACTGCAAACTTGAATCAGTATCTGAACTCCATCAAATAATGTCACAAGCTGCTCTTTTTTATTCTCTTTTTCTTTTTTTTTCTTCACATAGTGTGTAAACATATGGTACTTCAGATCGGACTGTTGTTTAAAAAATGTTGTATACAAATTCAGGCAACTGGATAAGCAACCACTTTTGATCACCCACATTTTAATAATTCAGTCTTGAATTTAAGCTGTCAGTGAATTCTGGTTTTTGTTGCCAACAAATGTCCCTTTGCTCCTGCAGTGCTACACATGTAACTAAATTGCATGTGTTGGGTAAATGTCAAATCTACTGAAAGAATATCTCCAGGAATAAGAAGGAAGTACTTCCTGTGTTAAGTGACTTGCCGTGCAGGATAAATGGGAATTGCAATTTGCTGCAAGAATTCTATAGGAGAGGTAGACAGAGCAACTGAACTTCTGATCTGATTTTTGGATAGAGAATACTTTAAGTGAGCAATGTTTGGAATAATTTAGGAGTGACTAAAATCTGATAATTTCTGAAAGAGTGAGTATGTCTGCACAAGTGTGAGCATGGCTCCAGAGTTTGATGGGTATTTCGTGCAGCAGTATGATTCCATAGAGACTTAGTGTTGTGCTACTAAATGTAAATTTTAATTTTTTAAAATTTTAGTAATTTATGTAAATTTTAAGTTTAAATTGCGTAATTTATATACCTTTAGTCTTAGAATAATGAAATGCCACAGTTCCATCCAGCTACTTGCTTTTCTAAGTCTGGGGCTTGAGTATGTTTAGATTTATCTTTTGAACCGCAGAAGAGTAAGAGAAGTTATTTTTAAGACCGACTAATGTTTAGTGACTTGTTGCATAAAGCCAGACTGGTAAAAGCTAAAAATGCAGCAGGTGCCACTTGATTTTTGCAAATTTGTTACCTCTATTTATAGTCAGCTTTGTGGCATAAATGTTCTTATTTTTCTTCTTTATTTTCTTTTTTTCCACTATCCTAACAACAAAAAGATGAGACAAGCCCACCAAAAGACAAAGGGACGTGGAGAAAAGGCATTCCAAGCATTATGAGGAAGACTTTTGAAAAGAAGCCTTCTGCTGTTGGAACATTTGGTGTTAGACTAGATGACTGCCCCCCAGCTCATACCAACAAAGTATGGAAGTAGAGTTCTTCTTTCATTGTGAATTTAAAATACTTTTTAAATCAATTACTTACCTATACAACTCTTTTTCTTCAGTATATTCCGCTGATTGTTGATATATGCTGCAAACTGGTTGAAGAAAGAGGTCTTGAGTACACAGGTATTTACAGAGTGCCTGGAAATAATGCTGCCATCTCAAGTATGCAAGAAGAGCTCAACAAAGGGATGACTGACATTGATGTTCATGATGATGTAAGCCTTCGATCACACTATTTTCATATTAAAATGCCCAAAACTTTTGGTTGTGTTGTGATTATAGAAATATAAAGAACGTCTGACCTTTTCTTTTAAACACACAGAAATGGCGTGACTTGAACGTGATAAGCAGTTTGCTGAAATCCTTCTTCCGAAAGCTCCCAGAACCCCTCTTTACCAATGGTAGGTTGTTTTCATTACAGTTTTGTCTTTAGGAATTGCTGTTCAACAGTTGTCTCACAACATTCAGATGATTTGAGAGAAAATCCAGTGAAATCATCCCCACTCTGCAATAAATGTTGTCTTTCTTAAAGAGTGGGGAGTTATGGTGATCATCTTAAGAATGAGAGGTGTAAATAGAATTTCTCTGATGTGAAGGGATTATGAATATGCAACTAAGAGAGTAAAATTTTCAATTCTGCTGTTGCAGTATTCTGTGAAAGCTGGGGGTTTTTTTCCCTACTGTCATACAGTGCATACACAAACAATATAATGGGCTAATTTATGGCTTCCAGAGGTCATTCTTGCATATATGTTACTTGTGTTCAAGGCGAGGTGGGGCTGGCAGATGGGGGTGTATATACATACATGTATAGATATAAAAACTCATATATGTGAATAATTTCTGCTTTTTTAACAGATAAATATGCAGATTTTATAGATGCCAATAGAAAAGAAGATCCTGTTGAGCGTCTGAAGACACTGAAGAGACTGGTAAACTAAAATCAGTTGTGCTGCAGGTGCACTACAAAATTAGCCTTAATGTTCAGTGTTCTGAATAGTGATTGTTTGTTTCAGATTCATGATTTACCTGAACACCATTATGAGACTCTCAAGTTTCTTTCTGCACACCTGAAGACAGTAGCAGAGAACTCAGAAAAGAACAAGGTATTAGAAAGAAACATAAAATGTATTTTGATTAGTTTCATTAAGTATTATTTTTGTGCAGGATTATTTCTAATTAAGGTGATAGTTTATTGTTGTAGATGAAATTAGGGAGTTTTGCTATGTGGAGAAGATTTTTGTATTAGGCTAAGTACTCCTGCAAAATATGCACCTGTTTAGTGTGAATTAAGTTTATTCAAACTGGTAGTCAGTCTTTTCGGAATAATGCCTTGCATCCTAAATTTATCCCAAGTCTGTAAGTTTCCTGTAATTCAATCCAGACACCAGTTAGACTGTGCCTGGGCAGGGCACAGGTGAATAAACCTGCTGACAGAGCTTGTCACATCAGCTTTCTTTGAAGCCTGGCTTCTGTATGCTTGAGAAATTTTTAAGACTAGGACTTGCTGTAGTTACTTGAATATTTGATTACCCTATAGATGCTGTTTGGCTGGTTTTAAGAAAGAAAATTCATACTGTAAGTGGTGGTAGTTCATCACTACTGGGTCTTTTTCCACCATAACTTTTTGTCATTTCCATAGGGTGAGAGAGAGGTAGTTTGTGTTAGGTGCTTCTGTGCATGCTATAATCCTACAGTAAATACAAATAATAGTGTCCCTTTTTCAGCTCTCAGGGAGGGGTAGCTGAGTGCAAAGCTGTCCATAATATGGGTGTGCTTATGGATGTTTACCTCAGGGCAGGTAATGTGGTAGCTTGGCTACCAATGTGCAGGGTACAGGAAAAAATTCGATTTAATTGGTGCTATATAGAAGAGCCAGGGGCCAAATCATTTAAATCATCTTAAATCACTTAAAAGAACAGTTGAGGTGAATATGGTAGGTTCTGCAAATAATTCCTTCCAGTTAAATATGAAAGAAAAGTATTCATGTGTTCATTAAAAAAAATTCAACAGATTATAAACTTTAGCGAAATTACAGCTGATATTATAAGGAAATTATAGTAAATGTCATTTATAAGTGCAGTGCCTAAAGGAAGCTATTTTATCATTTTATGGCTTTGGTGGGCTGTATGAATGTTGTTAAATACTGTTAATATTATTGAATATATAAGGCTAGATGAATGAGGTGGTGTTACAATTGTGTGACTTGTCAAAAGACACAATTCAAGTCCAAGAGAGCATTAGGGGCTTGTGTCATGTTTGCAACTTCTGCTAAACACAAAGACCTTGCTTCCTGTACATTACTGGTCTGTTCTATACCAGAATAGTAAACTTAGAATTAAAGAAGTAAGCAAAAATAGAAGGTAAATTCTGCTACTGCTTCTTGAAATTATTTGTCAGAGATGTAACATTAGTCATATACTTAATTCACTTTTAAAGTGGTGACCTGATCACATAACTGAGCCCGTCTCACGGATAGATATGTTGGGTCTGTGATGTTTGTTCTGCCACCTCCTCTGAAGTTGGTGCAAATTGAATGAGGTCTTTGTCAGTAGATATAATACAGTATTTGATTACCAGCTTAATTTTTCGTGTGTGTCATGTAAACATTTTCAGGAAAAAAAACAGGGAGCTATCAATGCCTTTTTACAAAACAAAAAATTCTTAAAACATCAATGTTTCCAAGCATCAGCATTTCTTTAAGGAAAGAAGAAAAGATCCCCCTGAAAGTGTAAAGAATATATCTGAGTTTGTGAGTTTTCTGTGCTTGTGGAGCCATTTGCTTGCAGTAGGTTAAGGAAGATTGGAATTCTGAATTGCAGAAATGTTGTGTGTATTTATTGCAGCTGCATATTAGGAGAGTTTTGGTGTAACATGCTACCCGAATCAGTAATATATTTTTAAAGAACTCCTTTATGTCCTTATTTAAAATGGTTCTTATATATATTAATAGTGCTATATTAATGTACTTAGCCCATATCACTGTATTTTCTCATTATAAATGTATGATGTGGAAATCTTTCATTTCTTAGATGGAACCAAGAAACCTGGCAATAGTATTTGGTCCAACACTTGTGAGGACATCTGATGATAACATGACACACATGGTTACGCACATGCCAGACCAATATAAAATTGTAGAAACACTCATCCAAAAAGTAAGTGGATGCATTTCATTATTTAAAAAATAAGATTGTACAGAGATCAACCAGCTTTTTTCTCATTGGGCCAGTTTGGGTCTGGTATTTATCCATCAAACTCTCACTTTTGGTAATATCCACGTTTGATTGTGCCACATTTGGGTTTTGTATTTCCAGTGGGGTTTTCACCTTTCTTATTTTAACTTTTAGCATGACTGGTTTTTCACAGAAGATGATGCTGAAGAACCTCTTGTAAGTATTATGGCATAAATACTTGTGTTCTAACTGCCTTAGTTTAGAATCTGCTTCTGCTGCCTCTAGAACGCCTGTATATTTCTTACTATGTCCTTGTATGGTTTGCTCTTCAGAAGCACGTTTTTAGCTTTCCAGTCCTTATAGTAATGAATTCTATTTTTTTTTTTAAAAAGCAAGCCATGCATTTGTTTTAAAAGCATAAAGGAAAATAGGACACGCTTTCCTCGTGTTCTTCAGGTGAATAATGCAGTTTTCTAAATGCTGTTGAATCGTAATGAACTATTTGTGAAACGATGATGAAGAGATCTTTGTTTATTAACTATAGACAGCAGTTCAGGAGGAAAACACTGTAGAATCTCAGCCAGTGCCAAACATAGATCATTTACTCACCAACATTGGAAGAACGGGAGTATCTCCTGGAGACGTATCAGGTAACTCTTGCCTGGACAGTGTTAGTCCATAGGCTAGAATAACCTACTCTGTTAACTCACTGTAACTCTCTCTTCCTATTTTCTTTTACTAATAAAATGTTTTCCTCTTTTCCAAAAGATCATTTAACACTTCTTAAAGACTTGAATTGTTGATAATCATGCATGATATAATTTGGAAGACTTTTTTGTCTAACAGGAGTTTAATCATTAAAAGATGAGGCTTGCACATAGTATTTTATTTATTCACAGTAACCCATGCAATCACCATCGTGAGGTCAAGCAGATACGCTGCTATAAAGTGGTTTGTTGTGATGGCAGAAAGACTGATCTTCAGTGGTGTTCTAATATTGCTCCTTCCCAACGTTAGGAATGCAAATTGAGTTATGTTTTCTTGTCAAGTGATGGACACTTTAAGTATGTTGCAGTATGTTTATACTAAAGCTGATTTCCTTCTGTTTATAAATGCTATCCTCTTTTGTGGCTAAGGATAAGCATTACAGGCACTTTTTTGGTGACTTTTTCCCCTCCTCCCTTCACTCTACTATTGCACTAACCCAGCATGTTGTATCCCACGAATGTTATCCCTTCGTCTCTAGCTTTTGTTTCAGTTTTCAAAGGGTTGTTCAGCACTTACTGAAACAGTCACTTTGTCCTGATGTTGTAACAGGCGAAGTGGGAGGAGTCTATCACACGGTGATGTCATTAGTGGATTCTGTGATGTCACTGATGGACAGCTGGAACTGTAGGAAGAAGGAGGACTGTTGCCCACACTGTAGCTGCCTTGTCTGCAGAAACCCCCGTTTCTTGTAAATGGAAAAAAACCCAAGTTGATCTGTGCTGTAAATTTTCTTTTAAGAGTATTTTAAACAGATCAATGCTACTTTTTAAAAGTTTTTCTGCTGTTTCTTGTTATCTCTGAAGCAGACCCTGAGGAGAAATAGCATGGTATGGTCTACCAGTCTTTCTAGTCATAAAGCATTAGCCATGTGTCAAAAAGGGGTGTGGCAGGGGGCTCAGCTCTTTCTTCCCAGGGAGAAAGTCCCAAGTTCATGTTTTTTAGTCATTGTGCTAGCCCCTTCCTACCCCCTTTATAATTGTATAATCTTGGGTTTTGCGAGACAGTGAAACTATGGTGTCCATTTTTCATTTCATAAAAGCGCTTCTTATGGGAAAGTACAAAACTAGTAGCTGCTGACATCTAGACAATTAAAAAATAAAATTTTGCCTGTATGTAGTAAGAGGTGGAGAGAGATGTATAATTGGGGTTTTACACACAAAATACTACTTAATTCCTTTAAAAACTCACAAAAAGAGTATGACTACGAGAACCATGATTTGTACCAAGGGAGCCAACTGTACTAAGACACCCAATTATGCTTTGTGTATCCTGAATCTCAGGAGAGTACACAGTGCCATCCTGAAAAGGTCTCTCAGCTGCGGTTTTGCAGGGGCTGTATACTTAAAGCATTGAATAAACATTAGTATTTCTGTTTTTTATTTTGAAGAACAGGGCTCCTTTGCCATTCCTATCATTGAGCTGGTTCTGCCTACAATTCACAGCATCCTTTCATGGCGGTGGCTTTCTGTGGTGCAGCTTGCATCTTTGTGAGCTCTGACTATTCACTCTGTTCTGGTTTTAATTTGCTTCACATCTTGTCCGTGCTTGTCTTTTTCATAAGTCCAGCATTGTCTGTAGCAACAATAAAAAAGTTGCACAGAACTGAGCAGAATTTTTTTTTTAATTTTTCCACAGATTCAGCTACTAGTGACTCAGCAAAATCTAAGGTAAATCATTTTGTGATATGATGTAGTTACAAACTTCTGAAATCTGTTAGGTGTTTGCTTTATTAAATCACTGATATGCAGATGTACTATAGAGCTTATGTAGAATTTCTTGAGTAAGTGGTAGTACTGTTTTCTCATAACCTATTTTTGAAGTGTTACATTGGAGAAGTACTTGTGTGCAGTTAGCTGCACCTACCAAAGCAGTCAGCTGCACACTGCAACAGCTTCATTCCAAGCTCTCACAATTGTGGGCACTTACCTCCTTCTTGCATCTCATTTAGTAGAGGTAAATGTATATATAGTATGTTCCCTGTTGTTGGCATAGTCCTGACTCAGAGTATTTATGTTTCTCTATTTCACTGAGAAAAATATACTTAGAATTCAGCCTGTTCTTCAGGAGATGATAGCTCCTCCTGTTAAAGGCTGTGGTTAAAGGCTGCTCTGCAGAATCTCCGTAGGAAGTATTGCTGTGCTTGGGAGGAAGGCCTCGTGAAGCAGGGGAACAAGACTGGAATGTGGGTGTTCGCTCACTCCTCAGTTTAATGATGAAGCTCTCATCTGACACGTGGACAAATCTTTGTCTCCTGGGTTGTTCAGTAGTTGTGACACTGGGTGTCTGTAGCACAGGGTGACAGGGCAGCGCACAGCTGACCTCGCTGAGCTCAGGGCACAGCTTTATGCTGGCCTGCATTCCAGGTGCAGCACTGATGCCCCCCTTGGAGCTTGGAACAGGACTCGGGGCATCCTTCTGGTTCATTGTAGAGATGCCAGCACAGCTGCTCTGTGAGGGTGTTTGGTGGCTTGGTCCTTTCCTCAAAATAGCCAAATTTCCAGGACACCGTGTCCCACTGCCCTGTAGCAGTGGGGCAGTAAGTAGGAAAGCTGCATAGCTTTGAAGGGGCCAAGTAGTAACGTTGTCAGAGTAGTGAAAATAGTTTTTAATCTATAAAATGGAATAATTTGGCTTGTACTTTTATTGTTTCTGTGCCATTTGAAAGGTAGATTCCTCTAAAATAAGGAAGTATATTTGTTAATTTTCTACACTTAAACTAGTTGCGAGTAACATTCACTTTATTGGCAGTAATTAATTGATAACATTTCCAAACTCAGTCTGAAAGGTGTAAGATGAACTGAGAAATGGAGCAATTAGCCTTTTTGAATAGGTAAGACCTTGAAAGGAGGGATTGTGAAGCATCTGTGAAGCAGTTGCAAACCAGTCTTGAAAAGGTTTTGCTACTGTAATGGGGCCTGCTTTATTAGTCAGTCAAAAACGAAATAGTTGTATACACAAACTAGTCTTTGTTAAGTTGAAGGCACTCAGATAAAAAGTGGAATGCTCAGGATGAAAATGGGCTACTTGGGCAATGCCATTTAAACTACAGAAAGAGCATGTAAGTGTTTCCTGCATGAAGACACACTTTCTACCTGAAGCTCAGGATGTGTTTTTAAACTGTCTCAGGCTAATGAATGTTTCTTTTTGACTTTAATTATGCCCTCTCCCTTTTTTTAACAGGGTTCTTGGGGTTCTGGAAAGGATCAGTATAGCAAGGAACTGCTTGTGTCCTCCATTTTTGCAGCAGCTAGTCGCAAGCGGAAAAAAACTAAAGAGAAACCACAACCAAGTAGCTCAGAGGATGAGTTGGATAATGTGTTTTTCAAGAAGGAGCTTGCAGAACAATCTCGTGGTGACACAGAGAAAGAGGACACAGCTAAAGGGGAGTATGAAAGAGAGAGAGAGATAGGGAGAAAACAAAGGATGTTTGTCCTGAAGGAAAAAGAGAACAGCAGTAAAAAAGATGTGAATGTTGTAAAGGATGAAAAGAAGTCATTAAAGAAAGAAAATATCCTGACAGAGGAACCTTCACTGCCTTACCATGAAAAATGTACAAAATCATCAAATATCAATTGTCTGCAAACCATGCAGAAGAATAACCCAAAAATGCCTATTTCACAATCTTCTTCCCAGGTTGAGGAGACAGTGTCTGACTCTGGCACTATGCTAAGCACTTCCTCCCAGGCTTCCCAGCACAGATACTCATGCAAAAAAGTAGCCAGCCCTGATACTAAACACAATGAGTTTTTAGCAGCTGATGTGAGCTCCATCACCTCAGATTACTCAACTACTTCATCTACTATGTATCTGACTGGTTTAGATGCCAGTATGCTGAGCCCTGAGGTGCAGTCAGTGACAGAAAGCAAGGGAGAAGATGCTGATGATGAAAGAAGTGAATTGATCAGCGAAGGGCGTCCTATGGAGACGGACAGTGAAAGTGACTTCCCTGTGTTTGCTACCAGCGCTGCTGCCGAAAGGCTGTCCAAAGGGAAGGTGTCAGAAGTGGCAAAGACCAGTCGGAGGAACTCGGAAGAAAGCGAAGTAAGTTGTACTGAGGGAAGTTCCACGCCAAAGTTAGAGAGTCGCAGACTTTTTAGCTCACACAAACTTATTGAATGTGATACACTCTCCAGGAGAAAGTCTGCACGGCACAAAACGGACAGTGAGGGGTCAGGGGATGCGAAGAGTGAGAAGGACTTGCCTACTGTGACCAAAATGTTTGATATAATGAAAAAAGGAAGATCTACGAGCAGTTTAGCTACATCGGCCAAAAATGAGGCCGACAAACAAGAACCTACATGGAGACTTAAGATTACAGACAGGTTAAAGCTGCGACTCAAATCATCTGCTGATGACATGTTTGGAGTTGGGAATCAAAAAGCTAATTCTGCAGAGACTGCAAAGAGAAAGAACATCAGGCGAAGGCACACACTTGGAGGGCAGAGGGATTTTGCTGAAATAAGTGTCCTGAATGCTTGGAAAGCTCAAGAACCAAGTCAAAGTAGAGAGAGAGAATCTGAGCTTTCAGCTGTGACTCGGTTGAAGCCAAAATGTCCAGCCCAGGACCTCTCGATCTCGGACTGGCTTGCACGAGAACGTTTACGCACTAGCACAACTGACCTTAATACGGGTGAAACTGGAAAGCCCAGGCTTGAGAACACTAACTTAGCAGAGGTATCAAAGGTAGAACTGCCCTCATCTGCAGAGATGCAGGCAGATGAAGGCAGCTCTTCCAGCAGCTTGACCTTAATTAATAGAACACCACCTTCGGGACCATTTCAGCCACCAGACCAGGTAAATGGTGAAAATTATCAGAACATGAACAAAAACAACTTCAGCCCAGCAGTTGATGCCCATCCTCATAAACTGTCTGGGACCCAAGTGGTTAGATCTCGATTTTACCAGTATCTTTGAAATGGGGAGATATGTCCACTGCAGCAATTCATTAACTTACTGTTACACTTCCCAGTAACTCTGTGTGTGCGTGTGTGTGTGTACATATATAAATATTTTTTTCCTGTACTGTTGTTGTTATGCAGCCTTCATTTGGGCTGGTTTCATCAATGTGCTCTGTGGAACGTCTTCACAGTGCATTACCACAGCCAGAAGAACACTAAAGTATATATATATATTTTAAGAAAAAGTATATTTGATGGCTGCATACAAATGTTGAACAAAGCATCTGATGCAACATGCTGTGTAGTGTATACATGGTTTTCTGACTGAGAGTTGGCCTGGCATTAGTATGCAGGAAAATTGTTCTTTTGGTTTAGTCACTAACAAGTGCCTCATTATAAATTCATTTGGTTTGTTAGGGTGCCATATTGCTAAATTAGAGAAACTTATTACAAACAAATGAATGCATTTTACTGTTAACGAGTTTCATTACATTTTACAAATGTTAACACAGGTGGCTACAGAGCTTCCATTCCTTAGGCATTCCAGTAAATATTGGAGTTTTATATTTCCAATTTTAATACAGATTTTGAGTTTTATGTGACTTGAATTTCTAATCTTTCTGTAAAATAAGTAACTTAACTGTACATATTACATGTGTATCTTTTCTTCAGATACCAGATTTGATATAAATGTTGTAACATAGGCGTGTAGATAGTGGATACTGGATGGAACTGGTTTCTTTTATCGAGAATATAATTCTGCATGAAGACCTAATGAATCCAAACCTGTATCATGCCTGTGTGCATACCCACTTAAACACTGGAAATAAAATTGTTTTGGTGACTCTTTGTGTGATTCAAATTCTTTCTGATGAACAGTTCTGAAACATCGTGTTTTTAAGTTGCAGTCAACAACTGCTCCCCTGCTCTCAGGATCACAAAAGCTGCAGTTCCTCCTGGATGAAGGACACTTCTCCTTAACCTTTTGTTTGTGGGGCCACACTGTGCAGGTCAGCAGGTGAGAGAGATTCAGTTGCTTAAATATTTTCATCTTGATACATAATTTGATTCTAAGTTACGCAGCAAGTGGGTTTGTGTTTAATGTGCAGGTTTTGTGAAGTCAGAATGAACATCAGTATCTGCCAATCAGAACAATACTGTAGTTTGGGTCTTGGACTTCTTAAAATTTTAACTAAAAAAATGTGTTTCTACCCTAAGGACTCATCTGTGTGTGAACTCTATCACTTACATTTTTTTATTCTATATTCCTGCACACCTACTTGAAAACAAAGCAGCTGTTCATCACTTTGGGTGTCCCTGTGTCTTACACTGTTTCTTGCTTGGCAGAGGATTAAAATTCTATCAACGTGTCCAGTTCCTGAGAGGAGAAGGAATTGTGGTACTGGGATGTGTTGGCTGACGTGCTTTTAGGCAGACCTCATTTCTTTCCAGAGTGACTGTAACAGTCCCATGCTTTGATCTGCTGTAGTTTTGATCTTTGTGAGAAATCATCATAAAAATTGGCTGTGAAGAAAAGTCCCAGATATGACAGCTAACCTCTGAAAGTTCTCACCACATAATTGGCTGCATCTAATACCAGGTCCTGTAAAAATGAGCCATGTTCTTGTGGTGTCTGTGCAAACTGAAATGTCTTTTCCTCCTGGAGCAGACAGGAGCTGGTGCGTTAGCACTGTTCCCATGTGCAGGGTCGGGAAGAATGGGTGTGTTTTGTGAAGGGCTGAGAAACTGAGGATGGTTCTTGTTTCAGTCATAACAGTGAAGTGTATTTGAACAAGGGCTTTCAGAATACAGTGTTGTGCCACCTCTAATGCTGTTCATCAGCGAGTACGCATTGTCTACTGCTGGAGCTGCATTTTATCCCATCATTAGCCTCAGAAACTCATCAGTGTGTGCTGAGCATCCACAGGAAGTCACAGAGGTCTCCTCAGGGAAGCAGTGTACTTAGGGAGGTGCACAGGGGGCCCCGCGGGTCTGCAGCTTACTCTGCTTTGACAGCCATTTTGATGGGCTAATTTCCACTTTGTTGTGTTCATAGATAACTGATAATTTTACTCCTGAACCCAGACACGTGGCTGTCAACTTTCGTGTTTGAGAACATAGAACTTTTATTCTACTAAATGAAGAAGAACACAAGATCTTCTGAAAAATTAGGAACTTAGAAAACAAACACACAAAACATGACTTGTATTGGCTGGCAGTGCTGCAGGTACAAATTTATTTAACCTCATCAGCCTCCATGGTATTCTCTGCTGCTGCACTGGTAGTGTGGAACATGCAGGGGAAACCCATGACTTGAGGGGGGAGATCTGCTCCACTTGAGGGGCATCAGGGAGGGGAGGTTACTGAGCTCCCCCTGAAGAAAGTAGTGACTGCATATCTGAGGCTGGAAAAACGCTGATGCTTTTTCTGCTTCTTGAAGACTGCCAAGATTTTGGGTCACCTTAAATTTCAGCCAGTGTGGCAGCTGAGAAGAGACATTTTTAGGAGTCATTGCGATGCCCTGATCTTAACAGCAGCTACCTCAGACCCTTGTCTGTAGTGTTTTTTTACTGTGTTGGGGATTTTTTTCTTTTTTTTTTTTCTTGCCGTTCTTCCCCCTCCTGTGGAAGAGAAGGGTGACAGTCTGATTGACTGACTCAAGAAGGGAAGTGTGTGCATACAATAGACTGTCCTGAGGTGGATACTGGTACTGTCAGTTCCCTCTGGAAGCTGGATTCGGGGGATGGGCAGCTCCACAGGGTTGCAGAGCAGGTGAGGGAGGCAGGGATCACTGAGCCCACCCCCAGCTCAGCCCTGTGCAGCCAGGGCAGGTTATTCTGGGCTGGGGCTATGGCTGGGCTTTGATTTCCACAGCTGAAAGCTCTACAACCTCCCTGGGCAACCTGTGCCAGTCTTTGGTCATAGAAAAAAGGTGGTTTTTTATGTTTAAACAGAATTTCTTAACATTGCTATTTGTGTCCTTTTTTTGTTTCTATATTTCATTAGAACGATTCAAACTGGCTTGGTAAGTACTTCTGGTCTGAGGACTGTTTGGAGCTGTGAAGCTGCAAGTTGTTAGGGACAGGATAAGCTGAGATCTGATGGAGAAATAATAAAAGTATGAACTGTTTTAGTAGCAGTGGTAGTGTTTGGACTTTTTAAATGGTTCCTAACAGCAATTCCTGCTTCAGTGGTTTAGTTTGAACTGCCTTTTCTGGAGTGTGGTAGCTGGAAGGTGCTGTGTGACTGCTTTTTAAGACTTTAAAGGGGTTGTTACGGTCCCCATTAGTATCGCTCACAGCACTGTTGATGTGGAATTAAGACATGGCCACAGTCCAGACAGTTTCATAACTTCTTTTGTGTCACTGCAGAGCTGAAGGAATATTCTTTGCCAAGCTGCACATTAAGAGCCTTGGGTTCCTGTGTAGCCTTTGAGAACCTCTCCACTTCGTTCAGGCAGGACGAAAGAGTTTGAAATGTGGCCTCATTTACTACAAAAAGCTGTGGTTTTGTTCCCAAAGCCAGGTCCTAACACCATTCACGTTTAGGTAGTAACCAACCAATTAATTGTGCCATCCTCTGGAAAGGGGCATGGGCTGATGTGTGGCCTGGAGGGGGAATGGCTTAAAGCAGGCCTGCAGTCCTTGAAGTGGTGCATGTACCTGTGGCTCCCAGTCATGAGACTCTCAAAAACTGCCTTAACCATCTGCTGTTGAATCCATGAGTTTATAAGCCTGCAGGAAGGGCTGCCTCTCAGTGGGGATCAGATGGATTTTGGCCCTGTGTGCTTCAGATGTCCTGCACATCCCTGCTTTTTCCTGCTATGTGCAGCCTCTTTGGCTCTGCCTTCCCACCTCTGTGTCCTGCCCAGCGCAGGGGCTCTGTGCTGTGTCACTTCGGTTTTGCTGCAGTCCCTCCCTGGAGGAGGAGCTGGCTGACAAAGGGATGGTGCTTACTCTGCTATGACGTCCTTGGCTGGCTCTGACTGCAGCAGGCAGCAGGAAGGTCCTGCTCACCTGGCAGCTCCTTCAGTGGGCTGCTTCACTGCTGGATTTCAGAGCAGTGGGGCTGGGGGCTGCTCTGCCAGTGCAGAGCTGCTGTTGCAGTGGTACCTGTCCCATGGCTTGTCCCAAACTTCAGCAGCAGCCAGCTCCACCAAAACGCCTCTTCATAACTCGTTTCCAGTGGGAAACCTGTCTTTTTCACTACTGTCCAATTCTGATTTCTTCTCTGTGCAAAGAATTGATTTACAGGCTTGATGGTTTCGTTGTGCTGAGCTACAACGTGTGTACAGCTCTTCCCTGTGTTTGTGAAAGCCTGATAACTTAATTGCTGGACAAGCAGGATGAAGAGGGAATAAATACTGCCTGTCTCGAGACAGTCCCGGCAGTGCTGCCTGTGCAGTGGGTTATGAGCTGGCTGAGCCTGGTGTTGTTTAGCTGCTGCACCCCAGCACTGAGCAAGTGCACCAAAAGTACAGGTCACAATGCACTGAGGCCTCAGGTGGGTGTAGTGTGCACTGCCTGATGGCAATTTTCACATTCAGCAGCACGAGCAGTGAGCAGAGCGCTGCCTCACTGCCTGTGCACAGCAGTGACTGTGCAGGGTTGTTGTTCATGTCTAAATTGAGCCAGATACACCAGATACAGAGTATGTGCTGCTTTAGCACCTGAAGAGGCTCTGAGAAGCAGCCATGGGAGCAGTGCCAGAGCCATTGGGCACCCTGCCTGCCTGTGCCATAGCTCATGGGGGACACCTCACGTGCCATTACAGAGGATCAGTTTTTAGTAAGTCACTGTTTTTTGGTAAGTGCCTGATCCTTGGGAGATGTTGGACAAACAGTTTAGGAACAAATCCTGCTCTGTCCATCATTTAGCTTGAGGTTCCATTTTGGCTGTGTGAAGGAGGAGCAGGTACCCAGCCTGCTGGTGCTCCGTGTGTGATGTCTGTTGTGTGGGGAGCTGGTAACAGCACTGGATCAGGCAGGTTCCCTTTAGAGCCAGGGAACCGTGTACTCCGTGCGTGAGAAAGCAGAGAACAGAGCAGGCACTGGAGCCACCAGTCCCTGCTGTTCTGCCCTGGCTGGAAGGGAACTGGCTTCACTCCAGTGGGTGCCTGTGGGCGCTCTGACCACGCCTGAGCTTTGCTTTGCCTTGGAGCACCCCGGCCTGTCCCAGCTCGGCTCAGCCTGGCACTGAAGCTCCTGTGCTCCGCAGGCGCCTTGGCTGCCGTGCCAGCGGAGGGGATGGCACTCAGCCTGACCCCCTGGAGGCAGACTGTGCTGTGTTCCTGAGGTATGGCTCAGTGCTTACATTCTCCAGCTGCATGGGATGCACCATCCGAGGGCACCACCTTGGAATGATGCTTCCAGGAAACTTCCCCTTTCACAAGGGGAAATAAAGAATACTGCAAGGTGGAAGGGATGGTACCTCATTCAATCACTCAAAGGTTTTCCTTTGCTTGCTGGTTTTCTAACTTGGAGTTCCAGCAATAAATTTTTATCGATATAAATTTGAAAGACACCATTTTGAAATTAATAACTATGTATGGCCTTAATCTGGGGAAAATAAATCCAGGTTTTCTCCTAATGGCCTAACACCCTCAGGCAAACAGCTGAACAGCCAATTGAGACCATCCGTAAAGTTACTAGTGACAAGATACAAATATATAAGCATGCAGCCCTTTATTTTTGTAAAGATCTTTGCTTATCATAGTTCTGTATATTACATTATGGTGTTATACAAATAAATTTATTTACAAAACCATTAGCTATGCAAGTTTCTTGCTCTTCTCCTATTTAACTGATATCCATCTTTTTCAACCCTTCCCCATATATATTTTTAAGCATGCATAAAAATTAACTTTGGTGTGGTAAAACTACTCTATGTGCCCAGCCACATACAGTATTTATTTATTTATAGATATTTATAGATATGTACAAAAGTTTGCCAGTATACAGAACAGTACTGAAGTGTACATTTTAAAATCCACAATGCAATACATTAATGGGCTACCAGGTCTCAGTAAAATAAAACTGAAGGAAAAAGGGTGGATTTAGCTAAGAAAAAAAGTAATCAGCAACTATCTATATGTGTAAAACAATTTATTTTTTCCTTGGCTGGCAAATTCTTAAATATAATCTGAATGGCAGTGCAATAAGTTGAGTTGCCTCATACACACATAGACCAGTCTTGTTCTGTTTCTTGTGCAGAGGTTTACTGTCCAGCATACTACTTTCAAATGTACATTACAATAGTATCAAAATGTTTTGGCAAAAAGATCTCGAAAGGAACCGTGACATTTGTTGACAAAAATAGAAATCTGTAACAAAGCTAAATAACACCAAAATAAAAGAAAAATATTTTAGTTTCAGTTTTACAGTTGAATATAATCACACTTTAGTATATCTCTGTTCACTTCTAGACCCCATAATGAAAAATAGCTTTATACAAAACAACTTAGTAAATTTTTAACCATACAATTCCCCATGCTCAGTACACCGCTGTGCACACGCAGTCAAGTTCACTCACACACCTTCACACTTTTTGTAAGAGGTGCTGCCTATAGAAAGAAAATGCTCTTTTATCATTACAACAGCAACAGTTTTCCAAAAAGCTTCACTCTAACCTAGTGTAGTAATTCAGTATTTAGCACGTGATTAGTATTAAGCCTCCAGCAATACAGCAAAATGGTTACATTCCCTGGTTAAAATATTGGCTGCGGATTCTTTGAAAGTGAACAAAAAGCCTTGGTGACCTGGCAGGTGTGCTGTGCTTAGCCTTTAGGATGGCTCCTTGACCGTGGATGGGGCGGACTTGCCGGCATTCCCGTTCTGTGCCTTGTAGCTGTTGAAACTAGGGGTGTGGATTGTCCTGATGCTCTTCATACCTTGGCTCAGGGAAGGAGGG
>VWZT01013670.1:688782-876410 GCA_013397055.1 Pachycephala philippinensis
GAGAGAGAGGAGGGGGGGGAGGCAGAGGAGGAAGGAGGGGGTGGTCGGCCGTTCTGAGTCTGTAGCGAGAACGAGGGGTGGTGACCTTTCCCTGGGTAAGTGGGGCTCTGAAACTTGGAGGAGCCGTTAGAGACAGAGGGGATGAGGGAGGTAGAGTAAGTGATGCGACCTGTCTGAGGACCGAGAAGGGAGGAGGAAGGAATGGAGGTTTTAGTAGGTGGATTAAGAGGGTTAGAGCTGTCACCGCTAGAAGCAGGTGCTGAGCTGCTTTTCCCAGAAGTGGGAGAAAAGGCTGGGATCTTAGAAGCAGGTAGGGTAGGAGAAGTAGCCTTATAGTCCCCACCAGCTTTCTTAGCACTTCCATTAGCCTGCAAATAAAGATGTCAGGAGACAGTTTGTCAGAAAGCCAGTAACACGATAAACCAACAGGACCTGGGAAAACAGCCCTACAGAGAATCAGAACTAACAGTTCGAGGCCTGAGCTAAGTCCTGCAGCCATGGACTGGACCTGGTAGAAAACCCAAAGTGCCCAACGGAGAGTGCAGAAAGGAAGAGCCAAGAGAGCTTTGTGAGAAGGCGCGACCTACGAGTTACAGACCAGGCACTACGTGGCCATGCTGCGCGTTATTAACGTGTGAGAGACGTCCTGCCGAGGTTAATGTGCACCCACTGCCACCTACACCAACGGGTTAGTGTCCAGGGCTTCCTGTAAAGACTCTCTGAACAGAAGCATTCCCAGTTCTCCTAAGAAACCACCACATTTACCAAATGGAAAGTAAACAGGTAGTTGACGTCTTAAAATTACAGCTGAATACCACAGTTAAAAAAAAAAAAAAACCAACCCCAAAACCAAACAAACAAAAAAAGCAGCAGGTGTTTTATTGCAGACATGCATGCACAAGCATGGTGAAAAGATCAGTACTGTCATGCCCCCAGGATCCAGGACGTCCAGTTAGACCTCAGGCATCCGATATTTGGTATAATCTCAGTCAGTTACTGGAGTTTTTAAATAAACAAACAACATGAAATGTCCATCCAAACACCGGGTTTAGGGTAAAACTACCTGTCTGTATTGGCGTGGATCCTGCAGCTTGTGCTGTTTGCCTGATTTCTCCATGCTTCCTTGTCTAGTTTTTGAAGCCATGGGGACGGGCATCCGGCTTGTCTGGGAGGCAGCGCTGGAGCCCTGCGGAAACGAGTGGAGGGGCAGGGAGGGGAGACAAGAAGGCGTGGTCAGTGCCGGAGTGCTTGGAGAGAGGACCGCACACCATGCGCCAAAAAAAGCCACAGTACTACATGCAGGGAAAGTTCAGGAGCTTCACACCGCAGGTGTTAATTTCCAGAATCAAATGGAGAAAACTGCTCAGCTACTGATCAGCCTGGATTTCATGTCAGTGACGCTTGTCATTTCACACAGCGGATTATTCGACCCAGCTCCCCTGCATTTGCCCATCACCAATCAGCAGCAAAGATTATAAAAATCCCAAAAACCAATGGTCTATTAGCTGTTAGACACCCTGTGGGGAGCCCAAACAAGCCACCTGAAAGGAAGCAAACAAATCACAAGACCCTCTTGTTTAATGGTGATTATTGCAGATTTTAGAAAGCAGCTGGAGGTTTGATTTCTTGGACTGAGGTACCTTACGTGAAGTGGCTGGGAGTGATGCAGGGGGCTCTACACCAGCAAGGCTCTCATCCAGCACTACACGCTCTCGGGATGGGGTCTCTGGTACTATCTGGGCAGAGAAGGGGACAGTGCTTCCCTCAGAGGTGTATGTGTTTTCAGGGATAGGTTTTGGACTCATTTCACTGATGGTGTTTTCCAGCTGCTTTATAGTCTGCTCAAGGCTGTCTAGCGTTCTGTATGTACTTTGTCGAATTTCATCAGTCCTAGACAGGGACACTGCAGCTCCGGAGGGTCCCTCTTGCTTCCCAGAAGGACTTTTATCACTGTCCTCAGGCTGAGACCTAGTGATTTCAAATCTCTTTGCTTCCTTGTGTTGCTTCAGGGTCCCATCTTCCTCCTCTTCTTCATAGACCACAACCTGCAAGGTCTTCTTCCCAGTCTTGGTTCCTGTCCTTATCGCCTGCGTCAGAGCGGCCAGCTGCTTTTTAGGAAATTTAAACTTAAATTTTTTCTTAGAATCCTGCCTGCTTCCCAACTGATCGGCAGAGTCTGAGTTCGCTTCTGTGTTCAGCCCATAGATCTGACGGTATTTGTTAAAATTTGTCTTTGTGCTTTCCTCCTCTGCAGGAGGTCTGCTTTCTACAGAGTCAGACTGAAGGTTAAATAGGTACGGCCCCTGGGGACCGTGAGCTGCTGAATGTTCTGTGGTTGCTTTTCTGTCATTAGCTACTGGGGACTCTTCCTTCTGCCTCTCAGAGACTTCATGTGCTTCATGTTCGTCCTCCTCCTCTTCTTCTTCTATCTTTTCATCTGTCATCATCTTTTCCAACTCCTCATCACATTCCTCAAAAATTGTAGAAAGCCGTTTGTACGCTGACCTAATATCCATCGGTTCATCAAAAATTATGATGACAGGTTTTTTGTCCAGACACACCACTGGCTCCTCGCTGTCTGTGTTCTCAGGGATGCCCTTCTCTGATGCCCCATCCTTCCTGGCGTCAATGTTGACTGTTTGCACATCTCCTCCTTTCCGGCTGACTATGTCATGAACTTCCCCACTTGAGAGCACCTGGACAGCTGTTTTAGTAATCATGAAGGCAATGTTTTCTGTGGGTGGGTTGTCTTCACCTGGAGAGCTGGCTGGAGAGTCTGTGTCTTCAATGCTGCTCATACTGTTTGCTCTGGACACTTTGGGTCTCAGCACAACCTGATTGTAGTTGACTGCAGAGACTTCTTGCTCCTGCGAGGAAGGTTGAGGCCCCGCAGCCTCCTGCGTGTGCCTCAGGACAGGGGCAACGCTGCTGATGGGGATGTGCTTGCCCGTGCTCTGCAAGGCTTCACCCTGCAGAACCTCCTGGTGAGCATCTCTTGACAGTCTGTAGTTTGGCTTTTGTTTTCCAGTCTCAAAAGCTGGAAAATGTGATCCTAAGATATCTTGAGCCCCTCTTCGTTTGTCCTCCTCTGGCAAACTGACACCAGACAGGTTTGTGCTCATATTCTGAAGGTTTTTGTTAGAATAGTCTGTACTGTCTACAAACAAACCCTTGCTAAATGTAGGACTGTCATTCATTGAAAAGCCAATTTTACTGTCAGCTGTACTGGATGAATCAGAACCCAATTCTTCTTCAGTTCTCCCTTCCCTCTTCTCTTTAGGATGGTCACTATCTGTGGGAGATCCTGTTGTAGCCCCATACACCTAAGGGGGAAAGTTGCATTACTTAGTTATTCAGGGCTTTTACCTTTACAGGACTTTTTTTTCCCGCAAGATTAATCTCCGGGGAAGCGCAGACCTCGTGAACTCACCACTCCATTTACTGCTGCAGAGACATGTCTCAAGTTGTCATCTGATTCCTGTCTTTCTTCGGGGCAAAATTCCAAATTCTGGCAGAACAGTGCATGATGTTACTGCTTTGTGCTATGCCTTAGGTCAGGATGGGATGCTACCTTGTTTTAACAAGGCCTCCAGAATATGCAAAAGCACATTAATTACCTTATTTCCAACACAGTGCTCCTTGACCTGTTCACCTTCCAGCTAAAAACTCGCCCATGTTTTTATAAGACTGAAGTTGAAAGTCTCACACTATCTGGTCTCACACATTCTGCTGGGACATATGAAAGGGAGGCTGACGTGGAAGGGCTGGCAGCAGGGCAACACGGCTTGCTGGCTCTCCAGAGAGCCAAACACGAAAGCCTGGCTCACCTTGAAAGGAAGTTTTATATCAGTAAAAGCTGATTTTCAAGTTATATTTTGCTGCTTCTAATGCTGCTCACACCTGAGCAGTGCTGCTCCATCACAATTAGTATAATTACCGTCTGAGCACTTCTAAACCCTTGCTGCAGCTTAGAAGTATTCCATCAAAATTACCGGTGGCACCCTGTGGTGCCTGTGGAAGTGCAGAATGAAACACTGAGCTACATTCACTTATAGCAGAAATGCCAAACACCAAACAGAGAGGTCATCCACTGGCTCAAAGGAAGTATGTATATTCCCAGCAATGAAACCTTAGGGGGACTTTTTTCTTTATTTGCGAGTGAGGACCCCTGGAAATGCTGTTTCATAACACCAGGCTTTTCTCTGCGGCTTGGTTTAAGTGCTTGTGACAACTTAGGAGAAACATCAGTCATCAGGGTGAAGGACTGACCTGAGGAGACACCATGACTATGAATGAGTAAGAGAGAAATCTACAGTCAAAAGACAGCTCACCAAGAAGGAAAGTAATTTGGCCTTGAGTGCCCGAAGGCAGTGAACCAAAAACAATAATGCTGACATTGCTTGCTTGAGACCAGAAGCTGACTCCTAACACACCACAAGGACAGAATATACTTATGTGAACATCGAGACGTGCAGAACAGTCATCTCCCAACTGAGATGGATGAGTGATGGTGCAGAAATCCCCAGGTTGGTTGTGCATGCACACCCCATGCATACAGAGGTTCACCAGGTATAGTTTCTACACCTTATGTGATGTTTTCTTATGTACTGTTGGAGGATTTTACACAGAAAAAACTTTACTCGCAATCAAAACACAGAAGCAAGAAAGTCACCAGAGTCACAGTTCACCCCCACAAAGGCTTTTTCAGCAGTAACGAGGCTGAACAGCTGCTCCGTGGATACCATGACATCCCTCATATTTCTAAATGAGGAGGAGCTGTCAGGCAAAGCAGCAGAGCAGCAAGGCCTCGGTGGGAGGCTGACGCTGTGTGCACTTGGTGCTGAGAGGCGCTGAGGGAACCAAACACCAGTGACCCCCTCAGGCCCCGACTGCCCAGTGCTCAGCACCTCCCAGTCCCAAGACATGTCAGAGCCCCCAGAATTAGGACAAGCCACTTAATGGCATTTGCTGCCTCTGGATATGCTGACTGCATATCTTTTTCTAGCAAGTTCCCCTTCTAGTTCCAAGCACCAGTGCAACACCTCACGGTGCCCTTGTACAATATATCTCCTTTTAGGAACTGCCGCTTTTCTGCTAAAAAAATAAAACCACAACAAAACTCATTTCCTCAATGATTTTATCATGACCATAATGTTCCATATTTAAAGCAAATAAACACTCTGTCGTGTCAGATTACAAAAACAGATCTCATTAACCTTAATTTCCTGGACTCTGTGTTATTCAAATAAATACCAGTTTATGGCAATTACTTGGCAGCACCTTTCAAAGAAATATTTGTGTTACAGGATGTGCAATGTCCTGAGTGATGACCCAGGATTTTATATAACAATATGATCTTCTCATTCTGACAACAGTAGTAATGAAGATGAATTCACAATTTTTTTCTCTGTAACACTGTCATACATTCCTCAACAAAACAATTTTTCCTTTTTCCCTCATACCCATGGGCCTGTACCCTCACCCAGCCAGCTGTTTGCAGCTTTAGACCAGAACCTCTGTTTGGGCAGCTCCAACACAAGCCCTTGAGTGCAGTGCCCTGACCTGGCAGCTTTTGCATACACACACAAAATGCACGAGAAGGTTGAAGTGCCATGCTGAAGAGCTGTTTCCTTCCCCACCATACCCACCTTCATTGCCAGCTGGCATTTGGCTGATGAGTTGTCATGCTTGCACAACGCCCCAACCCCAGCAGTGATGCAACTCATTATTATTAAACGTAAAATAGAGGTCTGCAAGGATAGAAATATTTGTCCTTTTCTTGTCCTGCACATTGGCTGCCTGCTAAGTCCAATCAACTCAACTGGCAACTCCAGTCCACGCACAGCTGTGAAATTTACCCCAACCTGGCTACAGCCCCAGACACACAGCACCTCTTCTCAGTCCCATGACTGAATTTTGGGCATTAACTTTCAGCATAAGGGCAAATTCCCCCATCCACTTTGACTCTGTCATCCAATAAACTGAATGGGATTCCTGAATATCTACCAACTATTTCTGGGACCCACAAATGAAACAAAATATAGCACATATTCTCTAAATCGGCTCTAGAGACTGAGAGGAACCATTCATTCCTCTCAAGCTTAGGAGAAATGCTTAACCATCCATCGCCAGAACAGGAGGGGAGGGATGTTCTAAGTAGCATGAGCATCTCTGACAGAAGCTGACGGATCCTGTTTTGATTTCACAGAATCATAAAACTTCATGCAAGCATTGTACAATAGCTAACGAGACACATAATATAATTGAATACAGAGTTCCATATGAGCATTTCTGAGCCATACGGAGATAAAAGGAAGGAAACCGCTGGGCAGTGGTGGGTGGGGGTTAAAGAGAACAGGACACAAGAGATAAGATTAGTTTTGAAGGAAAGAAGGTTATGCCAAGACCGGGTGGCATGTCTACAATTGCCACTTGTTACCTTCTTTTCCTTGTGATGCATTAAAGTCCCAGGCCTTATGTCTTTAACATGTGTATCATTTCTGGACTGTTCAGCATGACTGTTTGAGTTTACATCCATAAAAGAGCACTTCTGGAAAGCCTAGGAAATAAATACTGCAGGTTATCAGGAGACCAAGACTTTTACACAGAAATATCTGGAGATGACCAGCTACAAAGAGAGCACTTGTTTTAATAGTCACAGCTCAACAATGTTATCTACAAATTTGTGAGATAATAATAGAGATTTTGGACTATCAGATTAAGAGAACCAGGGCATCCCCTCCAGCCTGTCAAGACTCTAACATCATGCTGACCTCAGTGCTCCCTGTAAGGAGGACAAGCTTGATTTCTGAATTAGCAGATGATGAAGGCACACAGAGATGCTACAGACAATTCAAACTCAAGTAAGAAGCCCATGACAAGCTTAGGGCTTGTGACAGCACCTATTTCCTTGTGGCTGATAATCATGCAGGAGTTACATAACTCCACTTCTCCCACACAAACTGTTATTAAAACTTTAAACATGGAGATGTGCCTTTGCCACAGTCTTTGATAATGAGCCATAAGCTGGCTGTCCCAACATATGGATTTGTGGACACTGGTGTCCCACCATGCGTCCCCCAGGGCATGGCCCAGACTTTTCAGCCATTTCTTTTGCTATCTTCCTTTTATTTCCTTTGAGTTTCTCTACCCAACTAGCTCCCAGATCTGGAGGAGCAAAACTATCACTGTCACTATCACTGTGCAGTGCAGGCAGCAAATGTGCCTCACCAGAATTTCTGCAGGCCTTTTACTGGCACATAGCCTGCCTTCAGTGAGATATACAGGGAGGACACAGCAAAGAGGGGGGACTGCTCACAGGAGTCAGACATGCAGTAAGATTATATTCATATACCATGTGTTAGGGAAATTATTTGATTCCTGGCAGCTCATGAAATTAATAGCCCTGATTACAGATTAGAATCAGACCTGTTCTTTAAATACTGTATTCTTCATATGTATTACATGTTTATGAAAAATCGGAAAAGTAAGGATAACAAAAAAAAAAAACAGTGCAAAAAATCAGGATGTAGACTTTCTTCTGGTTTTCCATTACATCCTCTTTGTATGTGTTAATAGACCAGAAGACCTAAGATGACATGAAACTAATAGAAAAAATAGCCTTTCTCCTCACAATACAGGATATGGACTTTTCCCCAACTTACCCATTTGTGAGACCAGTGATGTGGGTTTGAGTTAAGCATCCTCAATGTCCTTCAGGCCTTAAGTGTCAAAAAAGCTATTTCCCTTTTGTATTTTTTTATCACCTCTGCTCTGAAATATCTATAACAGTCTCCAAATAGTTTGTGCTACAGCCACTGATTACTATGATGCCTTTTTCTGCTACATTAAAATTCTTCACATTGTACTAAAGTTTCTTCTGAACCTTCACATTCTTAACAGCCTTTTCAAATGGGAGACACATGGATACTTAGTCCTGGATGCAGCAGCACAGTGTGGATCTCACTGATCCTGTACACAGAGATAAAAACATGCCACATTCTCACATCTACACCCAAAGCAGACACAGTTTTGTGGCAACAGCACTGACCTGGGTGCTCCTGTCAACTTGTTACTGCAGCTCCTGTTTCTTTCCAAGACATGCAGGTGTGGCCTGGCCTACATGCTGTTGTTCTTCATGGGGACTTTTTAGTTCAGCAAAGCTTTATGACCGTTAAATGACTGCTATCATGTCTCTGCTTTCATTCTCCACTGATCTGAATTAAGATGATTTACACAGTAAGGATTTTAAATGAATTTCCAGGTTCTTGATGAAAATACGAAGAGACACTGGGCCTGTTGCTGCTCCCTATGAGACCTGTCTATAAACACCTGCATCAAGGCCAGCAATCTCAAAACCAGACAGCTCTCAATCATGCTGTGATAGGGGGCTTTTTTGGTATACTCTGAGGTGCCAGATTTTTATGAGAATGTTGTGTGATGTTTGATCAAATGCCTTACTAAAATGTTTATAGGTATACAATTCAGTTCAAGGAGTCAAACCTGTTACTTGATCAAAGAGTGTTGTTTGCTTTGACAGCTCTCTGTTCCATTACATGGTGCTCACTGGCACAACTGTTTATGTCTGTCCTTTAGTTATTCAATAATTGAATCCCGTATCTCATTTTCCATCTTTCTTCCTATGACTGATATCAAACTAATGAGCGTGTAGCTCTTAGATCAGACAATTTGCTCTTTCTAAAACATGGTACTCTGTTAAACTTCTAAAATATACCTGGTATTTGGTATTGGTTTAAAATGAGTATTGCTAGTCCCCAAAACTAGCATTTGAACACCCATTCCCTGTTGAGTAACCATGCCTATTTCTCCTCCTTAGCTACCCTCAGCCCCGCTTTCCATACCTTAACCTCCAATTCATTGTCACCAGCTGCAAGGCAGAGGGTTGCTTTCCCAGAGACAGAGATGCCATGACAGCTTCCGTGTCCCCAGCGCTCCTGTCCCTCTGGTCACCAGCACACAGAGAGGGGATAAGGGCAAACTGCTGCTCTCACTGCTGCAAACCAGCACTGGTGGGTGAGAGCTGAGCAGGAGCAGGGTGCACCCATCAGATGGAACAGTTACTGCTCCATGCCCCTGTCTCCCATGCTCCAAATGCCCCCTGGGCAGCACCAAGCCCTCCTGCTGGCAGGTGGACAGCAGGGATCATCTCATGTTGTGACAGTGCTCCAAAACACCAGAAGTTATAGCCAGTTAAGCTGATCCACATCTCCTTTCCTCATGTGGCCATGGAAGAGGCCCCTGGGAAGCTGGAGCTTACAGATGGTAGCTGGAATAGCTGGCATTTACTGCAGCATTGCCATCACTAAAGTGAGCTGTCCTATGTGATGGAAGGACCAGCAAGAAAGCACACTTGTACGCCACTGTCAGAGTGATGTACCAGTTACACCACGGGGATCAGGCAATGTCTCAGGGTTCAAACACTCTGGGAAACTTTGGACCACAGCACAGCCCACCAGGAGCAGACCCAGTTACTCTCTGCTCCCACCAAAGTTAGCACAGATGACGGGCTCTCAGCACCTTGCCAGCCTGGTTCTAGGTGAGCAGCACTAGGCCAGAGAAAACCACACCGAATGCACACCAACATTTTACTTGTTCCACCTGCATGTGCAGGCTTCTCCAGTGGCAGCTACTGCATTCTTGACCACTCTCTCAGCTCCAGACCTCTTGAACAAAATTTGGGAATACTTCCAAAAAGTGTACTGCTCAGTGCAACAAAGTGGTACCAGGTGAGGCTAGCAGACCTACTTTCCTTCACGTTCTGAGCTGGAAATTGCACTGAGGCTGTACAAGTGACACTGGGCATAGGTGTCCTCATGTGCAACCCAAAAGGCATACCTGTAATTCTGCCATTATTTTATCTCCTTCCTCTTCCTCTTCATCTTTTGCAGCTGGTGCTACAGCATGCCCTGTGCTCCGAGACAATGCCTGATCCTCTTTAGGGGCTTTGGATTGTGCTATTTGCCCAGCATCTTCACTGCATTCCTACAAGTAGATGAGAAAGCACAGACAGATAACACAGTTGAACCCTCCTGATGCAAAGTAAACACCAAAAATTCAACACTACTGCAACGCCCCTCTTGCAAGGTCCCCATTCCTGCTACTTAATCAGTTCAAAAGCAACCAATATTGCTGATGTGATTATATGTTCACAGATTAAAAAGCTTCCTAAATTGGACTTGCCTCCACTTCCTTCCCCAGAACAGATGGGGAAAACAAGCCCAAAGAAACTAATTTGCAACATTTCTGTAAAAACACTCTCAAATCTGACCTGATCTTCCCCATCTGTTTAAGGCATGCTTCTCTTTTTTTTATTTTTAATCTTCTTACCACTCTAAACGAAAGCAGCCTGTGGCTCGCCTGCTGCATTGCTAGGAGATAAGAGCAGCAAGACTGCTGTAAACAGAACTGATCAAATCTTACTTGTTCATTTGGCCTAACAGAAGTGCATCCTGGTAAGCAGTTTCAGTAGGACATAGCTCTGTCTCAACTTATTTTGTGGTTTATAGGCCCAAGCCTGTGTCGTGTCTCTTTGCCAGCCTCTCATCAGGAGTGCCTAGAGTATGAATCATCGAACCTTGACAGCAGCAGCTTCTTTTCTGGCTGTATAGATGACCTCTCCTGATCTCGTCGTGGTCAGTCCTGACCCTGGCAGGTAACTGCGCCGCGGAGGTGGAGGAGGTGGAGACTTGGTCAGCTTGTCATTATCCTGTTCTCCATCAGGAACTTCTTCTGCAGGTAAACAGAGCAGCACAAAGTAAGCATAGGTAAGGAGAGGAAAATAGTGTTTGCATACCTGCCTCAACGGGAAAGGAAAAAAATGTCTTAAAAAGTCCTGTTGCTAAATATATAAAAAGAAACACATTTGGTATTCAAGTGTAACTACCTCCAATGAAAGTAAAGAGTGCTGCACTTGCACAGAGAAACTGGGTCACTTCACCCAGAAATTTTCAGCAGAACTCCTGTCCTCCAGGCCACTGCAGCTGAGTCTCAGCCATCGGTGTATGAGTGGGATAGCAGAGCACATGTGTAAAGAAACAGGTAAGATGCAGATTCTAGGTACCCAGTCACAGACAGTGGCCCCCAGGCTCCTTTGAAAGCAAGGCCACTGACATGGATACAAGTGAGACACCAGCCTGGAGGCTTCTCATTGTTCTCAGCAATTCTGAAGCAACCAGCACACGTTTCTGCTCTGCCTGGGAGGAGCTGCTGGCAAGGCGCAAGAAGCTGAAGAGTTCTGTCTGTCTCATAGCTGGACACAACTAGCTGAGCTCAGACAAAGGCTGAGTGAAAATGTAAGCAGTACTCTAGAGATGCCACCTTTGCATTTCAGTGAGTCCTCTCACCTCTGAGCAGGGCAGGGGGTCACCAGAGGCAACTGCACTTGCTCCTCTTCTTAGGGAGCATTTATTTTCACTTAACTTGCTATAATTCTAGGAATGCACAGTTTTGCCTTTGAATTATCACAATAAGAGCGCTATATTTCACTAAGCCAAGAAGATTGACATACCAAATGCAAAGGCTGACCAGAATCAGCCCTTGCTTTCTGAGGAGAGTCCTCCTAGGGATGACCAGTGTCTCAAATTGGCATTGCCCCTGAGGATGCTTCCCCACCAGCTGCCACTTCCTCCTTCCCACTGTCCCTGGACAGCATTATTTCCAGAAGCAGCATTACCCTGCTCATGACCTGGCCCTGTGTGTTTCTGGTTACAGGCTAAGCATCATAAATATGGCAACAGCCACTATTTTCACACTGCTGTTTACAGTGTTTATTTTCAAGAGCAAAAGAACGACCTTTCTGCAGCTACTCAGTGTTACATAAACAGCTGGAATAAATATAATCCAGAAAGATAAAACATCCTTTTGGGATTACCCAGCTGTTTAGGGCTAAGTGTTCCCTCTGGGCAAATTATTGCACAACTTCCCACTCCTGGGGCTCTGTCAGGCTCCTCCAATGCTCCAGCTGGCCCTGGGGACTGGATGGAGCCCTTTTCTGACCCGGCTTCATCTTTGTTTCCTTCTTAGCTCAAATGTTCTTTGAAGCTGCTTAAGCTTAAAGAAATGTTCAGTTGTATTATCTCCCTCCCTGGTTATCTGGCACTCACTTGCAGGATTGCAAGAAGAGTGAATTTCCAGATGCACTTGACATAGACCTCTTCTTTGGTCAATACACACCACTCAGTTTTTAATTACATCAGATGTACTTCTGCTGTAAAATCAGAGTAATTCTCCAAGATGATGTTTAGCAGACTGTGATGTAGGGCCTTTGCAAATCCCTACTCATTTTAACGGGCACAACCCATTACCCTCAAACTGGTAGTGACTCTGACTGCAAGAATTCCAAGTTTTTCTCCCACTTAATGAGAGCAAGGTTGGATGAGAGACATGGAAGGCACAAAGAAAACATGATTCCTACCATCTCATTCACATCTCTGACATATTCATCCATCTCCATCTCCAAAAGGGGAGATAAAAAGGAGGAACACAGGCAAGAAATACTGTCACTGAGTGTGGCAGGTGCACTGGTTATTGAAGGCTAATCCCTCTCACATTCCTTAGCTGGAGTCATTAAGGAGAGGTTGTGGTGGGATTTGCTCATGGTCAGTGCAGTGACTCTAGGCTAGTCATAAAACTTCAAAGCTGGATTTCTATTTTATTTACTGAACAATTGTATTTTCCCAATATAAATGGGAAGGAAAAAAAACTTTGGAGGAAAAAAATGTGGGGAAGATCTTAGTCTGTTATTTTTTTTCTTCTGGCATATTTAGAGAGGGAGGAGTAAATAAACAAGTTTAACTCACTAAGCCTGAGACTGCCCATGAATAAAACCTACTCATTATGGAACCTTCCTTGGTGCCAAAGGGCTCAGCACTTCTGTGAACAAAATGGGAGTTGTTTGTTGCCAGCTGTTTCACTGAACTGCAGCATTTTTCAATAGGCACAGATAGACTGGAATTAATTGCTCCCACCACACAGACTTCTACTTGTACCAAAATAAATCCAAAAGGTTTAAAAATAATAATGCGTGCCTTGAGGCAGCCTCTGCAGTCAGATAAACTCTCTTTAATGGAAGCTACTGATCACTCATCACTTGCAAAAATCAGGGTGTTCTCACATATGAAGGCACAAAGAGAGATGAAGGAGACCAATTTCTAAAGTACATGCTAGAAACAATCCCCTAATTTTTCACTGAACAATCTTGATACAAATATGAGTTAGAGTCAAGACATTAAAGAAGTATTTACAGAGTCATCTGAATGACTGTATAAAGCATGTAATTTTATTTTGCTTTGTGGTTTGCAGAGAAAAAAGAAAAGGTTTCTTCACTGGGAGAGGTTCTGTGTGGAGAATGGATGAGACAACACAAGCTGGCAACATGACCTATCTGGGTTCTGCAGTTGAGCCAACAGAGGGCTCTGCTAATTTATGGCCAAAAATTTTTATGAATTCTGTTGGTAGATAGGTGGTCTGTCTTTTCTTATGTTCCTCAGTTTTCAAGTCTACAGCAGACTGGCACTGAACTTTTCATCCTCAGTCATAGAAGAGCTGCGTGGTATGTGAGACATTTAATCAGAAATTAAGGAAAAGTTTTGCTGTTCCTGTATTTATGTTACTATTGCAGGATTCATTATGCACAACAGAAGGCAAATGTCTCAATCTCATCAAACTTGTTCTTAAATCTGCTGGCTGCACACTGTGCAAAATTGTATTCTAGAAGTGGATTAGTTAACTAGGCGACTTACAAAACTTCTCAGTTACTGTGCTCTGCACTTTTTAAGATGTCACAGCTCACTGCACCCATATGGTACTTATTTTCACTGGCTTCTTCTATTTATGCCACACATTACACAAGCTAATTGTGTTGATAGCCAGTAATCTCACTGAACGGTGCCAGAATTCTAAAATTATTTTGTGAGGTTCAACAGAATTTATTTTAAACATGTATGTTGCAAAACATCCAAGAAGCCAAAACTTGGCAGTGTCAAAGGTACACCCGGAACAAAATGCTGGATCTGAAAACACTCCTCCCAAATTCTATATGAATTTGTCTACACAAACCCTAGGGCATTATTTTTCAGCTTTTTACTATGTTGGCATGCCAAACCTTGAGTGCAGCACGCAGCTCTGACCTCCACAGCTCCAGAAGGACACAGTGGAGTTAAACAAGAGTAACTGAATCTAGCCTGGGGAGGGAGCAGCTGGCCGGGATGGAGGGACCACAAAGGCTGAAAGTTCACAGTTTGAAGTCTGTGGGGCAGGCTGAGAGCTCCAGGATATGATAACAGTTTATCCACTGCCTTCATGATTTTATAAAGGAAATGAAGAGGCGTTGTTTGCCAAATGGCAGAATATTAGAACTATGGGGAACTCAGTGAAGCTGGTATGATACCAGTTTAAAAGAGATGAAGGAAAGGTCCTTCACAAGATGGGAGGTTGCTGCCACAGCAAGGGGATGCAAATTGTATAAGCAAGTATAGAGGAAATACTGGATAGAAGTTCCATAATGGATATGGAAAGGAGGAGATTGGGATAGTCCCTTTAAAATCATGTGGGGGTGCTGGAAGACTCCTAGCAGACTGCAGGAGGCAGCTGGGTTCTGTGGTCCCCACACCCAGTGTCTCCAATTGCCTGTCAGAGACTGAGCCAGATGGACCCTTGCATTTGTAGCTGGGTAAGAATTTTACAGCTGATTCATGTTTGGCTAATGGGATAAATCCAAGGTTGACCGAGGCATCTTCTTTGCTCCTTGGATTTTGAATAAATTCAGACATGGATTGGTATGTTAAATTGTGAAAGAAATAGGACTGGAAGAACATCTCACCATCTTGCTACCACAAAGTAGCTCTACCTGTGTGATTCTAGTTCAGTGCTAGTCTAAGTCATTCTGTACAGTAATGGGGATCTCGTATCCTCCTCATTGCCTCATGTAGCTTCAGTGCTTCACTTTCCTTATCTTTCTGAGGTTTTTTCCTAATGCCTAACCTGGATCTTCCTGCTTGCAATTGCCAACTTTTACCACGGTTCTATCCACACACAGCAAGTTATTCTTGCTTTTTAAAGCAGATTTTTGTGTATTCAGAGATTGTTTTGTCCTTCCTCAAGATCACAGCAATCTGTAAACTGAAAACATTCTAGAAAGTCAGAAAAGTAACCTTTCCTTTCCAGATATGCAATTCCTTAGCCCCATTTACTCTAGCAAACCTTACCTGAGACTTCTAGCTTTTCTGCTGCATCCCCTTTAGGCAAGACTGCTGGCTGGGGAGGCATCTCCAGGTTAGGAATTGACTTCATTATATTGGCCTGGGCCTCTTCCAAGAGCTTTTCAAATTCTTTTCCATTGTAGTGATCGAGGTTTTGTCTTTTCTCTTCCCATTTCTTTTCAGCTTTCTAGACAAAACCAGTAAAGCATCTATTTATTTTTCTGATTTCCATTGTGATCACTTACTTAAAAATAAAATCCATATGTAAACATTATAGGTCAGTATGGATAGATTCTTTTGGTTCTAGTCAGCAACTAAAGGAAATACATGAACAGTACCTGCACACTGTTCTGACTTGTATTGTGCTAGATTTGGCACAAACACATGACAGACTGACACTGGCCACCACTCACTAAAGGAACAAAGGCAAAATTTAAATCTGGGTCTCTGCCTCACTATATCACACTGGTGATTAAAGTGTCTGTAATAGGACACAGCAGTTCACCTGTGGGGTTTCTCAGTCTCTCTATGTGAAACCACTGGAGTTTCACACTCTTTCACTTTTACTTCTCCATAATAAAGAATATGGAGATTTAAAGAGTGAATGAAATCCACTGATGCAAGTGTTGCCAGAGAATTATATGCTATTGGTCAAAAATAAGGTATTCTAAAATTTCTAAAATAGAATTCGATTTTTTTTTTCAATAAAGATAAATTTAAAAACACAGTTACTAAGTTTGGTTATATGTAATTTTTCTGTTGCATTTAAAATCATAGAATAGTTTGGGTTGTAAGGGACCTTTACAGGTCATGTAGTCCAACCCTTCTGCAATGAGCAGGGACAAAATCAGAGGGTATCTCCAGAAGTACAGTGTAATCAGGGGTTAAGCACGTAAATCCCCAGAATGCATTTGAGAAGTCCCACCTACAGCCTCAAGAGTGAGGCTGGGAGCTCAGACCCAAAGAGAGGACAGCTGGTTGAGTAGAATACACCGTACCTCAATTGATACAGCTCGATTTCTGGTACTTGCACTGTGAATTTCCTCAATGAAAAGGCTTTGCATGGTGGTGCCATTGACAGAGACCTGTGGTGCTGGTGTGGCCTGTGTGGGCTGGGATCCTGCAGTGGGCTCTTGCAGCGGGGCTGCTGGGGTGCCTGCGGGGTGCCCAGCTGCCAGCACACCCTCGCTGTGGCTGCCTGCACTGGGGGAGCCCTGGGCGTGGTTGACCAGGGCTGAGGAGTGCTGGGACTGATGGATGACAACAGGCGAGCTCTGCACGTGATGGACAGTCATTGTGGAGAAGGGGACAACTTCTGACTTGACTGATGACACCTGGCACTCGGATGGCATTGCTGTGAGGTTTTGCTGTGCGTGCCCCTGGGTGGGCTTGTGCTCCTCTTGGTTTTTCAGAGTGTCAGCTGCAGTGGACTTTTCTGTAGCAGAGTATTGCACGGCTTGGGATGGATCCACACCCCTCAGCAGTCCTTCTGTAACATGTCTGCCCAGCCAAATTGAACACAACAGCACATGGTTAGCACACAGGCCAGTCGTGAGCAATACGGAACAAGAAACTCTTGCGAAGAAAAAGCACCCACATCAAAACAATCAAAATGGTGATTTTTTTATTTCCTGATGCTCTCAGCTGTATGATTTTACAGCTTCCTCTCAGAGTCGGGGCTCAGAATTTTAAAGAGGCCACTCTAATTTCTAAAGTGTTTACAAACCTTCAGTGATGTACTGGCAATTTCTGACCAAACCATGAGTTACAGTGGGTTGATTTTAGAGCAAGAATTTAAATCAGTTGATTAAACTGTAAGCAATGTATCTAGCTAAACAAGATATTCCTGGACTGTAACCACAGAAAAGTGAAGCTACATATAATGAGAGGTAGCAGTCTGGCATGTTGTCAAAACAGAGCCTTCAAATGAAGGTTCTGTCTCAAATTATACTTCACAAAGGTCTTTTCTGTCAAGAGTGTGGGGTAGGATGAGCTGAGGACGTAAAGAAGCAACTATTTCTGGCAGCTAGCTGTGAAATGTCTGAGCTTCTGAGTGTTGCAAGCCATCAAACTCCATCAGTTTTCCCATTACTGAAACAGACGTTATGAAGCTTAATATGCAATTTTGCTGCAAAAATGACTCTTGGTAAAACTCTGGTATGCATAGCTTATTGTTCTATTTTTCTTTGCATGACAGGAAATAACTGTAGTAATTTTTAAGAAAAGAAACTACTGTGAAAGGATATAGATGTTTGTCTGCATGGAAAAATAAGTGATGGCTCTTAGAAAACCTGTTACATAAACCATTTTATCCATCTGCCAGTACTGCCAAATTTATTTTATATATGATCCAGGATATACGGAAACACTAACCATCCTACATTCCTTAGAATAATGGTAGTGACAATAGGTTCATGACTTACATTTTCTTGTAATTGAACTAAAATTGAGACCACCACCACTGACAGTTTTGACCAGGAATTAAATCCAATGCCCACTGAGTTATATAAATCAGCAATAATTTGCTCATATATTCTGACAAACATAGCTAAACACTGGTACTTAGTGGACGTAAGTTTTACCTAATATTTCAGCTTTCTCTAATGCATTTTCCTTGCAAAGAAGAGAAAAATAATTTGCATTAATTCAGAAGCGTATTCTTTCAGGAAAGTTTAGGATACCTTCACCCACTTAGACTGTTTCCCTATTTTATTTCTTACTGTTACATTATAAGGGATGAACCTTTCAGCATCAGAGAATGTTTCTGTTAGCTTAAATTGCTGTAAATACCTAAAGTTATCAGCTCAGATATGGGACTGTTACTGTAAGTTTTCTCATCCAGGTACTTCCCAAATCTGGAAGTGCTGACTTGAGAGGCAACTAGTTTCAATTGTAAGATCTCGATGATTGAGGCTGTTGGCCAGAACAGACTCACTGCACAAAGCACAGGAAAGGCTAATTTGATTTCCCTTGAGAGGGCTCCAGGAATAACCTATAAACACTGCAAGCAAGCTGAATTTCTCAGACTTGCCAGGGGCGAGGGGGAGAACACAAACCCAAAAGCTGTTCCAGCCCTGCTTAAGGAAATTCTTTAAGCCTGAAGAAAAAAAGAAAAAAGCAATCACCTCCTGAGCATGGTAAGGACGTCGGTCATGCTGCGCACACGTTTCAGCAGGCTGTCCAGCTTGTGTGGTTCTTCCTTTAGGAACCTCACCGCTTCTACCTCAATCCGCAGGATCGCACGCATTTTATTTTGCAATGTCGGGAATTCTCCTGCAAAGAAAACAATTGTGAAGCCGAAGAGGAAATGATAAAAGCCCTGGGCAGTAACAGACAACTGGGTGAATGTCAATTACTTGAACGTCTATCTCTCTCCAGGGGCCATGCAGCAAGCTCCCTAATCCCACCTTTAAATCTTTTTGGAAGTGAAAGTTAATGCCTCCAGATCAAAGGCAAAGCTGTTCTCTGTGGTTAAAAGAAAGGAAACAAAGGTAAACGGGAAAGTACATACCTTTCAGGGTAGCAACAGCTTCTCCCACTTGACGCAGAAGAAAGGCTCCATCTTCAACATCTTTCAGTGTAACTGTCTTGCTGGAAGCAGCAGAGTCCTTCTTCAGGTCTTCAACAAACGTCTCCAGCTCACTGGCAAAAGAAGTAACATGGACAGAAAATTTAAGGAGGACTTTCACATGGCAAGCAAATATATGTAAGTGAATGGAGTAAACTAAACCATAAACCTCAACTGTGGCACCTTTAAATCTGACACCACAGGCTAAACAAACAACAGGATACCACGAGGGGAGGTGAAAATGCTGGAGACACACAGCGTAAGAACAGGCTTGTAACTAGCCCAAGTCACTGATTTCTGTGACAGGCTGCAGATGTGCGGAGCATCTTGACCTCAGGGCAGCTGTGCCACACAAGGCAGGTGGGGTGGTAAAACACACAGAACAGCCAGCAGCCCTCTGGGGATGTGAGTGCTCGCAGGGTACAGACACACTGTGCCACCACATCCAGTGCTGGTTTGCACCTCGCCTTTGCCCATTGTTGATGACATGCAGAGGAATGCCCAACAGTTAAGAACAACCCAAAAACTGGCACCAAAGGCCCCTTGACGCAACCTTGTTTATCTGTTGGGTACTGCAAGACAGGATACAGGATCCTGTTTCCATGAATAGCCAGACTGAAACAGCAAGTGCGCATTGTGTGCAGCTCCTGCTCAGCACTTGGGCTCAAGAATGAATCACTTCGGATGTTTTTCCAACCACAGCCATTCTGTGCTTCCTCCAGCTCCATATGGTGCTTCCTTCTCACCTTTCCCAATATTTTTTCCAATCTTTCCATACTTCATGTAAAATTTTGCAGTACTCCAGACACATAAACTCCCTTTTTTGTTTGGGGAGGAGCCACTTCTTTCCATTAAAACTGGAGACAACATTGCTTTAGCTGGAGTTTCCATACAGATACATAAAATTTTCCCAAAAAAACCCCCAACCCTGAGATGCCTTATGTGCAACTATACAAACACCCATGCAAATACCTTAGAAAGCTCTCTTGAATATCTAAGAGAAATTCACTTCTATTAAGATACCAAATTTACTCACAGGAATACTCTAGGAAACAGTTTAACTGCAGATAGAAAACAATGGAAACTCTGAACTGACAAATCAGCTACTCATTTGAACCTAATCTTGGGCCTCATTTCTTGCATCCATCAGGGATCAGTTTTGCAATTGCTGTAAGAGAACCCAGGTACAAGACGACTGCCAGGAAAGGGGTGGGAGAAGCCTGCCCTCTGCATCATCTGCAAGTCTTGCATTTCCATGTATTTCCTTTGCACTGCCACGCAAAACAAACCACTTCCCAGACCATCTCAGTGACATGGGGAAGAAAAGTAGGTGGCCAGCAATGGGATACAAATAAAGAAAATTCCTTACAGCACTACTGTACACTTAGGTCAGTTTAAATTGGAAGCACAGTCCCACAGAACAATCCATGGCAATACAACAGTATTTCTCATACACAGAGAAGCAGAAACAGGATCAGCATCTGAACATTAAGCATGCACAGCAAAGAGTTTATTTCAATCCAAAGACCAAGACCTTTAGAAACTACAAAATTATTTTGAATTGAGAATCATAAATTGTGTCAGAACAGATCACAAACAAGTGGAGGTAAATGATCCTGTTCCCACTTTAAGACCACTTCTCCCAAAGACTCTGCCTTCAGAAAGCTGGGGGAGTCCCAGTTCCCACTAGCACAAGCAGACTTGCAGGAAACAATCCATTGTACCACACGATGGCAGCAAGGGAACATTTCTAAGGTTATTTTTCCAGTGGAAGAGGCTGCAGGCTACAACGCAAATATCTGCTGTCTCTGTCTGCCTTTGCAATAAAGGGCACAGACACACTCTAGCAAGGAGCTGGAAAAAGAATCTGGCCTTCTGTCACTCACTATAATGCAAAGGTTCCCACTCTACAGGACTCTGCTCTGCAGTCATGCATCCTCCCTAGTCTTTATACCCTGGTATTGGCACTGAGGCTAGGCAGCGCTGCTTTGGGAATCATGGGGTATCCCTCCTCACTTTTGTAGATCCGCAGTGGAAAAAGTAGCTTCTCAGATATTTGCATCTACCAGGCAACATAAAAGATAAAGACACTTAAATTTGTTCCTGAGTGGAAAGAAGAGAAAGGAAAACACAGAACAATATTACAATGTTTTGGTAGGTTTATGCTTGTTTGAAATGTAGGGATAAAAGAAGGACTTCCAGGTAGCTGACAGTGGCTCACCGTTCCCTTTGTTCTTTGAGCAGAAATGGAAGGGTCATCACAAACCCCTTTGATTCCATATACTATCAAACAAGACAACTGATCCTGAAATTACTCAGGGGATACCACATTACACTGCTTCATGTTGCTAATGGCAAGGGAAAAGAAACTTCATCCCTTAGGACCCAAAGCCTGAAACAGATTTGGTGGTCTCCAGAATTTCTTTTCTCACACTGGGGAAAACACTTGGATTTACAGATTGGCCTGAGCAAATTAGCAAGACATGCACATTAATGCAGTTTCAGAAGGCTAATATAAGATAAACAATTTTTCCGCATCTACATTCTACACGGGGAAGCCGAGGCAACTCCTATGCTGAGATATTTCTTTAGGCAAAAAAACCCTCAGAGGATCTGCCTCAGACTGCTGTATCAGTAGAACTGATTACAAAATAATCTGACAAAATTAATGGTAACAAATCACCCAGACCAGATGGTATTTGCCCTGGAGTTCTCTAGCAACTCGAGGTTGAACTACTGATATTGATAGCTGAACTACTAATGCTAAGCATCTAACTTCTTGATTAAAACTGCTTTGGCACCAGATTAGTGGGAAGTGTAATAAATGATACAAATAAATTTTTCTAAATGGTATGGGGATATCCAGGGAACTGTACTCTGGTGAGACTGACACTTACACCGGTGTAATGGACAGGTATCAAAATAAAGAATAAACAATAAAGAATCAATGAACAATGGATAAATGTGCTGTGTTAGGTAGGAATTAACATGGTTTGTGTAAAAGGAAGGTAAGTCTCACAAATCCACAAAGAAACAACAGAAGCCTGGGGACAAAGTATAGCCCAAAAGGCTTTCAGCAAGGTGTTTGAGGAAAAGCTTTCAAGAATGCAAAATTGCCATGGGACAAGAGAGGAAATTCTCTCATGGATAAAGCACTGAAGTAAAGATAAGGGATCAATGAACAGCTAGCTCAATGAATGTACTTTCCTGGTGGGATCCACAGGGATCACCGCTAGGGCTGGTGCTTTTCAACATACTATAAATAATTTAGAAAAGAGGATGAATAATATAACAACAACAAAAAAAATCTCGAAATGCTATTATATTATTCAGGGAAATGCAAATGAAGGTGGCTGCAGAGGACTGCAGATGGACCATCTGATACTAACTGACCAGGAAAACACCAAAGATTAAATTAACTCCTAATACATGTAAAGTGTGCTCATGAGGAGAAATAAAACCAAAATCAACCGCGCCTAAAACCAATAACCCCCCCAAACCCTAAGGTTTTATACACACTGATGAACTTAGAACTGATAATTATCCATTGTGAGTGAGAGGTCGGATTTTTAATGTAAAGCTCCTGTGGAACATGAGGACAGGGACATCACACCTTCATGAGGTCATGATGTGCCTGCACCCGACAAAGCTGCTGCAGGGCTCTCCTGTCTCCCCATCCCCCTCTCACAGTTGTACACCAGAGTTAGAAAGGGCATAGAGAAAGGCAACAGGATGATGAAATGTATAGAAAGGCTTCTAGAAGAAGGTTAACTAAGCAGACTAAGACTTCTCAGGCTGGAAAAGGCATGAGTGGGGGAAAAGGGACTGAAAAGGGAGTGGAAAAGGAGTGGGGAAGTGCCTATAACATAATGACTAGCATGGTGAGGGTGAATATTCTGCTGTGTATTTAAGAGTTTGGGGATTGATTGACAGACCAAAGATTCAAAAACAAACAAAAGAGATTCTTCTAATATCCTTTCCCAAGTATCTGCTACCAGTAGCTCTCCAAGATTGCTATGTGAAGTTTTGTTTTCATGGAGCATGATTATTATTATAAAAAAATCTGATACTTTTTCTAACAAAGTATAAATTGTACTTTACTGTGGATTGTATCCAGCTGAACAGATTGGATGTGGCTATAATTTAAATAGTGTGCTTATAAACCCCTTCTATTAAAGTGCTTAAAACCTACAACATAGAGTGGTCACACCTCTAACGTGCTTGTTATGACACAATTACTTCATTAGTCAATGTGTCATACCATTGTAATTTGTCCTTGGTCTGGTAAATCTTAAATCTAGTATCTACAAGTGCTATATATAACATCTCTAATGTTGAGTCAAAAGACTAGATATAAAAAACCAACACATTTAATTCTGAGTGTGTATTTCGCTGTTAGAAGAGTACATAAACACTATGTTTAACAGATTCCATTAGGTATCTCTGAGCTGTAATCCTGCTACAGCTGTGACACACATGGGCAAACTTTTGTAGGCACCATTATGAATCTGTTCAGCAGCTTTCTGCTCAACAGAAATCTTGCTCTGAAATATACACCAAGAGTTCTGTTGTTTACAACATGAAACTGCCAATATGCTTATTTCCTTATTTCACAGAATCACAGAATGGGTAAGGTTGGAAAGCACCACAGTGGGTCATCTGGTCCAACCTCCCTCCTCAAGCAATAATCTTCAGTTGCAGAAAGGAGGACTTTTTAAGCTAGGATTTACCACCTCAGAGTAGTAAATACACTTTCGTAAGTATTGCAGTAATCCTTAGGCCCCAGTGTCTCACATGAAGACAGTCTACTAATTTAGTCCTGTGATTTAGGAAAGATCAAGAGGGTGACAGTTGAAATCCTAAAAAATGGCAATTTTTGTGCCCTGTTGCTTTGCATTTGTTTGTACATCTGCAGTGGGATCAGTTTAGGTGTAAATGCCTATATAGAATATTAACCTTTTTCTCAATACTGTCAGTGACATTTGATGTGCAATTTTGTGCTGCATGCTCTTCACTATTAACAGCCATCAGCTGCTGAAATTATTGTTGTCAGATGTGCTTTTCTTTCAGGCTCTGACCCTGCAAATGAGCAAATACATGACAAAGGAATCTCATTGGACACAACTGATGAAAAATAAATGTTTGTTTCTAGCATGTCTCTAAAAGGGGTGAACTGACATTTGAATGATTTACGACATTCTTCTGTAACTTTAACAAATGAAGTAGCACAGAAGTAGCAGAAACTCTGTGAAAGGAAAAATTCCAAAACCTGATAAAACAGAACCATATTGCAATCACAGTCATATCCTCAATGAGCAGCTGTAACAGCAAACGCCATTGGCACATGGCCTCACTCTGTATCCATTTTATGAGGCAATGCCATAAACAGCCATCACACAAATTGTTCTTTCCACAGAGAACAGACAACCTGGGAACTTGGCAATGAGGTACACAGGAGTAAAGTGAGGAACAGGAAGGTCATGACTTAGGACCACAAACCAGCTGAGGGGATTACATACACTATCACAGACTGTTACTGCACATTCACCCTTTCTTCACAGGACTCTCCCTTAGTAACAACCTCATCATTACAAATGCACCGTTTTTATTACAAAAAGTACTAATTCAACAACATATTGATCAACAGGAAGGATTTACTCTCTTCAGCTGTCAATAACTGTATTCTACGGCTCTTCAATCATAATTTCCAACAACAAGCTGACTAGAAATTTTTTCTGCATTGTGGAGCAATTCTTCAGGTGTGAAATAAATGCAGTGATGAGAAATAATTAGTTATATAACATCTTACAAATGTGAGTGTTAGAATTAGTTAAATTGTTTATTAATTTCAGCTTTATCTTGCCTCTTCCTGACTCTAAATGTGGACTAAAACGAACAACTGGATCCCACCAGTCTTGGTGGGACAAAGTTCTGGGGAAAAAACCCAAAGGGCCTTTACACACCACCAACAACAAAAAGTACGCAGTTAAGCAGATGGAAATCTCAGTGAGTACATTTTAGACAAGGACTGGCGTTACTGACTGTAACTAAACTTCAGTCCTCTATTTGAGCTTCCCCTACCTCTCCTATGCACTAGTCAAAGCACTTACTATTGAAATCTGATTTTTGTACTTAGAGCCAAACTCATTACCTTCCTTTGCATCCTCTTGTTCTTGAGGAAATTCTTCCCTCCTTCCCTAAAGCATAATACATAAGGCTGAAGGGGAGAACTAGGGTAGGGGGAGGCTTTCAGAATACAGGGGTGGGCACCGTCCTTACAGTCATCTGTCCCTTTACAGGGGACTTCTGAAGAGGTTGAAACTTGGTACTGGTGGGACTTACCCAGTGGGCTGTGTGGAGAAGGACTCCCAGTCAGGACCAGTGAGTTGAGCAACACAGACACAGTTTTACAGCCAGTGTGATACACAGCAAGGAAACATAGCTAAAACAGCGTATACAGACGCAGTTTACCTGAAGACAGTGGTAGAAGTTTCTACTTCATGGAAGAAAAAGACAGGCAAAAGCAATAAATTTGAAGAGGTTTCTCAACCCACCATAACTTCTTTACAATCTTTTCTTCCTCGTTGAGGTATTTCTGCCTTTCTTGTTCCACCAGGTTGCGCTGTCGCTGCACAGGATCTTCAAGCCTCTTCACTGTTTCAATCACTTTGCCATTGATTTCTAGCTCTGCTTTCTTCACCATTGCCCTCAGCATCTCCTGGTTCTGCAGCTGTTGCACAAAAGAAATCAACTTCAATTTTTCCTGCCTGACTGACATCCCTGGCAATAGAATACATTGCAGAGCTCAGAAGGTTGGGATAAACACCACCCTACAGCGAGTGAGTGTTTTTACCACCTTCTTTCCCTCTTTAGCTGTACCTATAAACACTATTCCACGTGTATATATATATAACTTCCGGTTTCAAACCGATAAACAAAAGATGTTGGGATCAGTATATCACCTTCAATGCATAACTTCTGCAAGGATTGTGGCTCCTTTATTCTGCTTGGTTCAACATGAATCAAGAATTAATTATGCCTCACGAGAATGCTGGATGCTTGACTTCCACTTTGCATGTATCTTGCAAGCTTATGCATCTCACTATGCCCATACGTGCCTAGTGGATAATCCCACACATTAATGTCATGGCTGGAATGCACTGCTGTTTTCAGAATGGAAATTTTCAGTCTCTCAAGTGGCAGAGGAAGGACTGTAACATGTGGTGTAATTTGGTAGAGACATACAGCTCATCTGCAATACATAAAACCTCCTTTAGCCACCAGAAAACCCCCCCTTTATAATACGGTATTTTTCTGAGAACTGCAAGACACACCTTCTTTCTTGTCTTAACCTGATGTTAAGTAACTCAAGCATTAATTGTGTTGCTGATACTAAACTCACAGAGCAAAACACAGGTAAGAAGGTGAACTAGAATGTACTCTTCTGTGGGTAGCCCTGGAGCAGACTCACACTCACACAAACCAAACCTGTTTAAGTCTGTTACGCAAATCACAAGATTCAAAGTGATAAGCAGGACTCCACCTAATCACAGTTTTAGGATATGGGCAACATAAACACAATTCTGTTAGACCAGAAGCTATCTCATACTGTAAAATTTTAATAAACACCTGTGTTAATTGGGGGACAAAATTCCCATTTTAAAACGAGCACTTGAACTGTCATCTGTCTTGTAAACATCCAGGCTTAACAGCCAAACCACATTTAACAAACAAAATAAACCTATGACCTAATAGGAAGAATCACAAAAATGGGTTACCTACAAGACAGTATAATGTAGCAAGATGTCTTTAAAATTGATTTAAGAAAATTCATGAGAATCAAAGAAAAAAAAAAAAAAGCCTTTGCTGAGACAATTATTTCCAACCAGTATGGGCATGAGTGAAACAAACTCAGCTCCCCACTCCTGCCTCTTCAGTCCCTGTGCCTTACTCTCTTCTCCAGCTACACAACTGCAATGAGAGGGAGGGTAACACTTCGCTGCAAGTGTGTGTATGTGTGTGTGTGTGTGTCTGTGAAAAGCTGTGACAAGCAGGAGGAGTTAGCTCAAAACTCAGCTGAAGAGAAGTGTTAGCAGCTAGTGAAAAAATGAAGCTGAAAAACATTTCAACAGCACAGAAATATATAAATAATACCTGGATTATTTTTAAGACAGTGCATATGTGTATTTTTCACTATTATGGGATTAATGTTTGGATTTGATAAATTAAAATCTCTTACTGCAAGGCCAGCACAATTATCTGAGATACACACATCTTTCATCATGTCATATTTTCAAGTAGGAAAACCTAAATGAATGAATAAATGAGTGAATGAACATGTAACACTTCAGTCACACAATTTATTCACAGCTCCTTAAAAAGTGGGGAAATTTGACACATGGAAGTGAGTTAGGATATGTGAAACAACTGATCCGAGGTCAGCAAGAAGGTCAGTAACAGAGTTAGACTTAAGTCTCAGGTGTCCAGAATTTAAGTCCTTGATGTTCCTCAGCTGGTAACAGGGACTTCCACTAATAGCAAAACTGAGTATGTGTGAGTGTGTGAGGTTGTGAAATGACGGGCACATGTTTTTTCCTATTATGGAGGTATGTAGGGGATCTATATTTATTGTGGTGATGTGTACAGTGAAGGTGCTTGTCACCTCCATTTATGAAGTGCTTGAACAATACCAGGAAGTTTCAGTCATAAAAGTTCATCTATTTCTGATAATGAGAATAGGGAATAGAAATGTAACACAGCAAGACTTCAAAAAAAGCTTGTATGTTGAGGACTCCCAAACCTCAGTGTTTGGAGTGAGCTCTTGAAGCCTGGGAAATGACTCATCTTGGTATCAAAGAAATGTTTTTGCTATTTCTATGAAAATTCACTCAATACTTGGCTAGTTACGGAAAACCTGGGTTTGTTCATGCTTGGGGAATAGGGATAGAAGATGAGAAGGGAGGCGTACATATGGGTTCAGAGAGACAAAAGAAAACTGTGGGAGAGGAGCAACTGTGGCAGTCAGCAGCCAAAGGACAGCATGAAACGGAGAGCAGGAGCACAGGAGAAGAGCTGTGGCTGAGAAGGAGAAGGCAGTCTCTGGCCATCACATTTATGTCCATGTTCTGGAACTGAACCTGACTCTCACCTTCTGCCAGCAGTATCAGATGTGAGACTCCCTGGCTAAGTGCACACCCCACTTGCCTCTCTGACCACCTCTGTTGGTTACTCCACCACCTCAAGCAGAAGACGTTTTATGGATCTCACACAGTTATTCTGGTTCCACACAGTAGAACCTTTTGTACTATAGGCTTGCTTGAAAACAAGCCAAATAAACAATCTTAGACATTCATACTTGAAAAGAAACTTTCTTAACACAGTACTGAAGTTCCAAAGGCAAGTGCCCAAAAGTAAGCAAAAGTAATGCAGGCTTTCCTGTCACCACCAAATGGCAATTTCTTGCTAATTGGAGTTAACTTAACTTGTAACTGCAAGCAGCAATCGAACAGAAACAAATTTAACATGCTTTTTCAGAATTCTAGCATCCTCTCATACATTCTTTACCCTTGGCTCTCACTTCCAGCCTCACTAATCTCTCCAGACACCTTCCTTGTCCCTTTTCTTCATCCAGTGCTCCAGCCATTATTCATCACCGCTGTCACATAAGTACCCCAGCTCTGCCTCTGGCGCCCACTTCAAGAATAATCCGATAACTAGTTCAGTACACTGTGAACCAATTATTATCTATGAGACAGGTAACTAGAAAACCAAATATTAGTTCACAACCCTGCTCCTCATTAGCAGACCTGCCCAGTGGGAGCCTCCCAGGCCCTTCTGGGAGAGGCTTCTGGGCCACCCACTGCCCCATGAACTACAGAGCACAGCCACAAACAGGAACTAGCTCCCTGCAGCTCAGGACCTCTGTAGAATCTAACTATCTAGTTCCTGAAGTTACCATACACTGATTAAAGGCAGTGTCTCCAGTTCTATTAATGCAGCTCAAAATATATTTGAATTTCTAATTCAAAGTTACACTTGTGAGACTGAGTATCATATACCATTTATAACAGTGTTGTTACTATGTTTTCTGTCCTTTCTGCAGCACTCATTTCCCTGCAAACAATGCACTGAGTGAAGGAAAAGCATGCATCTATACATTTTCCTAATGGTGAATATTAATCATATCTAACTGTTCCCTTAAAATTATTTCAATTAAAGAAAAGAAGGAGTAGACAAAAAAATCCAATGTACATATAAGCTAATGATATATACCCTTTACATGTACTCTAAGGCTTGGTCCAAACCTGCTACTAGGAGTTCTCATTATCTGGGAGCACAGAATGAACAACCCCACTAAACTCATCATGGGCCCAATTCTTATCAGTAACAAATCCATCCAGGACAAAGGCTGGGTTAAAGCCTATCTCTGGCAATGAGGAAAACTCCACAGCACCACAAAACCACTCTAATGTCTCTGAAAATCAGAGCACTTAGAATATGCAAGTGTAGTAGCAAGAAGTGTACACAGCCCCTAGCAACAGCCATGAGGGAAATGTCTGTATGCTAACAATCTCTGTTTAAAATCCAACCACAGACTGAGTCTTGACTTTCTGGTGGCATCTTGCAACATATGTTTATCTGGTGTGTGAATCAATACATCTGGATCCATTGCGGCTGGATATGGTTTAAAAAGCAGGTTTTGCCAGCACAAAAAAAGGATACATGAATGAATGGGTCTTTTCTATCATGTATTTCTCTGATTCTATTAAGAAAATTAGTAAGAACTTACGGTGGTAACATCAATTGAAAATTAAACAATAGACATTATTAAACATGATTTTATGTCCTGTTCCTGTTTCTTAGTTATCCTGCCAAATTTTGTGCCTGTGCAATCATCTTCTTCATTTTTTGGAAGTGTTTTTTCCAGTCTGTCACTGTATAAAAAATTCACACAAACAGGAACAAACTGACTGCCAGTCCAGGAAAAACAGTGAAATTGAAAAATATGAAGCACTGTCAAACATAAAATGAAAACAATCTGGGAAACAGGAAAAATACTTTTTCTCTTATAATTATTTTTGAAAAAACACAGCACAAAGTATTCCATTAAAAATGTGATATTTCAACACTCTTCAGTTTAAAACACTGTGTTTCACTTGCTGCCCTACAAACTGTGAGCTTTTTCAAAATAATTCAGGAATGCCACGAGAGAAACTGTCATGAATGGAATTTATGTGTAACATACCAAAGTTTCCCTTGAGCTACAGGTTTTTCCAACTATCAGAATTTCTCAACTTCCTACTAGCTCGATGAACCAAGTTTGCTATAATTTCTGAATTAAGGGAAGCCAGCCAGAGTTAATGAGCACACTCGGGATACGTCCTTTTTCCCTTCTCAAGACTTCCTTGGCAGCATTGATTTGTGCAGATGGTAGAAATTTCTTCACTTCTGTGTGGCACAACGCTATGTCTGATCAAAAGCAAGGCTTCTGCCCCGGGCAGGGCCATGGAGACAAAGCACAGCTGGGGAAATGCCACCTCCTTGGTGAGCAGCCCTGTGAGAAGGATGCACCCCTGCCTCCCAGCAGCACTGCAGCTTCCATCCCGCTTTCCAAGGCCACATGCCGAGCACAGCTGGGGGCCAGACTGCAGGCCTTTGCCAAGAGCTGCATTTGGCACATGGCGTTGAGAAGGACAGAGGGGCTGCAGTGGTTTGTGGCACAAATGTGGGAGAATATGTGCTTATACATAATGTGCCAGGGCAGAGATCCCATGGCAGTGCCTTGAAAGTAGATGGGGAACACGATGGCTGGCACGTAGGCAGCACTGCTGAGAACAGCTTTTGAAAGGGACATTTGGAACATACTCATCCTAAACTGAAAATTTAAATACATGGGAGCTGTATCGCAGGCAGAAGTCACCTGACCCAGCTCTTTGCTCCAAACACCTTCTGCCATCTCTTCATTCCCAGCAAACAGAGCACAGGACCTTCACAGGTCACAGGACTTTCAGACGGATGCGTTTTCCTATACTGATGTTTACCTCACCCTTCTGCTCCTTTGCTCTATGACTGGTTCATGATTCAATTTCCTTTAGATAAGGAGGTGAAGGTAAAACATGCTCTGAATTCTGATTTGTATTATCATTATTTTGTTCTAAAATTAATCAGCAAATCAAATGTGATTGACTAGTACCATTGAAAATCACCGTGGCTCTAAAAGCAGTAGCTGCAGCCCTACGATACCAAACACGTGATGTCACTTTCTGGGCAAGGAGGACTGGCAGAGTATTGAAGCTTCCCCTGCTGCCCACTTTGTCTTACAAGAAAGTGCTCTGCCTTCTTTTCCATCTTGTGAGACAATACACAGTGCTCTTCAGTTTCCAATTAAGTGAAGGGCTGAAGACCTGTACAGATGTATATGCTTATTTTCACAGTGTCTGAGATGAACAGCATATATTCATATTTGCAGCATGACTGTATGTGCCAACATACCATCTTTGTTAACTCTTCATTTGTTGTATTGTTTCTTGAAGGTTTTGAGGTGTTGATGTGTATTAGGAAGGTATTGCTAAAACCTGAATGTAAGTAGGCCACAACAAACCTTTGCAGCAACATTTGAAATACCTTTTTTTCTTTACTGTTCAAGTTGGCTATTTTTCTGGATTCTTTAAATACAGGACTCAAACTCTGGCTTAATGCATATCTACTGATCCTCAGCTACATTTGGGTTTCCTGACATCAAAGTTGTTTATTCAGGGACTTAAAATCTGTCTCAACTGTAAACAGTATGGAGCAGGAACGTGGTTCTTCTGACATGTTTATACAGCACATAGCATAGCAGGGTCCAAACTGTAATCACAGACTTGATATTATTATAATATAAATAGTGCTTTAATGTCTAGAGTCATCCAACAAAGCTAGAAATTAATTTTTTTCTCAATATCTGAGCAGCAGTAGTTTAACTGAGCTAATTCTCACACCTCAAGGACTATAGAAGCTTTTGTATCTGTAGTACTTGGGCCTGCCCTTTGCTAGAACTCTGCTACTGAGACTCACTTGTACAAAAGCTAAAAGAGAGCAAATGAGAGAGACGGAGGGAGGAAAGAGGCATTTGCTGACAACCCACCTTTTTCCCCAGCACTATCCAGATAACCATACCTGTAGCTGCTTCATCTGATGCAGCTGCAGCCGCAGGTCCGACACGTTGCGTTTCATTCCGTGCAGGCTGACCTGCATGGCTGGGGCTCCAGCGGGGTGGTGGATCACAGCTGACTCCACAGTTGCCAGTGCATTCTTCCCCCCAGATATGCTGGCAGCACCTGCAATAAGCAGCAGTACAGGTTGAGCTCACAGCAGAGAAGGTGCAAACATGATCCTTCCTCTGCCCACTGAATCCACATGTATTTCACACAGATGGACGAGAAAAGAAAATGACGGATGCCAATGCTCATTATTAACAGGGGACTGGCACCTCCTTATCCAATTTATTTTGAGGGAAGCCTGCACAGTATCAGAGTGTATTTGTGCTGGAACCTCAGCTCTATCAGAGCCCTGCATTACCCCATGCTTTCTACCACATGGAGTGGAGATGGGATAATAAGTTATAACTGCAGATTACACAAAACAGAAGCAAATCAAATTGGTTCTGAAAGTGACTTTGGGACTCCCTCTCCTCCCAGGAGACGTCTGAGACCAAGTTGATGCAAATTCATTGATAGGACTCCTGAACTGCACATTTGTTGATTAATAATCACAGGAGAGGGATTCAGTCAAGCTGCCAAAAATGGGGAAAAGATTTCTACAGAGAATCTTGCTTCACTGCTTAAAGGATAACTGCATTATTTCTAGCAGGTACCTCCAGCAGCAACCATATAAAACCAGAGAAATGAAATGATGGTGTGGCAGAGGCTCTCCAACCATGTTGCATCCATCCACTCCCTTTTAGTCTGTCAGAAAGGAATACAGCATAACACATGGAAATGAGCCAAGCCACACTGAAAATAATGATCATTGTCCTCACAAAACTTTCTTTGTTAAAGAATGCTGTTCCTCTACACAGCAACAATGCCAAGCTTGTTCTTTTCAGTCTCAAGTACCTGGGAAGAAGCTCTATTTAGAGAGAACACACAAATTCCAGCTCCTCAGCTAATAGAAATGTCAGCTCTTTATCACAATTTGCTCTTACACACCCATATTCTTCAAATTTTTTTTCTGATGTGTCCCTTCCCCCCTCACCCCCCCCAGCAGACAAAATGACAGGCTGTCAGTACAACAAACTTCATTTTTTAAGTCCAGTACTATGTAGTCCTGCAAACTCTTCTCATCACACTGCCAAATCCACCTTACTCCTTGATCTCAAGTGGCTCAGATGGCTGCTGCTGCCTGAACTATTGAGTTAACAGCCCCTCACACAACAGAGACACTGAGGTGCTGAAACATGTCCAGAGAAGGGCAGCAAAGCTGGTGAAGGGTCTGGAGCACAAGCCTGATGAGGAGCAGCTGAGGGATCTGGGGGTGTTCAGTCTGGAAAAAAGGAGTCTTAAGGTCCTTATTGCTCTCTACAGCTGCCTGAAAGGGGGTTGGAAGGAGGTTGGAAGGGAATTGGTCTCTTCTCCCAGGTAATAAACGACAGGACAAAAGGAAATGGCCTGAAGTTATGCCCAGGGAGAGTACTAGGAAAAATTTCTTCACTAAAAGGGTCGTCAAGCATTGGAAGAGGCTGCCCAGGGAAGTGGCTGAAGGTATTTAAAAGATGTGTAGATGTGGTGCTTAGGGACGTGGCTTAGTTGTGGACTTGGCAGTGTTAGGTTAATGGTTGGACTGGATGATCTGGAAGATCTTTTCCAACCTAAATAATTCCATGATTCTATTCTATGATTAGGTCATTCCCTACTTCAATGTCTTCCGTCTCTATGATTAAAAAAAGAAATCTGAGGAAACAGAAAATAGCTCATCAATGGATCAGCACAGGGATTTTGGTCATCATTTGTTCCCACAAGCACACATTCTATCAAGTTTAATGAAATCAAACAAAAACCAGTGTTGTGAGCTTTGCCTGCTGAAGGCAAAATTTCAGTGCACTAAAGTGCATGACACATCTTCTGACTGGAATGAATATGAATCCAAGCCTGGGAAGTTCTCTCCCCACGCTCTCATCCCTCGAAGCCTTTTCAACCATTCCTCCAAACGTGCCTGAGTAAGTACGGCTCAGCATAACAACACACTGTTATTCCTTTTCCAACAGGTGTGGATACCTCAAATACAGTCTTTACAAAATTAATCTGGGGGAAGCATTCTTAAAGGATGGAAATTACACCGGCCTATTTTTATTTTAAGAAAGGTTTTTAAGAATCATGTTTGTTACTTTACCTTCATTTGCAATTCTGCTCAGTAAAAGCACAGGCCCCTCTGGCTGGATCCATGCTACATACAGTGGGCCATGCCATGGGCTTCTGGAGACATGCTCAGACAAAAAGCTGTTCTAGCTTGGTACAGGCTGTTGTAATGCTATACCTTCCCTAAACGTGCTCCAGCTAGATCTGCTTGGTGCTTCAACAACAGCACTCGTCATTACACTGCAGAGCAAGCTGCTGCACATTTTTGCTATACTCCAGTATGATTCAATGCTCTCTTGACTTTCAAAGAGCTCCTTAACAGAAAGCAACACTCAAGAAACAAACAGTCCTTGTTTGCTGCCTTTATGTACCCACTCCATGCTTCAGTCTAATATATGCTAATACTTATCTGTCTCCATGTACACTGCAGTTTCTCCTACAGTCAAGCATCTATTTCCCTCCCACATGCACTATTTTTTGCCTTGTTTTTTTTTTTAAGAAAATGGTATTTAGTTCATAAACCTTACAGACAGAAACCACCAGAGAGTCTGAAAAATGTGGATAAGCCTCCAAGAGTTCTGATCCCTAGCCACAAATCTGGACTATTTTTGAAAGCACATCTACCTTTCTGCTGTTCTTTGCCTCTAGCAAAAGCTCCAAAACCTCAGCCCCCGACCCTGTGAAGAGGCAGCCAAGGCATGAATCAGACCCCACCAGTCCCTCCCCCCATGCTGGACCCCAGTCAATTCACATATTTTCTCAGGAAGGGGTGCCTGCTTTCCTTTTAGTGTAGATGGACTGTGGTCTGCTTCTGTAAGCAATAAATGTCTCCAACTCCCTACAAAGCAGCTTTCCTCCTCCACTGCTGCCTCAGCCACCTCTTTTTGCCATTAGGTGCTCTTGGCTGCCACAGTGTCCCTGCTGCAGGGTGTGCTCAGAGCCTGTGAAACATGCACTGGGACTGCTGACTCCAGGGGGTGTGAAACACAAGACACCGAGTGAGCAATAATGATCAGCAGCTGATTTCTCAGATATCCATATTTTCATCAAGAAAGAATAAAAGGGCAGCTGAATGAGGGGCTGCTTCATCTAGGGAGTGTAGCTCACTTTTGGAAATAGTCCCAGGCTGTAGCTTTGCGATTAGATGTGAGGCCAGATGGATTGAAGGGAAAGAAACAGCACTGGCTCTTGGGTTTTTAAATAAAACCCTTCTTGAGCTAGGTAAGGGAAATTCAACCTCCCACCATAATTTCCTAACACTCTGGACAAACAAAAAAAGTTAACTTTTTTTACAAAGGCTAATGAACTAAGCTGCCATTTTAGAGTACAAAGAGAACTGATGTGCAGAAAGAGGAAAGGTTTGCTGTGTGCTCAGGGGGTAAGGAACATGACTTCTACTCCCTGACACTTGACCTTTGATATGGTTGCAAAGACACTGCTCTCCTTCAGTTTTCCACATTTCTTTTTTTCCCTAAAACACTAAGATTTTCTTTTGAAGCAGGCTGGCACAAAAGGCCATCAGAAGACACCCAGCAATGTTTCTTCACAAATTACTAATCTCAATAAAGAGCCACAATATTTTCAAGCATTATTTGGGGAGATGTGACAGTAAATAGATGGTACTAAATCACCCTTAAGAGAACAAAATGTTCTATATATATACTAGTGTACAACTTCACCTCATTGATCCAGAATGAATTCAGGATCATATGTTATCTGCAAATGATGACAGAGTTCTAAGATTAGCATGATCTGTCTTTGAATCTGAGATAAGCAAGCAGATATGGACAGTGATTTAATTCACAGGTCATCACAGCAAGAGTCACACATGTGAAAAAGGCACACAGATATGCACAGACAACAAGACAGTTGACAAAGAGTGAGGAATCCAATCTGAGCCCTACGTTTGTAATACTTCTCCCTGCTGCCATCTTCCTCTTGTTTTGTATTGGTGGTGTTAGTGCAGAAAGTTGTGCTTCCTGATCCCCTTCTCAGGGAATACTGAAATCTCCTCCTTCCTCTCCTAACAAGGCAGCAACTAGCACAAAGCTATTGCTTTTTCTGGTAATCCACGAAACAACCGATCCCAATTTAATAAATGAATCCAGGATTTGGTCTATCAATCGATCTCCAGTTGATGAACAAAAACGTGACAGAAAAGAGAGTATGTGAGTATTTCTCAGAAAATTTGTTAGTAATCTCATGATTACTCTTACTAGTATGGTTTGGTTTTAGAATTACATGTTGTTTCAAAGTGAAGAGTTCCTTGATGGCATTTGAGTTTCAAGAACTGAAGATCTTTATAAGGGTTCAGTCACGGGATTTCTCCTAACATTAGCAAAAGAGACATAGCCAGTCTGTGGAGGGTTACTGCTCTTTGAACCCATCCCCCATGAAAGAACTGAGTCTAAAGCAATAAAAGATAAGAAATGCAGACAAGCATTGTCATTATAGACTCATTTTCCTCAGTGAAAAAGCTGGGTTTCTTCAGGGTCCTTAATATTTGGGGCTAAAGAAGCCACTGCTTTCTACAGACTGGCAAAGCAAAAGCATGTTAAATACCACAATTTGGTTCATATGACATACCAAACAGAGTATTCACAATCTAGCTATATAGAGTTATCTTAAGTTTAGAAATTTTGGTTTCTTTCCCATCCCAAGGGATGTAGTTCTCTATTTTTTGCATGAAAGTATCCTATCATTGGAACACATACTATATAATACAATGTTGGTTCAACATTGATGAGGCAATATTATCTTGCACAGATGTTTTATTTTTTAGAATGGGAAGCAATTCACATTTTTGCTTATCAGAGCTCTAGAAAGGACTGTTCAATCAACATTTTATACCACTTTTTCTTTCAAATAGTCTTTGAAATTGCTAAAGCTGGTATCTCAGTGCACAGTTGTCAAACGGAATTGTAAAGTAAGAGAGTTGACTGCCTAAATGGCTATACTTAATAAAGATTGGGGTAAACTGAAGAACAAAACAGTGGTCAGCAGAAGTGTGTCTAGCTCCTGCCGGCATGTTTGAACCCAAGCATACTCACAAAAAGGAGAAACATTCTGTAGCATATTCTGGCAGATTGTCTAATTTTCAAGCAAGCCAGACTGCATGGACTTATTGGACCATGTCTTGAGCAATTCCAGGTGCAAAAGCAAAATATTCCATTATACAAGACTATTCTTTTATACAGCAGTCTTCAGTAATAGCTGTTGTGGGTTACAATACCCAAACTCTAGTATACTGGGGTCATCACACCTTGTTTTCCTTACCTGCTGCAATTTAATTTTGTGGCTGAGTCATGTTGGAAGAACAGGATATAGGGATGCAGGTGCTGGAGTTACAACTACACTTTATAGCACTGACAGGGATCCTTGCAGACTGCTGGCTGCATGGCTGTTCCCACTGTCCTATCCCCTTCTCCCAAGTGGTGAGAAAGGCATCTATTGCACAAGCTGAATGCTGGAATCCTTACTCATATGCTGGACAGGCACACGGCCATGTGACAAAGCCAATGTCTCTGTCAGTAAGTGACAGATGATGATCTGGCCCTTGACAGTAAATTACATCCTCCATCTCCCCCACCATGCTTGCACATGCAGCTGTTAGATGTAATGTTGTCATTTCAGGGATGTGTCAGTCATATGATAATGTGAGCGAGGAGTATTTGGGAACAAGAGTGTCAGGAAATGGCTGCTGGTCAGATGAACCACGCTGTGCTGGTGGGCTGGGCATGACTTCCCAGGGAATCTACCTTTGCTTTATGTAAGGTTGTTTTCCCAAAGAATGTTATTCCCCTTCTTACTTAAGTGAGATCACATTTACACACGCGCACACAAATCACTACATAATTTAGGTTTAAAGGGACCTCTGGAGGTCCAAACTCCCACTCAGAGTAGGGGCCACTTAGATCAGGTCTTCCAAATCAGTGTCCCCCACCAAGTATTTGTCTGAACTGGTACCATCACAGGGAAAGCAGAGAGGCTGCTGTTTGCAAAGAGGAACACAAGGCACTTTATGTGCTGGTTGTGAGGGTTCCATAAGTGCTTTATATGAGGTGAGGCCTGTGCAAGTGGGAAATACCATAAATTCTCAGTCTATAATGACACTGCAATAGGGAAAAATCTTAAGACCATTTTGCAGCTGTTTTGAATAACGACAGACTTTTTGTCATATTGTCTGAAACTGAAAAATTACAACTTATTTCTTCAAAGCTTTATGTATTCCTCTCCCCATCCAGAGGCCAGCAGGAAGGGAAGAGTTGGAACACCACCAGAGAGTGGCTTGGGAGCAAAGCTTCACTACCAGGACTTCAGCTTTTTCTCTCTTCCATGTGGTTGATAGCTTCCAGGTCTAGTTTGGTTTCTGTCGATTAGGAGGACACACTGCAATTCCAGACAAACAGGAATCTTGAACGTGAGCTAACAGCTCCAACAGAAAGGCTAGTTAGGAGCATAATAGGTTTGCTAATAAATGTGTGTGGTTTACTACCTGCCGGAGCACAGACCTCCCTGTGGGAACAGCACTACCAGGAAGGAGGGAACTGCCTTTATTTGCATTCAGTGCAGGACAAAGGTGAAGAGGAGGCAGATAAGCACACGAATACCCTGCGGACTTCTCCAGCAGCAGCCCATACACAAAGAGCTTCAACCACACAGAGATTTTCTTTCACAACAGCCTTAACTCAATCTTTTACACACTTAACAGCTCTCCAAGTGGGGTGCTAAAACGAGACCGGCTCTTACCGGCTTCATAATTGCTGCTTGCTCAGAACAGTTTAGGTGCACGCTAATAATTAGTAATAGATCTACGTGGCCTAATCAGGGAAAGTGCTGTCTTGCTGACTGCTAAATTTCTTGGTGGCACTACATCCATAGTATCCTAGTGACAGACGGACCTTAGAAAAAGTTCAGGTGACAAGAAAAAGAATTAAATATTTAGTCTTCTACAGCAATCTGGACAAATCTAGGGTTAATGACAGCTATATATATATACACCCTATAGACAGGATGAGTCACTGGAAAATTTACCAGATGCGGAGGCTCTGCATCTCATTTAAACCATTCAGCACAGGTGTGAAATTCATTCCAAATACCATCTCAACCTGTCAGAAATTCCTCTCTTAAAGATGTGATCGACTCCCATATCCTGCACTTAAATTTCAGTTCTGACAGTATAGCTATGGAAATTCAAGTAAATTTGACATTTCCATAAGCTGGGATGTTTGTAATGTTAGAGCTATTCATATAGCTGAATAAGTTGCAAATTAAAAGTGAATTATCTTACCTGCAGTGTCAACGCTGCTCTTGCTGGACACAATTTTCAACATCATCTTCTCACTAAGTAATAACAAGAAAAATTGTAACTTTAGTTTACTTGCTATTAAAACTGTAGTGAAGTTTCTATTCAACAAATTAAATGGCCTTGTCTAACATACATATTTTTAATTTAAATCACCAGTAATTTGTCAGTTTTTTTTTTTTTTTTTAAATCACCTTTTAGTACAAGTTAAGCAAGGAATGGAGTATAAGCAATAGAAAGCACAGAGATGTAGCTACATTAATTCTTTTTATCACGAAGAAGAGTAATGCAGTTAATCTCCATCTATCATTTGGCATATTCTTCCTCTCTGCCTAGCATTCTCATGGAGATGATAAAGAAATTTAAAAATGATTGAGCATTCAGGATTTTTTTTACTATTACATTCAAATATATTTTTGTTGATTGATTACTAAAATCATTACAGATGAATTCTGTTTTTACCTAGAAGCATCTTTGCTATTACTTGTATTTGGCCCTTTAAAAAGCGCAGACTGAACAAGACCAGTTAAACTGGCAATCTGTTTCTCCATGGCTTGTATCCTCTCTCTGTAAGACAAGAGAACCGTTTGTTAAAGCCAGATATATTTGCTTTCAGACTTGTTTTTCTAGGTGAATGATTACCACAGGATTGGAAAGACACTATAGAGTTTGTGCAAAGGCCCTTGGGTACCAGTTTGCATACACCTCATTGCAGCAGCTTACCACATCTTGGTTTGGACAGCTTTTGCATGGTAACAGACAATTAAAAAAAACCTGCTTAGTTAAAAAGAACAAAACAAACAACCGAATAATAAACTTCTAATGATCTCACAAGACAGGCACCTAAAACAATTGATTAATGCCTCTTGAAACTAGTGAAAAAAAATTTCCAGCATTACATGCATTTTCTCTTTTACCTACACTAGGCCAATCGTTTTGTCTGTACTTAAGGTTTCAGGATTAAAGACTTTTCACTTCTTGTTACTATTTTTACTTTCCCCAAACCCAGGATTTTTGTCTGGGAAGAATTTAATCTGTCCAAGCTGACTACTTTCCGGTCCAAATCCTTTGCACCTGACATCACAACTGTCTGCTTTGAAAAGGACAGAAATGTGACAGAGAGGCACAGGACACAAAATGCAGACTGTAGGCCAACATTATAATAAAACAGATTTTCTTTCATGCACATATCCCAAGAAATTCCCCAAAAGCAGAAGAAAAGAGATGAAGAACTACAGTAAGTATATTCAGTGTTTTCCATAGGAACCAAAGGTCACTAAACAAGAACAATAACTTTTTTTGGATGCGAAGGCTAACATTTGTGTGTTTATCTGTTTGCATAAACGCATACATTAGTCAGGTACCAGGAGACTTCCTCAGTCGGCTCCAAACCAGCCTTTTGCTCACACAGGTGCCTACCTACATGTGCCAGTATGTCAATGACACACCACAACACATCAGTATGGGACCTTCTGAAAAGGCATCCCTCTATTACAGCAGTTAAGTGTGTGGGGAGACACGCAGAAGGAAATTCTAACAACAGGCTGTGGTTCTGGAAGATGACTGGGAACAAAACTTCTCAAAAAGCAAGTGGTTAAGACCAGCAGCAGTGAAGATGGGACAGACAAACTCAGACACAAACTCAGAGTGCTGCAGGGCCCATCCATCACCACTGCAGCATCCTGTGCACATGGCAGCAGCCAAACTCTGGCCACCCCAGCTGCAGTTGCTGTTTGGTGGCCAAAGCAATAGCATCAGTCAATAAGAGTCATATAAACTCAAATGTAGGTACCAACAGCAGCCAAAAGCAAGCTGACGTGGTACAAAGCAAGTAACCAACCCTGCTTGCAGCCACATGGATTATCCAGGCTAATTATTTCATTCACATTCAGAGAATGAGTGAGGTTTCCTGGGATAGCACACAGATACCATAGCCAGGAGAGACTCAGAGACACCCAGAGGTTGAGAAAACAGGGCAGCAAAACAAGTAATGAGATGCTAACAGACACAAGCAGGGAAGAAGAGAGTGCTCAGTCAGTCCCCAGCCAGTAGACGTGTTCTTACTGCAATTTAATGCAGTGCACGCATCTTACTTTTGTGTCTTCATGTTGAAAGGTATTTTGAAGGGTGATGAGAAGACTAGTGAATCTGACTTAATTCATTTCAAACCAAGAAATACATTATGAAATTTCCACTATTACAAGTTTTAAAATAAGAAACTGGTGCAGGCTACACAACCTTTGGAACAAAAACAAGTACTAAAATCCAGGGATAAATATACTCTAACAAACTTTAATGCAGCATTTTTGACACTTAATAATGAAAACATTTTTTTTCCCCAGATAATCATCACAAAACCTTCCTGGAACTAAACTCAACTGGAAGTCTATCTGTTTTATCAATCCATAAATATGATGGTTTTTTTCATCCCACATTAGATAATCTGGAAACAATTTTCTGCTTCAAAAGATATTACGGCAACACAGAGCTGATCTTGTCCTTTGTCATGAAATCTAGGAAAGTATGTTGTTAAGAGGGAGAGGGATGTTCCAAGATAGGAGATGGTGAAAAATGAATGAAATACTGGAACCAATTGCACAGAACACATTATGTTTCATATGGTAAAAGCATTAAGAATGTAAAGAATCTACATGTGCTCTGGAGTTAGTCTGTTAGAAACAAGGCAGATTTTTCCTGTAATCATTTCACTGTAATACCCAGACTTGTTATGGCCATTAGCACCAAACATTTCAAAAACAGGTGTCTGAAAGGAGGTGCCTTTTAGGCATTAAATAAAACAACCTGATTTTCGGAGGTGGTCAGACTGAAGGTGGTGGGAGGCAGTGCATTCCAGTATGGGCAGGGAGGGATCTGGATGGGCTGGTGGGGGGCTGTAACCTGGGCTGACGTGCCTGGAGGGCTGGTGGCCCAGTTCTGTCACCACAAGACCACAAGAAGAGCAGGGACAGGATCTGCGGTCCACCCCTTTGCCTCCAAATTCCTTGTGAGGGGCTGGAACAGCCTCTGCTCCAGGAGAGGAAAAAATGCTTTCCTCAGTCTGTGCCAGGCCAGGGTCTATCAGGGATGCCAGCACTGCCATGACAAAAATTGTCCATTTTTGGTTCTCAGCATGGTGTTTTCTACCCCTCGCTCTGCTCTCTGCTGGGGAGAGGGAAGGTGGGAACAGCCTGTCCCAGCAGCTCTGCCTGCACAGGGCAGGCCAGAGTCCAGTGGATTGGGCAGGCCGGGGTTCCCAGGCATGGGACACGCTGCCACTCCCCCGACAAAGGAAAGACCAGGGTTCCCAGGACACAGGACAGGCTGGCACTCCAGTGACACAGGAAAGACCAGGGTTCCCAGGGCACAGGACAGGCTGGCACTCCAGTGACACAGGAGAGACCAGGGTTCCCAGGGCACAGGACAGGCTGGCACTGCAGTGACACAGGAAAGACCAGGGTTCCCAGGGCACAGGACAGGCTGGCACTCCAGTGACACAGGAGAGACCAGGGTTCCCAGGGCACAGGACAGGCTGGCACTCCCCTGACACAGGAAAGACCAGGGTTCCCAGGGCACAGGACAGGCTGGCANTTCCCAGGCATGGGACAGGCTGGCACTGCAGTGACACAGGACAGACCAGGGTTCCCAGGCATGGGACAGGCTGGCACTCCAGTGACACAGGGCAGGCCGGGATGTGGAGCACTGGGACAGAGGGTCAGGCAGAACAGAACAAAGTGGGGCCTCTGCTTGCTGCCACGAGAAGGGTGGTAGACCGAGAAGAGCCAACCCATCTGCTCCCAGATTAATTTCCCAGATAAAGCTGCATCTGTCCACCACCCAGGAAGAGCAGGGAGGGTCCCTTTTACAGCAGTCGGGAAAGAAATGGCTATTTTATCAACCCGAGCACAGAAAGGCATTGTTTCACATTGTTCTCCTATGAATGCTGGGAGAGTCAGAGGTGGCACAGCATAGTGGGGGAGGAAAGGAGGGGACAAGGTCAGAAGCGACGCCCAGAAAAACTCTGTCAGACTTGGCTTTGGCTTCTCACAGACCTTGGCCAGGAAGGCAGGGACACGCCACTTGCCAGCCCTCTTCCCCTCAGCAGTCTGACCCACAGCTCTGGCTCTGGGTATGTCCAGGAACTGGGGCCCTGCCTTAGCATTTCGCTCCCCAAATTCAGCAGAACCAAAGCAAGCCCATGCTTCTCTGGACACTGTGCATGGATACATCAGATTTCATCACCAGATTTCTTCCTTACAGCTTCACTGATGTTTCATGTTATTCCTTCATCTCCAGTTAACTGGAAGTGGTTCCAAAAAGGGGTACAGCATATTGCTGAATTGGTATCCACTTGTCACAGCAATGCTATTTAAGCGTGACATGTTACTTGCATGTTACTTCCCTTTCCTGGTGACATCTTTAATATTCACACCACTGAGAAGATACTTCGTACAGACACAGAATAAAACTGGTCTGTGTAACTGTTCATTCATGTTCCTGTCCAACCCCAGGCTGTGCAGCACATCACCCACAACAGATGTACTCAAACACTGAATCTGCACCATGAAATAACTGGCACACCTTCCTGGAGAAAACATTTTCAGTGACTTCATATTTTATAGTTAAGCTCCAAATGAAGCCATGAAAAGGGGGTCAGAGACAGAGAAATACACATTTCTTTCTTTCTATCTTACCCTATGATAGAAACATTTCATTACAATTTTTTTTATCTCAATGGGAAAAGAAAGGAAACAGGAGTAGGCTGTCTTTCCCAATGGCTTTCCTAGAATCAAGTGAAGGTGTCTTAGTCAGACTTTATCCCAAATTCCCCCAAAACAGATGAGTGGGTGTCCTGAAAGGGTGGGAACCAAAGATCAACAGAACTCTCCTGTATTCTGCTTTCTTCCCACAGAAAGATTCATGCAGGTGAATATTTCAGCCTTCTAAGGAGAATTTTAAACTCAAACCTTCTACATCTTGAAGCTAAAGGGGAAAAGGAAGCTCTGAAGCACACCAGCTGTTACACTATTTGACAACTCTTATCCCAGAGCCTGCATCTCATCTTTCTCTAACAGAAGGAAGACAAAATACAGTTTACCTTCCCTCCATCCTGTATTGGTCATTTGACTTCATATTTTTCTGCCTGGTTATTCAACACCTTTCACAGAGGAATATGTAGTTTTGACCCTGTGGAAAGTGTCTGAGAGGGTGTATGGGCAAAGCCCCCCTTTTACACTTCTCAGCGCATTGCTGACTGAGTGTCTCACTGTCCATGCCTTTACAAAGTAAGGTCATTCTTCCTAAAGCATAGAGAGTCCATCCATACTTCAACATATCAAACAATAAAGTGGTTTTGTGGGGGGAACAATATCTAATAATCTACACATGGCCATTACACTTTAGTCTTGAACTGCAAGCCATGAGCCAATAATGCGATCACATTTTTTGCTCAGTCCAACTATCCTCTTTTCTCACTAGTATGGCATAAAAATAGAGGACAAAAGTTGTGTTCAGGCAGAAGAGAACCACAGTACATCCCTGAAACGCTTTTGGAGGAAAAATATTCTATAGAGTTATCTTGCTGTTTAGTGAGTAGCAGCATTTATTATATACATATTTAGCACTATCAGATAACCTAGAATTTTGCAACACGTGTTATAAATGCAAAGATTTTAAGTTAAACAGCATTTAATTTAATGCACTTTTGGATAAACAGCTTCTTTTCCAATTTATCAACACTTAAACATCTGCTTTGCCCATAGCAACTTCCAGGACTGTCCCACAAGCTACGTAAATGAGCCATCCAAAAATATGACAGCAAATCACTGTTTAAACAACTCATGCTTACTCAGGAAAATTTACTAATTCTTCCAGTAGACCTCAGATTTAAGAGATGATGACCCTTTGAAGGTGAAATGCTGCAAACTGTTATAACTTCTAATATTTTTCTGCACATGAATGCTAACATCTTTTCTTTTTTAAAATCTCCATGAATTTGTTTCTTCTCACTGTTGTAGAAGAGCTTTAGAAGGAACTCTTCTGCTAAATGAATTAACTGTGAGAAGTTATTCAATGCTTTATACCACAGAAGTAGCTATCTTGGAAATAACCAAGGTAAAACAGTTACAAGAGAGCATTACATGAAGCAATTAAATCCCTCTCAACTCTGCCTTCAATAACAGGCTTGATGAAACTGGCTTCTGCAGTATCAAACTAAAATGGGAAACTCCAAAAGAAGAGCTCAGAAATACCAGTTTTCATCTCTTGTAGATCCAAATCTGCTGCAGTTAACGTTCCAAAGCTAATGGAACCACTTTCTTCAACAAAACTAGGATCCAGTCTGTGAGAGGTCTTATCTGGTGTAAGTACCCAACATACTCTGATAAAGTACAGAGATATCCCAGTTCAGCCTTGGACTAGAAAAATTGAAGGAGAAATGAGATGGGAAGAGAGATTCCGTTTTACTTCTGACATTGTCACTATCCATTTCAATCTTTCTTCTGACTTATACTAGAACTTGCATTGTCCTGAGGTTGTGACAGTGCTACTTCAACATAATTTCCACAAAGATATGACACAAGAGATGTTTTCTTTGCTCTCAGCACAGTACACTAGGGACTAAAGCAACAACAGTGCTGAGATGATGGGTTTGGTGCCTGCAGGGTCCTCAACCTGCTCCTGAATGAGTCAGGATGGGGAGTCTCTCTTGCCACAGTGCACAGATGCAAAGGCCTCTCTCCTCAGCACCTCTGAGGCTGAGAGCTCCTCTGCCCACAGCTGACACCTCTGTGTGCAGGCTGACTGAACACACTGCCATGTGCTTTCTGTGGCCTGGCTTTTAGGCTCTTGGCATCAGCAAGTGGCAACACACACAACAGAGCAGCACACACCTCATTCTACCATTCCTGGAAGAGAATGAATTCAGCGCTATCTCTCCAACCCCAAAAATGTTCTTACTCACAGAAGCAAGCCCATACTGTTTATGGATGTAAACTCTAAGTCCTAAACAACAAGGCAGGGGATAGCTGTCTGCCATTATATACATCACCCTTCAGGTATCCATAACAACCTTGTAACAATTCAGCCCTTGCTGAAGCAGGAAAAGAGCACCTCAACATGGATAACTCCTTGTTTAGTTTAGTATGGTTTAAACAGTGTTTGCTTTCAAAGTGTACGAAATCATTACAAAGCTAAATTACAGCTTAGAGCATTTTGTGTTTGTAGAACTCAAACCCAATTCTTTATATTGCAGTGGTTAGAAAACACACCAATTTGCATGAATTGCTTTTGGTATTTACAATTATTTTTCAGAAAGTCACACTTCCTCAAGGTTGAAATAAACCACAACACATAAAGGCAGCTTTCAAAACGATTCTTTCAGTGCTATGTGACTAATACACACCATGCTGAATTTTAAGGTCATGTATTTATTTGGAAGTGCAATTATGCAAATGCTGTTTTCTTCATTGTTAATATATTCTGGGACCGGGATTAAAACTCCTGGTGCAAAACTCCCTTTTAAGGGGCTGCAGAACTATATGTGTAGTTGCTCTCTATCCATTCACAAACACACAGTCTTGTGCATACCTGTGCAGCTGAGTGAACAGCTGAGATGCACAGAGGGAAGACAGAAAATCGCACAAACTGAAAAGTTTTTTGTGTCCTTCCTTATTTTCAATCCCTATCATGAACTTTGTAAAATTTTCATTCTGTAAATGGATTAAAATTGGCAAATTTCCTTCAAATAATTTCCTAGCTGTAATAACAGCAGCTTGAAAAGAAATTTCAGATACATGCAATTTTCTCTTGGAAACAGATACGTAAAAATCAGATCTCACTGACCTTAGATTGTAATATGCCCTAACTCGTACGTCAGAACTACCAAGCTGTAAGACTGTAGTTTTTGTGGGTGGCTGTTATTTTCTTCTACTTTTTCCCCACCAGTCGACATCATGACCCACTTCATTTTCTGGCCAAGCATGGTAAGAGCCGACTAATTATTGAGCAAGTTGCTCAGACAGAGGGGAAGCCTGGAGTCTATATGAAGCTCCATATCTTCCCAGTGGTTAAGGCAGTCAACAGTTACCTTTGGCCTCTGTGAGCTCAGCATTTTCCAGCTATTCATCTTCACTTCCCTAAAGAGCTCTATAAAAGTTAACAGCACAAACAATACGCTAGAGATTAACGCAGCTCATATAAATACACAGCAACCGCCTGGCAGTGTAATGATTTCTCTCTCCCAGGGCAGGGTCTATGGCAGGAGAAGCCTTCACAGACCTTTGTGTAAATCTGGTCCTTAAAAAGACAGGAGAGATCATTGTCATCATTGCCATCGCACAAAAGTTAACAACAGTCAGGTCACCAACTACTTGTGATGCTGGAAAAATCATTGGGAACAGCATTCATGTTTCAATTTCTTCCCTGGGACAGACTTGCTTTTCTCAGCAGTTTCCCCTCAAGGAACATTATTGTAAACAACTGTCCTATTTTTATGCAAATTCATGTTTTACAGGAGATAAGACAGTAATGATAAATTCTTCCCATTTCCTAACACTAGATGAGAAAAACTTCACTCCATAAAGAACCAAAATTGTAATATCAGAGTGTCATTCTTAACGGGGGTGAAATATATTCCCTTATTAGCAGGAACAGAACATCATTTGTTCTTGTAACATGATCTGGCTGTCTGGAAAGAAAAATCCCAGTTAATCATTTTATTTTATTATATTTTTTCCAATGACTGAAATTTACACAAATGAAAATAACTAGGGATTCATCATGGGTTGACAATACTTTCAAATTAATAATGGATGGTGTCACATCTCCTCTAAATTACTAACTACCTTGACAGAGAGCTAATAAACACTGCAGCCGGGTGCAGCAGCCTCCTACACATTACATTGTCCCCCGAGTCTTAAACGACAAAGGATGTGCAGATTAGGAACGTTTCTCATTTGCATAAATTAAGCCCCAGCTCTGCCTTACCTTGTCTCCTTGTCCTTGGGCATCGTGGGTGACCCATAGCCAAAAGCCTGCTTGTCCACGGGGGAGGGCATTGCCTCGGCCACGCCCGGGAGGCCGACAGCACTCCGTGCTTTCGCATCCACAAACACAGGCGGTCCCGACTCCTTTTTGAAGGACTGGCGGCTGGGGGAAGACCTGTCAGGCTGGAGGGTGTGGGCGGGAATGTGAGGGCCATGGTGAGGATGGATATCGATCATTCTCATGTCAGCCACCCTGTGGGGAGAGGCTGGAGGTGTTTTAGAGCCAAGAGTGGGCAAATGGCTCTCCGGGTACTTTCGTGACTTTTGTCTGTACAAGGACTGCTCCAGCATTTCAGGCTGCATAGAGGGGTTGCAGTAAGTGCTCGATGACCTCATGGCACCGCGATGGTAGGCTACGATGTGATCGGGGACATCGAGGGGGTGTCCGGAGTGTGGTGCAGCCACGCTCATCCTCCCCTCGTGAAACAAGTAGGGGTCACCATACAGACTTTCGTTTCGCATCAGGGTAAGGTTTTTGTTGCTCATGTCCTCGTCTGGCTTCACGTCCCGTCTCTCCAGGATGGCGCTGGGGCTGGGCGATATGGAGCGCGAGGCTGGCACGCTGGACAGCCGGTCCCTGGGGATGGTGGCATTGCCTGGCACACCCATGGGCCGGCCCCCACCGTAGGGAATCCTGGACGGAGAGGGAGGCATGGAGTGCGGCACCGGGGTGGAGGGCGGAGAGCTGGGCATCGCATGCAGAGCGTGTGTGGCGGATCCAGGGCGGGAACCACTTGGGCCATCTCGTCCCGTATAAGCAATTTCCCTCTGCATCTGGAAAGAAAAGGAAAAACACAGAAGATATAAAATTACTGAATGAGCAAAACATGATGTGGGTTGTCTGTGGAAAATCAGGAAATAAAAACAAGCCCTGAAGACAAAATAATTTTACATCCGCATAAATAAAACACTTTGGGACCTCAGTGCCTAACAAAAATAACAACTATAAACAGCAATAAAATGAGCTGCATGTTAAAGGAATATGAGAGGTTTAAAAATGCTTTTACTTATGCAAATACCATCTCATCCTAATCTGATATTCACAGCTACTGAAGCTGAATTCAGGGGTTGTGGTGCCAGGTGTTTCAAGTACATGTAGCCAGGGACAGACTTAAACAGTTTATTGATCAGACACACAGGCTAGAGTTCCCTGATTCCAAAGCAGGATTAAAATGCTGATGCTCCGGCATCACAAACATACCCGAAGTCCTTAGACAAGAAAAATAAATGTTACAACTAATTGGCCATTTTCTTCAGCGCAGGATTTAAGCTTTTGCTAATGACTTGATGTGGTCTTTATTACACAAAGGATACACAAAGCATAGGAGAAAACCCCACATATTTATTGACTATAACACAGTCAACTTATATGAGAACAGTTTGACCCTATATAACATGTGCCATTGCAAAGGTAAGAGTGATTCAGAGGGTTTGTGGAGCACACGCTCAGAAAGTCATTGAACATTTTATCATAGTTTTGTAAGCAGCAGTAGTAAGGAATGAGCAAACAAGGAAAAGAAAGGAGAAACTTCCATACCAAATGTATTAGTGCTTTGTTAAAAGAGGCCTTGGCAAAAATCTGCAATGGATACGTGTGCTTTTGAGAGTGTAGAATCTCACTCTGACAACCATAACCTCTCTAGATGGCTGAACACTGTCAATGACAGACAGGAGAAATTCTCCCTCTAGAAAGCATCATGTGCCTGCTCTGGTGCCCTTGGGGTAAGGTGGATGAACAGCGAGATGAAAAAGTCAGCTAAGAACCAACTACATAAGAAAAAAAAGTTATAGTTTCTAAAATTCATGCTGACAATTTCAGCTTCCCTCTTCATCACCTCCAAGTAGAAAACTGTGTGTCACCAAGCCTGACTCCACGTTCCTGAAGTTAAAGAGCACAAAATAATGTGCAATGGATGTTGCTGATCTGAAATCTACACAATTTTTCTCCGCTCTCACTCCTTGCTTTGATAATGTGATTGGATTCATTGTAGTTACAGTGATCCATGGCAGATGAAGCAAGAGATTATTCCTGCCCCACCACAGGTTTTTCCACTGGTAAGGGAATTGCAGTGTCAGTATATAAACAATAGCTGTTCTTATCACAGCAGTTTCTGCACTCAGGAATTAGAAATGACGTTCCCCGGGGCCAGAGATCAACTGTCTGGAGTACCAGGTATCAGAAAGAAGAAAGGAGATAACCTGATTGTGGCCGCAGCAATAATAAGTAAGTGTTAACAGAACAAAGGTGTGCACTGGGATAGGTCATAAATGAGCCAGACGAAAATTATGACGCCAAACAGGAACACGGCATAATTTTTTCATTTGCACAGAGAATTAATCTAGTCTGGAATTAAAAATAAGACATAATTAAAATATAACTAAATAGTGTTAATCACTTTATAAGAGGGAATTCAACATATTTTCTATTGGCTTGAAGAAACACTGAAACATACTAAGCTATATTGTGTGTACTGACTCTGGCCCTGGGCCAGCAGAACAAAACTCCTATTGACTTGAGCAGCTTTGGGATCTTCAGGGACAGGCAGATGTAGATGGTTTATACCAAGAGAAGAACCCAGAGAAAGAAAATCCTCCTAGATTTCTGCTGTACAAGCTACCCAATGCCCTGTTTAGTTGGTTCAGATAAAGCTACAACAGATGGAATAGTATCTGTCAAAGAAACCACAGCCACTAGGATATGCTGGGTTGCAGTGAGAGGAAAATTCCAATGTTACCTTGCAGAGAGGAGAAAATTTCCATGGGAAGATTTGAAAGGTTTAACTTCCCCTGACTTCTGGACTTCATATTCCTGTACATGCTCATTCGTTTCTCATAAATCAAAGCAATCTGTCAAAGAAAAATTGCTATTTTCCACCTTAACATCATTTAGATGGAATACTTTAAGACGGAAAATAATTTGAATATGGGGCTGAGCTATTGCTCAAAATCTTGTATCTGAGTACTGCTGTACATAACATTATTTACTTTTGCTTTAAAATAGTGCTTGGTGTTCACAGCCTCAATCAAGGCTCCCTTGGGCTGGGCAGGGCAAAAACACCTGGGCACCCAACCCCTTTCTGAAAAGTTCACCTGCTATTTTAAGCCAGGACTCAGGCACTGGGTGTTGTGTACCAAAGGGGAGACTTTTGGAGCCAGAGAGTCCAGGGTGCCCAGGGCATGTGGGCTGGGCAGGGATCTGAGCTGGTCCCCAGGAGCCAGGCAGCTTTACCTGGTGGATTACAGTGTCTTCTGCCACATGGTTGGTATTTCTTCTCTTTCCACTTTTCTCTCTTCTCCAGACTCTCCAGATTCTTTGCTAATGGCAAGTTTAAAAATGTGAAGGATGGTCTTTTCTTGCTTCTCCTCTGTACCTCTTCGGTGTGACAGCCTAGGCACACTACTCTCTCTCATACATTTCCCACTTTCTGTGCTGTTTTTCGTCTTCAGTCCTCCACCACAAAACCCCCATGTTGCTCGATAAAACCCCATACTCTTCTACACAGGCTGTCTTGAGCCACACGTTCCTGGACTTCGCATGACTCAGGGACAGAGAAAGAGGATATTGGGTTTATCTGAGCCTCTAAATACTGGGTGCTGTCACAAACAATTGCTTTGAGGGCAAAAGGAAGAATTTTTAGTGCAAGCACAGGATCATGTGCTTTTGGACTGCAGCCATGTAATACGTTTGCCTGAGGGTGTGGTTTTCTTTAGCACATAGCTCTTCCTTGTTCTTACTGCCTACAGACCTTACATCCTTGAAATGGAAACTTGTCTTATCAATCCGTAGGTTAAAATATGGTAAACAGGTAGCAACCATTTCTGTATAAAACATGTGAGGGAAAATCACATCACTGAGAATCTTTCACTTTCTGTAGTAAAAAAGATTACACCATGTTTAAACATCTCCTGTGGAGGTTTTTGGTCAGTCTAACAAGACTTAAGTCTGTAAGATACAGATTTTGATAATTATTTTTAAACAGAGTCTCTATCTACTAAAGAGTCAACATTACATAAAACCAGTTATGCTCTTTATTTCAAAACTTGTTGGCACACTGAGTAACTTGCCATATTTTGAAGATGTCTATTGCACAAAGTCAGCAAACCAGTTGTCCACCCACCCGAGCGGGTAGAAGGAGCCTGGCTGCTCGTGGCTCGCACAGGGGCCAAGCAGAGCGGGTCTCTGCACGCAGCAGACAGGGCACACACGCCGTGCCCGCACGCACAGCGGGGCAGTGCCAGCCTGCGCCCGGCACCCAGCCTGCTGCTGACTCACGAGCACCTCTCCAGCCCTTCAGCTCGCCGTGCCGCTGGATACCAGACTGACTCAAACCAGTATCTGCTACGATCTCAGAGTGAAACTCGGGCAAAGGGAAAAGTAGGCCAGAGTTTCTGACCCAGCAACCCTTCCCACTGCTCTCCTAGGCCTCCTCTACATCACCAGAGAACACAGCAACTGGCTTTGCCCCAGGTTTTTCAGACTGCCAGAATACCTACATAGAGCATGTTCCCGAGATGGAGGTTATCCGTGCACCCTCCTGGAGACACTGGGGAGTTCCCAACAGACTCCATTAATCACCTCTCAGCCAGGTGAAGCTATTACTTTTCTTTCTCTCCCTTTGACACCCTGCATTTCCCTGAGGAAAGTGAACCTATGCTCCTCAAGCTGGCTCACCCAACAGTGAACACAGGACACCTGCAAAGAATTTTATTGAAACCTTGGAGTCTATGATGAAAAGCTACAGAAATACTAAGTACTGATACAAAACTGATAAATGAAACTATTTGTAAGGCGATATTTTATGAAAATTTCTCAACAGAAAAAAATCCCCTAAAGTAAAGCAATCCTTCACTTTTCTAATGAGGAAAGACTTGATTAAAGAACCCTCAATCCAACAACTATAGAATCAATTCGTTTGTTCTTTTTCATAAAAATAAATTGACAGCTTTACTGTAGTAGTTGTCCAAACCACTCAGCTTCACCATTAGTTGCACTATATGATAACACTTCTGTCATGACTGATCTTTCATTCCAGTTGGATTTGGAGAGCTGAAAGCACAAATCCACTTTTGAAAAGAAACCGAAACACTTTTATACAGTTTTAATATTTCTAAAATAAGATAATTTACAATACGAAAAAGTGCACTTGAAAATTACAGAATTGGTAAACAGCTAAATGAAAATTTTAAGTATCTGTACCAAAACCATCTGTCTGAAGCCAAATCAGACATCACTGAGAAGTTGTCAGACTTGTCTGTTCTTGCTTTCTCATAAAATGCCTTCTAGTTCCTATAAATGTCCCCATTCTGTTGGGTCATTACAGAAAAAAAAATCATGCTGGTTGCAGTTATGGGTTCCTCCAGCTGGTCGATGCCATATTTGAAAACTTCAAACACATTAGCATAATTTTTAGCTGTTTCTGGTCAGAAACTTTCCAACGACATGTACTTTCAGCAGACAACTCTAATCCAAGAGAGCTGAAATGTTTCGTAAAAACATCAGTAAAGACAAAAGCTGGGAAAAAAGCACCCAGCAGATTTCAGCCAACAGTGATGTTATTTCTACCAGACATCCCTGGAGTGCTCTAGAGCTTTGGCTTTCCAGATTCATAGACCTGGGTCAGCTTGGTCAGAGTCTGATCTGGGGTAGGGACCCCAACTCTTCAGCAGGGCAGGTGCTTGGTAGTTTGGGGTTACCAAGCAGTGAGACATGCCCGGGTTTCAACAGCCATCACTCCCCAGCAATGCTTCCAGACTAGAAGCTTACTTGGCAATTTTGGCTGAGAATGGGCCCTCTGATGCCCAAAAAAAAGATTTCAGACCATGAAACCACTGACCTTGCCCAAGTTGGAACCTGGCCTCAGCTGAATCTGGTCCCATAGTACATGGTTCTAGGAGCTGCCAGAGTTCACAATTGTTTTTCATTATGGGAACCACATGCTGGTAAAGCAAAACTGATTTCAAATGTTCAAACTTCCAATGAATGGGGAAGTCCAAGACCCAGCTAGCTGTTCTTAACATGTTTCACATATTTCCATTTTTTTCCCTGGATAGTTTTCCAGAAAAGGAGTTGTAGAGCTCCCTAAGAAATCTCAACATTTATAATTAACTTCCCAGTATTAGCATGCACCTAGGTTTCAGTTCTTTAGGTCCTTTTGTATACTTTTGGTATGTGCCCAGCTGTAAAAATGTCTGTATTATGGTGAAAGGAGAATTGAGATAAAAACTCAAGAACATCTATGAAAGAGAAGCTTTCTCTTTCTAGGGACTGATTACATATATGGTGGATATGTCAAGAGAATCACTGGGTTTTTCTTCTTCCATTTATGCTCTTAATTCTGGTTTTTTCTTTTCCTTGATGAATAACAACACAATCAGTCAATATAAGATGTTTCTTAGGATGAGCCTGTGATGGGTAGTGATGGTGAAATCATTCAGTCCTCCAGTTTTTATGTTCATAGATTACTTTTTATTTTGGCCAGGTTCAGCTAGCTAGAAGTTGACATGAACAAAATAGGAGAACCAGAAGATGATGCTCACTGTCTTAGGAGGTGGAATTTAGAGAACATAAACATGACCCTCCAGAAAGGAGGAGGCATGCTGGGTGAAACATAATCAGGTGTTGTCACCATACTACTCAATATCTCTGTGACATCCAGTCCCCGTATCTTTCTCCCAGTTGTGCAGGTGTGCACAGAGGTTATGGCAAAAGCACTATTTGATCCTCAAAAGCAGAATTTTTAGGACACCAAACTGTGGTTACCAATACACTGACCTGAAGCTCAGACACAGCATCACTTCCCTTGCCATGCCATAGAGCATCAAACACATTCTTAACATTACTGTCCCTTATTTTATAAATATACATTTAATGCATAGTTGTGTATGAATCCAGTCCCTACAGCGATCCAAATGTTTTACCTTACGGTATTTTACATGTCTCAGTATGTCCTTTTATATCCCTGACAACATATAAGTTTAATTCATACCATATCCTAAAGCTCCCATGGGGAAAACAAAGAATACCTAGTTCACTTTTTACTGAATGTAAAACAGATCCATAAAATTCTAAGCTAACCACAAAACAAATGTAATGGTAATATCAAAAATAATGTTTGATTGCTTCACCTTCCCTGTAAGTCAATGTGCATGCTGAAGATAGATCATGCAAACAAGCAGAGAGGAAAGTTTTCAGACCAAATCCGATAGAGTCTGCTCTTTTGAGTATAGTTTCTTCAGCTATCCTGATGCTACCCTGAGTATTTTTTTTCACAATTTAAAACACTAGCACTCTTACTACACACTTAGACAACATTGTTGCCTATGGACCAATAAAACAATCTTTGATAAGATCTCTTCTCTAAAATAATTAAAGTCACTTACTGTTTCTTAAGGAAATCACTCAAATGGCTACAGCAGTGAGATGAACATTTGGTTCCACTTCTTCTAATAAAGCACTTTTTGTTTTCAGTCTTGAATCTCAATCCTTGGTCTATGGTATAATATTTTGTATATCCATGTCTTCTGTGAAAAGGTTTTGAAACAGGAAAAATGTTCCTTGTTCCCTCTGCTCACAACAGGCCATCTTGCCATATCCGGTCATCTAAGTAATGCTGTTTCAATAGACTGAAGTACTTTTCCACATGACAAGCCTGCGATTTCTCCTCCCCTTCGAAATTAGTCACTAAATAACCTCCTTGGCATGTCACCCAGTCACAAACTGTGCAACACTATGTGATTCAACCACTCAATCATTTTTTAATGTGTGCCTATAAGATGCATAGAAAGAGACTAACATTATGGAGTGAACCACAAAAGAGACTCACAAAGGGGAAAGCCATAAATAAAATAGTGAGTAACCTCTGTTTTAGTAACACAGTGCATTTCAAAGGCAACACTGTGAGACATATACATATTCATTCCCCAACAGCTGAAGACCTCCAACTATTTAGCAAACCCAGTAGACAGAATTTTATGAAAAAAAGCTCAGTAGTTTATAAACCTTAGAAGCTTTTCACCTCCTCAGATTGGTAGTGACACTGTAGAAGGAAGCTCAAGCTCCTCCCGTGGAGTAGCTGTCTATTCATTAACCAGGCACCTGAGCCACTTGGCTAACCTGAACTTCGGGGTCCCCATAAATCAATCTCATTGTTATCTCTGCAGCACACCACATAAGCCATTATGATTGATTGATAGGGGTTTGTTTGTTTGTTTTGTTGGGTTTTTTTAGGAGGAAACAATAGAGAAGGTAAATATATTTTCAAAAATTAGAACAGAAAGGATGTTTCACTCCCTTCTATCCCCTCACACGAAAAGACCACAGAAAATGCAAATTGTCTCCTTAAAAAGACAACATTTACAGCCTAAAAGAGATGACACTTAAATATCATAAGGGAAAATCTCATGACACAAACCCTTCCCAGTCCTGCAGTTATCTTCTGCTTTGCAGGGTTGGTTCCTTTGCTCTTGGTTTGGGTTTTTGTCTGATTTTGCTTTTGTGCAAGTAAAAAATTGCCTATATCATGATAAATGGCATTCGAAGGAATAAAAAGACAATTTAAGCATATGATTATGAGCTAATATTGCTGTACAGAATCATTTCTAATGGGACCTTACAGGAGTAGCACTTCTGTTTCACAGTACTGCTCTCAGTCTCAGCCACTAGTGAAGGAGGTACCATTCATTTCTGCTATGAAACGACAATTTGACACTACGCATTTAAGTAACAGGAGAAAGATCAGAGCAGATCTGGTAGCCAAAACTAAAAATCGAGGTGTTCCACTCCTTACTACCCCCAACCCAGCATCAGAGAAGTCTTCCAGCTTTCTAGACAGCTGCTGTGAATTCGGATTTGTAATGTATGCTGTAAATTTGTACTCCATTATTGATCTTGACTAGAACTTTACAAAATTTATATGTATTGTAATATAACCAGTTTTTTCCGAAATGTAAANTATTTGCACTAGCACTATAATAAAGTATTATTATGGCACAGAAACAATGTTAAACCTATTTATTTTTATTTCAAATATAATCAGTCAAAGCTTGTTTCTTGCAGTGTCGGGGTAAAGCAGTATTTACCATTCAAGCATCTGGTTTACATTTGGCAGGTTTAACTAACCAGTCAAGCATCCCCTTTTAATGAATGGATGTATATACTTGACCTAGTTAAAAAGCTGCTTAGGTTGGCGGACCAACCAGACTCAGAAACATCAAGAGTAAAAAATACAAGCAAATTATCCTAGAACACTTTAATGCCACATGTGCTTTTCAGCAGTTGCAGAGAATATTCTTCTATCCATGCTTTTCCTTAGAGGCTAGCAAACCTGAAGTGAGAAATAACATTATTATGCTAACATGCAGGATAAAAAAGATGACTGTATTTTGCTGTTTCCCTGCAATGAATTGCAAGCTGGTAGGATGCACATTTCCAGTAATTGGACTCTAGCATGACAAAGTATATCCCAGAACATCAGATTGGGATATAACTAGTTCTGCATACATATGACATGATATGCAAGAGTCTTCATGTATGTCTGATGCATACAAAAACCTTTTCACTAGATGAATTAATCTGCTTTTAATTTTAAAATACATCAGGTACAGTTATATCATTACCAAGGCTGTAATTTAATTTGTAGGTTCCAACAATGCATACAAACAATTCAAGCATCACTTTCCATTTCAATTACTTTATCAGAGCCCTCAAGCATTATCTAGCTTGCCATGTATTATGCCATGTATAATTACGTGCCATATATTTGTTTATAAAGTACTGTACAGAACAAGAGCTCCTTTTCAGTTGAAGCCCCTGTGTAAACCAAGGGTATGCCCCTAAAAGGCACAACACCCTATGCTTCACTGAGACCAAGCCTGGAAATTTAGGTTCATTTAGGACTTTAAAACCAATGTTAATGTCTTTATTAATGATAGGCTCAAGTTACCACAGACCTGTAATGCCAGTCACCCTCCTTTCTTCTACATCATTAACAATGTTGGTCTGTTGGACCTTTCCATCAATTTGCTCATCACATCAATTTATTTTCTGCTTGTTTCCCTCATTTTGAAGCAGAAAAGAAGTTAGAGACTAAACATCAGTAGAACATACAATTATAAAGCCACAGAATATTTTGAAGTCTACTGTGGGATATACACGTGGCATAGACATAACTTATTGCTTGACTGTTGATCAAAGTTCTTTCTGCTCCTCATAACAGCTCTTTTGGTTCCTATTCCTTTAATAATACTTTCATGGATGGAAATAATTAAGTAGTTAATGCCTTATAGTGCTGTAAACAACTATTTCCTTGACAGAAAACAGGGAAGCACTTACAGTGATTGCTGGTCACTAACTCACGACTTGGTTTTGTTCTCAGCGCTCCAGAACAACGCTTGTGATGGAGTCAATGGGGTTTTGCTTAAATTCAACAAGTTAGTTCAGTCCAGTAGAATCCAAATGGAAAGACAGTTTGCCGATGACAGCTTTTAGAGCTGAATTACAAAGAAAGCATATTTTCTCCTGTGTTTGTGGGTTTGGGGTTAGGATTTTGGGTGTGGATTTGGGTTTTGAGGTTTGGGGTTGTTTCTGCCAAGGAAGGTCTCATGCCACCTCATCAGTCCTATCGCCCATCCAGCTTCTAATTTTGATCCAAGAAACCAACAGTTTGCCATGACAAAGACCCATCTGTGGAGTTGTCTGCAGGATCTCCTCAATCTGCTGGCTCTGATACACAAAACTCATGAAGGCAGCTGGGGAACTGCCACCAGCATCTTTCTTGTCTCTGCTTAGGGTGGCACCATAACATGATATTCAATTTCTTCTATGAAAGGAGAGTGATCCACCCTTAGCTTTGCCTCCAAACACTCAGCAGAGAAGGAAAAAGAGTTCTTACCTCATCCTGATCTCAGTCTCAGTTGCTTCCCTATGGCAAAAACGAGGGAGCAGAACACAGCCTCCCAGGCTGCTGTCCTTCACAAAGTCACCAAGGTGACACACCCCGGCATCCAGCCAGGCTGTGATGCTGCCACTCTCACTCCACACTGCTCTCCATGACCCTGAAAAACTTTTTCAAATCACCCTTGACTTTTTCACATCAGCTCTCCAGCCCACTGCCTATGTTTATACCTACGAGGATGTCTGTGGTGTTTCCTTGAAGACTGAAAATCCTACAGAAGCTCTTTGAATTTGAGAGGCCAAGCTAAACAAACAGGGAGGGAACAGAACAATTCTGGCTGCCTAACACATACTGGATTTGAGATTATGTGCAGACCACACTATCTTCTCCTAAACATGCATACTGTTTGTATTCCCTCTGTTTACTGATTCCAAAGGCATGCAGTGAAACAGATATGCCTTGGGGTAAACACAAGTACCATAAAATTCTCTTATACTTATTCCAAACTCCCTATTTCTTACAACATAAATGCAAACAAACAGACAAAAAGCCCTCTCTCACCACAGAGCACATTACTACTGGCTAGAATGCACCACTGAAAGGGGACAGGCAGCTCTACAGCTTCACTGCTGGCAAAGCAGCACTCTCACTAGCACAGCTGGAGATTGCAGAGCAACCTGTGCACAAAGCCTTTGAACCAGCCTTGAACCAGCCCCCAGATGAGCATCTGAGCTCCCAAGAGAATGGTGTTGTCTTGTAACCTGCATATTAACATTATGGATATATACATACATATATGTTTTGCATACCAGCAGTAAATTTTTGGCCCATCCTTTGGTGATGGCAGATCAGTATAATCTGAAATTTTTGATTTTTAGGGATTAAGAAAGTTAAAGGCAAACAAGTAAAAGTGGGAACTCCTCTGCTGGAAACTCTATAAGCCTCTCAAAATTTTTTTTTAAGTTTATTAGAGCAAATATAGCCAACTCTCACTGGAGTTGCATGAAGAAGGTTCTGCAAAACTGAACTATTACGTCAGGTCTGCAGTCTGTCTCTCTACCCTGTAATTCAAACCTCATGCTTCCCCCTTGTTTCTGAACTGATTTAAGCAAGAGCATTTTCCTAGCTATAGGAAAGTATCACAGCATGTATCGCAGACATATATGCATTAAGCACCTCTCAAAAAGTCAAGAAGCAGTATTAATTGCTCTGGACTGAGGATTTGTCTCACCTAATGTTGCATTAAAAGAAAATCAGCCAGACATCCTCCAGAGTCAGCTCATTCCCCTAGAGCTGGGTGGGACAAGCTGCCCTTTCGCATTCCCAACCTCTCACCACTGACTGCAGTGGGCGGCAATTTCTACACTGAGCTGGCAAGGATTAGATTTTTAAAAATTCTTTATAGTGAGCCTGCCCATATGTCTTTTCATTTAGCTCACTTTCTGCTGTTTCTCATCCTACTTTTTTCCTTTTTCCTCCCTTCTTTACAAGAAAGCTGAGATCCTATAACTACAAAGCACAATGACGGCTTCATTCCATCTGCTGCTTGCTGGTCCATGCAATGGACATTGCTGTGATCCACCTAGGAGAATCCAACCTGACCTGTGGTTCCTGTTTCATTGAACTAAGAATTAAGCATCTCTCTCCTGAAGCTGGCAATAAACATTATTTATTTATCAGCAGAGCAATAGAGAAGCACATTCATTTTCCTCTTCCTCTGTCCTACCATTAGCACACTTATTTATGCCTAAATTTTCTAACTTTTTAAACGCAGAGAACTGAGTTTGTGGCGTTAAATTTTTCCTTTTTAGTTCATAGGTAACGCAGAAATATTAATCAAAAGAAGCAAGTCATATGTTGCAGACATTTAACTAACACTTAACTCATGACTTGGACTGATGACCTTAAAGATCTTTTCCAAGCTCAATGACTGTGATTCCCTGAAACTGGGAAGAGAGACAGGAGGTAAAGAAGAATTATGTAGAAAGGTAATAGGGAATTCTTAGTGTAGAACTACAGAAGGAAGGAAAAAAGACAAAACGAAGAGGGAACGAGACAGTGTGAAGGATAGTAAATAGAGGTTTGTGAAAGGTGAAAGAGAGTAATATCGGAGATGGAGTGCTGAGAAATTAATAGGGAAACAAGAAAAGGATAATAAATAAAAAAAACAAAAAAAAGAGACTTACTTAAGCTGGGAAGAGAGAAACTGATGAGAAAAAGATGAGTTAAAGAGACTGTACGTATGAAGGAAAAGTCAACAAAAAATTCAATGTAAGAAAGAAAAAAACAGAATGAAGTAGAAAAACATGAACTAATGCAAATTTTCTTCAGTGCTAGAAGATTTTGCATTACTTTTTGTTATTACAGTGCTGTAGCCTAGCATAGCAGGCAAGGAAGGGAGAGGGCAAGAAAGGAAGGAGAAGAGGGACTAGAAAGAAGAACATCCAACATAAACTTATTTAGTTTTGTTTAATAGTCTGAGGCTTTGTGGGGTTTTTGGAAGGTGTGGTCAGAACATGAGGGTGGTTTTTAGGAAAGAAGTGAGCAGAGCACTTCAGGTAAATGCCAGCTGGAGTGATCCGTGAATGCTTGAGAACATGGCAAAAGAAGATAAGACCATCACTTGCCTTTGCAATCCATGCTCATATTCAAAACAAAGATATTTGAGATGCACTTTAAAGCTATAAATGGCTTTTGAAACCTAGCACTTAGTCCAGCCATTACGACTGAAGGTGTAGTTAAGGTTCCAAACAACTTCATCTCCCTCAGACGCTGCAAGAAATAACAGCTCTCTGCAAGTGAGGCCTCAGTGCCGTGGGACTGCGTGCCGAGAGAGAACACTGAGGTGGCTGCTGTCCCCTGCACATGTCTGGTTGTTAGTGGGGGACACAGAAATTCTGGTTTGATGAAATCATCACCAAGCTCTGACAAGTGATGAGACATGTCACGTGTGTGTACGTGCACATGTGCATGCAGCCCTTACTTCTCGGAAAACTTTTTCCCTTATCAATTCCACTGTGTTATCAATGCCCTGACCACACAGACTTATGACCCCCAGGACACCTGCACATCACGAGCTCTTTGGCCATCATGATGTTCAATGGCCCTTCCCATTCCTACTCTGAGGTCCCCTTTTTCCCACGTGTAAAACAAGAAGCAAACAAAAAAGTAAGAGGAAAGCAATATCACTCTTCTTCCCATAAAACGGTGAGCTTACAACACGCATCCTCTTAAACAGAGCCACAGGAATGGGCTCTGTCTTTGGAGTAGCCCAGTTATACCTGTACTGAACCTGCCATCACAGGTTAGCTGTCAGTGAGACAACTTCGACAGCACCCTGGCTGAACTCTGCTTGGAAGGGAAGTGAGCACAAGGCCACTTGGAGCCTGACCCAGAGCCATCCCATGAGAGCTTCCAGTCTAGCCACACTTTAGGCTTTAGGCAAAGCAAGCAAAAAGATGGATGAGATGCAGCACATTTTGCTTTGATTGGCCTGTCTGAAATCACAGTGCCTCTGTGTGGAACTTTATTTCCCCAGCAGCATTTCATCATTTGAGCTATCTCCCTGCTACCAGTCTGCATTGCTTTACTCCTGATTGGCAAGACAAGCACCCAGATCAGTTAACAGGCACTCATTTCTGCCTATTTATGTATTTAATTTCCTATGAACAAATGAAATGTGAGAGTTAAAAAAAATGTTTAGATTATCCAATTAAGCAGAGAGAAGTTAATAAATTTCTCATGCTTTATTTTCCTATGCTTCCTTCGTATACTATGCAGACAGAATGGTGAGTGCACTAAGAAACCTCTTGGCATTTCAGCCAAGATTTTTCAGGGTGTTATCACAAATGACAAAAATATAAACACACTAAAACATAACACATTTCAATCCTAAAAAGGTCGGATTTACATAATTACATCATTGGTTTGCCAATATCCACATTTATCTCATCAGTATAGCATGGCCCACCCATCCCATAAGCTATTAGACTGTTTGGACTGAATATATAAAAGCTGTTACTGATCTATTTTTCTAAAGTCAACATTATGGCAACCCTCATAACTAGTGCTGCATTCAAACCAATTGTTGCTTTTGCTTTCAAACCAACAGTTCCTTTCTTTTGATTTTCCACTGATGCTTTTTATGGTAGAATTTTCTGAGAACAAACAGAGTCATATAATTCATGAAAATGCAGAAAGCATTTCCTCTCCCCTCCCCATGCTCTTTGAAGAGATGAAGGACACCATGTACATAACATAGACAACCACCACCAATGCAGGGAGCCAAACCCTTCAGACCAATCTGAATTTCAGCACTTCCTCAGGGCACCACAGAGCTGATGGGGTCATCTCCTTTTTTTCCAAAAAAGGAATAGTTTCAAAGATGTACAGTTCTGGTACAGATCAGCATTTTTATTTGGTTTAAATATGCTGTATATCAGATTTCTGCTATTTAAAAGAAAAATACTTTTAGTAACTGTGCTCATAAATCAAAATAAATGCATGGCTTTCTGACTCCCTGTACTAACGACTCAGCTCTTATTTTTGTTCCATATTTGTATCTCTTCTCATTGCACTGAAGACAAATAAAGCTGAACAAGTTGATATAGTTAAATGAACATAAAGAAAGCTTAACCCTTGGTCTCATCTTACATTACCAAACAAATGAGTCAACATACAATTCCTATTACAGATATATGAAATGGGTTAGAATGTAAATAATATAAAAATATTATAAAACAGAGCTGATAGTCAAAAGAAATAAGCAGCATGTTTACACCAATTCTTCCAATATAAGGACATAGAAAGTCAGAAGAAATAAGTTGCTGTGCTGAGTTCTGGAGTCAACACTATTGGCAGGAGAAATGGTCATGGAAAGTCTCTAATTCAACTGGATTTTGCAATGCAAGTGCCCAAGCCACACCACAGCTCACAGCTATCAGGTCAAACAGCATTTGCAGTCATATGTCTTTTGAAATGTTACAAGTGCTATCACTGCACCAACTAAGAGTCTTCTAAGATTACAAACTTCTTCCTATACTGCTTGAATCTGACATTTTATTTTCATTTTACTTCCTTCTATCCCAAAAATATACAAATTGGTCAGCATGGCTGAAGTAAACAATCTAGTTTACCCAAAGGTCAAGCTATCTATAGTAAATATCAAGTGATACAGGGACTAGCCCTTTACCCAACACACCCTTTCAGTCTTTTCACTTAGTCACATGGAGTTCAAATTTGCAATGATGTAAGAAAGGCATCTATTCAGACAAAAAATAATTTCAGCATCACATCATTTCTCATGGAGTCCTATTGCATGCTGATATTTGCAACTGTCTTGCTTTTGCCAGCTGAGGCTTTTTTTAACCCCAGATCTTAACCTGTATCCAAGGAAAGATATTTTTACTGCTCATATTTTCAGAAGACTGATTAGTTTTCCAGAGCCCTTATTAGAAAAAGTACAATCCGACATGGAGAAGAATCAAGATTCTCAGATGTATAACTGTGTCCTCTTAAACACCAGGTAATGATTTACTCCTCTTTGTTAAAAGGTAGATAGGGACAGAATTATTCTCTTTCGTATTCATAAGGCTAATGACTGATAAAAGCAAAGAACCTCGGACACGATCACATGAACTAACGCATTTTGGATTTGTGAAAAACTTACTGGAAAAGATAAGGTCCTGCATGACAAGAAGAATGGCTTGTTTGAAGAAGAAAAAACATTGTTGCTAACTTCACTTGGTTCTGGGAACCGTGGTAGCAAAATGCCCACCTTCAAAAAGTTATTTTTAACCCCTGTTTGAGTAACAGCTCATTTGGAAAGCTACCTGGAAGTCATAAAACCTGACTGGACTTTGACTTGCGTGACTCCTGCAATTCAGATAAGCTACCTGGTTTACAAAGGACGTAAAGGAGGACCTCCCCTCCTCGTAAGGGAGGTGACAGCCTTGAGAATTTTTATCATCTATCAATGTGTATAGGGAGCTCCGGCAACATCTGACTCTGACAGCTATTTAGGAATTTCAAGCAGTCAAATTAGTGCAAACTGCTGTACTAAAAACAAGGAAAGCAGGGGAAAAAAAAAGAAAGAGCAAAACTTCTAAAGAATTGGCGCAAGGAAACATTATGTAAAAAGAGGTGGAGTAAGAATAAAACCAGAAACCAGTAGACAATAAAAAGTGGACTCAAATCCAATCCTTATGTTTTTATTCAGGGCAAGCTCTCACTGAAGGCAGCAAAATCTTTGCCTGAGAACCTCAGACGTACATGAGAGATAAGATTTCTAGTTTTAATGAAGGGCTGGAAAGACCTTCATCCAAAACAGACAATATGTCGTCTTAAATAACTTCATCAGCTGCAGGGTAAGCTCTCAGCAAACCTCAACATGAAAGGCAGACCAGCTTGAATACAGGCCTGTTAGTGGGAAATAAAGAACCCTCCCCCTAAAAATTCCACTCCCTGGGAGTTTCCAGGTAACTGGTTTGTGATATCTACCATATAACACTCCTCTCAGACTAACTGGGAGATTATTGCATGGGTGTGGCAAGTTAGTGTTCTTTGAGAGGTTTCATATCAAGAACATTACACTTTCTTTCAACTGCAGCTTCATATAAACTTAAAATCCATCCTCATTATTTGAAAATTAAAAAAACCCCAAAAGTATCTTTTAATATGTTGGTATAATAATAGGATCTACAAGGTTATATTCCTTATGCATGCACATGTTCCCTATACATACATATAATACTATTTTTAATGTTCGTGAAATAAATAAAATACACCAAAGCACAAAGCCAACATATTAAAAAAGACACAGTGCACTATCCATCCAACTGTAAAGCAGGATCTGTATCTTTAAACACAACAGTTTTGGGCTAGAAAGCATTTGAGATCAATATATTGTTTTATGTGTAGCTAAAATAAATATTTTTTTCTTTATAATTCTATCCTTTTTCTCACTAATTTAGGCTTTGCACATCAGTAGGTATTGTATATCAAAGGACACATGAATGAAAGAGAACAGGTACATTTACAGTGTTTCATCACAGACTAATTTGATGCAGGTACTCCTCGATATCTGCAGGTCTGTAGATGCATAAATAATTGGTAACTACTGAAAACCCACTCAAAGCAAAAGTAGTAAAATCCATATCAGTAAAAAGAAAATCCAGAACATCAGAGACTTCTTTTATATATTTTGTTCAGATCTCAGTAAGATTTGTAACAGCAAGTTGGAAAAGAACTGTTCATGTTCAATATGTAAGTTTGAAACTAGACATAAAATCTAAGAGTAGAGTTTGGTGATTTAAAGAGCAATTAAATGTGTATTTTTCACAGAGCTGAAGGAAGAAGAAACAGTTTTCATTGTTCTGATTTAAATTCCCAGTTAATCTGAAAATATTTTTTCGTTTGGAAAATAAAAATAAAAGAAAAAATGAATTATATATCCTTCATTATTTATAGGCATCATCTTACCTTACATCTCCTGGTGAGTTCTGTTTCTAGACGACTTTGGCAGGTATTTCAATTCAGAATTAGTTTCAGCAATGCATGCTATTACATCTGCTCTTTAAAATAAACTGCTTTTTCTCTTTTCATCAGACAAAGTATGTGGCCTAAAAGAGCTGCAGTGTCTCTGCTCAAGAGATTTCATGGACACTCAGAGGCTTTCTTCTACTGTATGAAAGTTAAATCTGAGTAAGGAAGGCATTTTTCCTGTCCCGGAAATCAGTATAACCAAAACCAATGCTGAGCTAATGAGTTTCTTCCATGTGTTCTGTTTGGCAGACACCGCAAGTCATATCAAGGAAACACGTGATGTTTATAAATACAATATGGCTTATGTTGTCATAACCTCTCAATGACAAAAAGAGCACTAGAAAAAGCAGACAGCAAAACAGCAGGAGAGATGAGATTTGTATCATTTGGAACGTCTCTATCAGATAATAGAGGTATTAGCATTTGCCTTTTAGTTGGTTTTTTTTTTTTTCCTTTCCTCCCAAAAGGAAGCAAAGTTTTATAGTAATAGGATCAGTAAGGTAAAAACATGGCAACTTATATAAATGCTGTCCTATAGGCATCCTAGCACTAAAATGCATTCACCCAATTTATTGCTTGAATTATTTTCCTATAAATACTTTTGTTCTAAATACCTCTATGTAGTGCAAGGAGCTATTATTTTTTTAGCTGTAGTATGCAATGTAAAGATATAACTATGGCAGCATTTGCAACTTTTATGTTTATTGATATTAAGATCATAAGCTATCCAATGAAAAGAAGTTAAAGAAGCTGGATGTATGTTTACAGGTACCTTAAGAACACAGAAGAATTATTCTGCTTTTATTACTTCTCTATCTTTTCTGCAAAGCACTGAATTTCAGCCTCCTTAGAAGCCTTAAATTCTTGTTTGAGGGTTTTTAGCATTTGTAGGGTATTTTTAAGTTCACAAATTGCATCTAGCTCTGGAGAGTTAAAATGTTAGCAGCCTGCTAACCAGTCACTTTCAGGGGACAAATAAAAAGTTGGTGGTGTGCAATTTCAATAATAAAAGCTATTTAGCACAAGTTTACCCCACTTACCAAATGTCTGTTTCATTTTCCTATACAATTCATTTTAACTCCTCTCCTCTCACGCTGGCAGCCAAAAAACCCATTGCTGTCAGGAACATCATCATTTTGCCACTCTAACTCCCATCAGATGTGGAGTTTCCAGGTACCCTGCACTGCCCCAACTCAGCTCTGACTCAACTTGCCCTAATTGTTCTTTCTTAGAGAAACAGTCTCTAAAAAAAATTCAAAACACCTCAAAGCATACCTCAATACAACAACAGCCACAACAAGCATTCTTTGGATATTCTGACCTCACCCAGCAGAGATCTTATGCAAGTCAGAGAATTAAGCAAAACAATGGTAGGTCTAGGACATTTCAAAATAAAGTGTACCCCACAGACTTTTAGGGCAGGTGGATGGGAAGAAAAAGACTGCCAAGCAAAATAGCCACTGCTTTCTTATGAAGTAAAAACTCCCTCCCAATTCTCAAAATTGGCTGGTAGGTGAAGCCCAAAACAAACCACTGCATAAGCCAACATTATTAGTATCCAGCCGTGCACCAGGAACACTGACTAGTTTCTATAACAGAAGTGGGAGATTATAATTTGAGTTTCTTTAGCCTTTAGCCACTCCAGAAAAGGAGGATGTAGAGAATGAGGATAGAAAATATGCTGTGCACATTCAGTGGGGGAATCACTTCAGCTCAACAGCCCAGGATGAAAGGAGATGTGTGACACTTGCAAAGAAACTCAATTCACTCAGCAACATATAAAGCCCCACTGTCAGTTCTTCACTGTCATGTCCTGGCACTGTCTAGACACCATTGCTAACCTGGGCCCTTCCCCTTCCAACCTATGCAAACCACAAACAGTAATTCTAATTCTAAGGGTGCAGAGCAGCATGGCTGTGTACATGCATTTACACTGGAATTCAGAACAATGCCGGGGGAAGAAATAGACCGTCTCAATATTTGTTCATAAGACAGTATTTTGTCAGAAGAAAGTATTGTCACACAGAGAGCTAGAAAGTGCTGATAAATGATACAAGCTCAGGTGAAGGAATAAATGAATGAAAGGCAGCAATGTGAAGATACATTTTTCCAAAAAATGCAGCTATTGTAGGCTTACAGCATACATTTTGGGAAAGGAGAAATAAAAAAGGAAGAGCACAAGCACAAATATTCAGTGAGACAGCACTATGTGGCTACTTCTTGCTTAGCAGCATTTTACATGGCAGACCTGTCAAACAGACCATGCTCTTTGGGTTGTAAGTGGCCAATACCAGTAAACAAGTGAGGCACTCAGAAGGATTTCGAGAAACTTTCCTTTAGAGCTTGTTTGGACCCTCAGCCAATTCCCTTTTCTCAAACACAACCCACTCAGAAAAATGCATGAAACAAAGAAGAGCAGGAAAATTAGAATTAATGGACATGAAAGCTGAATGGTTCAATAGAAGATCTGAAAGTTACAGATCCCACATTCTTCTTGCACATTCTGATTCTTGTCCATATGGATAATACTTAATACTTCAAGTGTTACTGCCAGTTCTTATACAGGTCTCACATCTGTTTGGTAGTTAAAACAGGTGTTCAAGCTGGCAGCTAACATTATTTTCTTAGATTATTTTGGGCCAGTTACATGGAAATTATTATAAAGCACATGAATAGAAGCCTGAACTTCATCAAACCCTAGCATAAACATTCCAAAGGGACAAGAAGACAAACAGTAGAAAAATCTGCAAAGGCAAAACTTTCCCAAACATCAAGAAAATAAAGTTTTAACTCACAGAGGAGAGTATCACATTTAAAGTATCACCATGGAAAAATATACTTACAATGACTAATTCATTATATTCTAAGTACTGCTTTTCAACAGTCTGACAATCAGCTGCTTTTCTGTAGGTATTTTGAAACAGTTAAACATGATGCCAGGCACACACTCCCTGCTTCCCACTGTAGTGAATTTAGCACGCATATATTGTATGAAATTGATGAACATCAATTTGCCTAATGCAAAGATATGCAAACATAAAAGGAGAGATAAGAAACAAAGGTTTTTCTACAATCTTATGTGTACTCTACAATACCAGTACATAAAATGTACATGTAGAACTCTCACATTTCCCCCTCCTTTACTCTGGTTTGCTAAAGAAAGAAGGATAAATAATCCATCTGGTTATTGGAGGTTTTTTTCTGCTGAACTAATAACCTGTGAATCCCCAGGCAAATTTCAACCAGATTTAACCAATGAGTAGAAACCATAAGACTACTACATCCCTATAAATTTTGTCAAATTAGAGATTTGACAGAAGATCCCACTGTACTTCTGCCAAAGAGAGGAAAAGTTGCAGTGTGGTGCAGCTTTTTAGACTCGAGAGGATGACCACTGGAGAGTGTTATTACTTTGGAAAAACCCTCAGTTAGGACTTGAGTGTTGTTGCATAAGGAAGAACCCAACCAAAAGACACACATCCTTAGAGAAACAGGTTTCAGTATTTCTGGAGCTCAAGAAATCGCTTGTTTCCATGCTCATAACTTTGAAATGCAGAAGTTCACATAGATCAAAGGGAAGACTTTTTGCATGTTTCTCCACAAAGCCCCTATGAACATCCTGGCTCTGAGTTCACCTCTCAGACCAGAAAGACAACAAATCTGCCAATGCAAAGAAAAAGGCAAATGAGAAAACGGCTCTTTTGCTGGATGCACAGAATTTCAAAACGGTGTCTTTGCATTTCCATAAAGTAAAATACAATATTCTGCCATGAGAACACCACCTCTGCAAAGATCATCACTGTGTCACTATTATTTTTTAGTTATGACCAAAAGGTGCTAACTCAGACATAATCAGAAGATGTTGAGTGTGCATATCTGTTGTACAACACAGGATTTAAAAATCAGCAATTCAAATAATTGCAATTTTTGCACAGAGGCAGCACCTGTGTTCAAAACAACTCCACTAGGCAGCAAATGCCTGGAAGAGGGCCAAAGAAGTAATTTTTACTTTCAAGTATCTGTAGTTAACTACAATAGTACCTTCAAACAGGCCTAGAGCACACAAATAAAGCCACAGCATATACCTTCAGCACCTACTGTACGTGGAACAAGAACAGTATAACATAACTTCATAAAGCCACAGTTACAAGCATTAATGTCACAATGCACAATGACAGTATGTCATGCCTTTGAATATGAAGGAGATGTATTGGATATATCCAGTTACTGCCACAGGAATACAACTAGAACAGAAGAATTTCAGAATGTTACAGAATACACAAAAAACTATCACATCTTCCCTTTGAAGCACAACCATTTCCTTTCTTATGTTGTGTGTGCAGCAGTGTGAAAAATCAAGTAATTAGATTTCTGACCTATCCAAAGGACCATTTTATAATTGAAGTGCATAAATGAGAGATGGTTGAGAATAGTGCCTGTAAATAAACTATTTCAATCTTTCTAAAATATTGTGGCCTTAAACTGTTGAAACACAAGAAGTATTTACACAAAATATTAGTAATAAAGCAGTGAGACATGCTCAGAATTGATAATGAAACCAAGTAGCAAATGTACAATTAAGGAAATCACTTCACAGGAAATTTTCTGCACAGTGGAATCAGCTTTGGAAGGCACATAAAAGCCACAAAGCAGGTAGGACAGTAGTGGCATTCTCTTCTGGCCCCACTGAGTTAATTTGATTGTACCGTTTCCTGTGGACAGACCTAGGATGGGTGGGGAGGAGATGAGGTTGTGTAACCTCACCACCACCACCCTCTCCTGCAACACCAGCTGCAGGTAACACAGTGGAAGAGGTGCCCCACAGCTGCATCTCTGCCCTCTTGGCATCAGGGCAGGAGGTAACAGTGCAGCAAAAGACAGACACAGTGAAAGAGACAATGCATTCTCTGTAGTTTTCCTAATACAAATAAATGTTTAGCTGAAAATGCAAATAAACTCATCCTTTTTCAGTACAGGTAGAAAATTTTAGAAAAAGACAAAACCATTTACACCACAATGTTCATCAGAATTTCCTATCCAAAATTGTCATTTACAAAGAGTTTCAGCAGCCTTCAAGTGAGGTACATCTGCTCAGCCACTGGAAACCAATCCCTGCTGAAACTTTGCTGGAGTGTACTAACACCATGCCGTACTTCACTGAAGAGTTTGGAAACACAGAATAGGAAGCTGTAAAAAACCTCCGAGTATTGTCTGTGTCACAAAATACACAATTAAAGGCTATGTTTTGCTTCACATGCTTTACTGCGTTTAAACAAGATCAAGAAACCAGTTAATGTCCCGGGCAAATAATTGGAAAAAGAAAAGCAGTTAAAACACATTACAACAAGTATTATTTATTCCCTCCTCTGTGTATGTGTCATACATATACCCCTGATTTTATGAATTGCTGTGTACATATTACACTTCAGAATTTAAACATTTAGCATAAAATCTGGAGGAAAAGAGTATAAATGCAGCACTAGTACTTACCCTTATATCTCCATTTACAGCTCTGGAAGTGTGATTAAATGCGTGTGCAGGATCTTTGTTGTAAACTTTAAGGAAAGATCGGTCTTGAATATTCCTGGAATTAAAAGAATCAGCAATGACAACAGATGAAAGCAGTTTTATTTACTTTGTTGCCTGAAAGTTTCAGGTAACAGACAAGCATAGTAGGTCTGCAGCCGATCTATAAGGAAAACGTAAATGCCAGAACTAAGACACACACAAACAAACAAAAGCCTACTTTGATTCTCTTTCCCATGGGAAGTATCATTCTTTCACTAGAACTCCACACCCATAAAAATTAGATAGTGTTAAGTTTCTTTCAAGATCCTGCCATAGAGTGAAACCTCTTTGAAGACAATAGAACTTCAACATTTACACAGCACTCAAAAAGGGTTTAGTTAATATTTACATGTTTTATTGTGCACTCAGCCCACATAAATTTTTGCTATTCTAAGAAGCAAGAATATCAAAAGAAAAGCAGTCTTTCTAACTGTAATTATTCTTGAGGAAATTTTAATTATCAGCTTGTTCACAAAGCTGAAAAAAAATCCACAAAAGCTAAAAATTCAGTAGTAGATAAATTCTTCCCCTAAACTTTATCTATAATAAAGACAGTTTTTAAAGGGAAAAAGTAAGTATTGCAGAAACAAATTAGCAAAAATTTTGATGAAAGCTTACACAGGAATGGTTTAGATGAAAAGCCCTACGAGAAAACTTTTGTTTTATTAGGACTCTACACTTTGTCATTGATTAGTTCATTTTTTAACTCCTACGTTTAGGAAAGAGAGGAGAGTTTTCTATTTTGTTTCAAGACCTACCTTCCAATAATTTTATGGCTTTGACACTTGCCCTGAGCTCTGCTGATTTCTGGTTCACGTTTAATCAGTAGCAAAGCCTCCAATCTATGCTCACTTACACCCTTTCAAAGCTGCAATTCCTTTCATTTCCCTGTAGTGATCTCTAGAGAATTTACTTACACATGTGACTGAATTCCTTTCCTCCAGGTGCAGCTACAAGTCTAGTGAACTGATCTTAATCACTTGGATTATAATTTAAAAATGAAGGGAAGGATTGTTGGGCAGGTCCAATTTCTTTCTTACAATGTCATATTACCATCAGTGATTGCTTTGAATGGGTAGCTAGTCAGAACTTGTGTTGCTGTTGTAGATGTCAAGTAGTTATTAAAGAAACCCTGCAGCTTAAGAGACAGATCAGTGTCTTGTGTTTAAGAACTGGAGGGTTGATGAGAAGTTTAGTATTTATGAGTGTTTACTTGTAGACTGCATAGGAAAATAGCTACCTTGCGGCAAGTTCAAGCTCTTCAATTATTTATGGTAACATAAACTGTTTTCCACCTTGCAAATGTGACCCTGTTGCTTTGAGACCTACACCGGGAGTCTCCATTACCACTGTCTGCCTTGGACTTGGGACTATGTTCTTCTCAATACAAAGCAAGCTCTCTCATCTTCTGTTCAAGAAATGGCATATTATTCATTTAAATACATTTTATCTGCTGTCTTTTCTGTCTGATGGCTATGAGATGGTACCTCAAACAACTGGAGGTTTTTTTAAAAGCATTTTCCATAAATATTTCTTGTAGAAACATGACACTTTAAAGTAAAACATTGCTGCAAGGCAAAGCACCAAAATACTAGGCATTTGATCTCTGATATGAATGTATTTCACCTCATGTTGCTATTCTAAGATAAACATTACTGATAACAGGTATTACTGTACTTTTATTATTACTATAATTTGCATTACTGTAGCTCCCAGATGCCCTTGGCATGTTCAGAGGCCTCACTGATCTGTGTGTGCTGTGTAAACACCCCAAGAAGACAACCTCTTCACCAGCTTACAAGGTGAACAGGGATCACAAAAGACAATAGGATAGCTGCAGGAAGATAAGGGAACAAAAAGAACTCAGAAGATCGTAGTCTCTCCAGCCAGAGGAGCAGTAAACAAATCCTGGAACCACAGGCATGATCAGAGTAGGCAGTGCAACAGAGAGAATGGGAAGGAGACCAACACAGTGGCTTTGCAGATGTCTGTGGAGGACACCTCCCAAGCATGTTAGAGGGCTGCCTGAGAGAGCGGGAAGGCACTTGTTTGAAAGTTAAAGACGTAGAATTCAAGCTGACATTATTCACAAAGTGGAAGCAGATGGCACTTGGTACTCAACAAGAAATGAAAAGTAGCATTGAAGTGGGCTTGGAGGAGCCCTCATAATGAAGACAAGTGGTTTAATGAGATGGAGAAAGTACAGTCAGAGGACAAGTGAAAAATAAATTCATGAGGAACAACCTGCTTGTCAAACTAGGAGAATGATCTTTGTTGCTTCATTTGAATAGGTAAGAGCAAGCAAGATTACCTATTACCTGTGTCAACTGCCAAGAAAAGATGATTACAGCAGTTGCTATTAAAAAAATGGAAGAATTACATGAGTGTTTTTTTCTCTATGTGATGGGAGAGTAAAGGCTGTACAATAGGGATGTTCTGGAGCAAAAATCGGAAGTTTACACTGGATGCAGAGCCCTGAACCACTTTAAGGAAAAGACTGGACTTAAGCAGAAAAACAGGGTGTCGTCTCCAGTGATAAAAAAAAATATTAAAAAAAAAAGGGAAAAAAGAAAAAGAAAAAAGAAAAACAAAAAAAAGGAAAAAAGAGAAAGAAAAAGAGAAAAAGAAAAAGAGAAAAAAGAAAAAACAAGAAAACGAGAAAATGAGAAAATGAGAAAAAGAAAGGGGAAGAAGTATGATGGCCAAATGCAAGGCACAGAACATAGAGCAGCCTCTGAGGGAGATGGAGAGCTTAAAGAGCTGACTGAAACCCCTGCATTTAAGGGAAAGAAGGAAGAGGACTGAAGGAAGACATGGCAAACAAAGGAGAGAAAAAGGATGCTTCATTTCATCTGTTCTCTGAGGTGAGACACTGGCAAGATCTTGTGAAGAGTAAGGAACAGAAATGGAGAAATGGCTGTGGAAACTATTCAAAGGTGGTGAAAATGCAGCTGGTAGTGCATGTTATGGACTCCATTAACCTGGAATTGCTGAGGTTTCCTAAGTGATAAGGGTGGCAGAACTGAAGGAGGGAATTTTGTTATGGAGGAAGTCAGCTGGGCTGTGGGATTTCCTCTAGAAATGCTCTACAATACAGGCATAGGAACAGAGGAAGCAGATGCTGAGACTGAGCCAGGACTGAGGCTGGCAGAGTGACGCCTGCAATGGGAGCAAGGGAAAAAAAGGCGGAGTGGCATTAAGATAATCAACTACCGCATTCTCAGGGGCAGGGAGGAGATGAAGTCATAAACTGGTAGTCTGAAACTCAAGGGAAGATGGAGGGATAAAGGGAGAGAAAGGGAGCCAATGGGCTAGATGATGGTTGGCAATAATGTACTTGGGAACAGAGATGTAGTAACCCCTATCGTGACTCAATCAGTTGATCTGATCTTGTGAATAAACTGTTTGATGTATAAGAAACTTGGGTACATGTTGAAAGATGATGATGTTGATGAAAAAAATCAGATGGGTCTTCACACAGGCATTACAGTGGCCAAACAGGGGTGTGGGAGTCTGCAAAGCAAGTAAGATTAAAAGAAACTGAAATCCAAGAGACTGGCTAATGACAAGACACTGGATAGACAGCCTGAGGAGAGCAAGACAGAGGTGAGAAAATGGAGTGTGGTGCTGTTCAAAGATTAAGAACAGGAATGGGGGAACTGGATGGGGAAGGGCTAGAAAAGCTCCAACTTGCTCTTTTAACTACAACATGATATGGAGAAACCCCTTAGCCATAGGATCTCCAGAAGAAACAAGGCAGCAGTGGACAGCAGACTTCTCTTGCACCACGTAATTTTCCTGCATTAGTGGCAGACTAGCAGAGAGCAAACAGCTTTTCTGATTTCTCATTCATCTTACGCTCCTCTGTCTGTTTTTATCAGTTTTACAAAGTGTAAAATGTCTGAGGTGTACCTGAGAGCTTTATTTATGCATGATTTGGGGCTTTCTAGGGACCCTGAGACCCTGGAACTTCTGTTGAAGAAACCTGGTTAATTAGGAAGCTGCACTCCCACAAAATAAAGGATAGAAAGGTGAACCAATTATTGACCAAGCTCTGAATTAGTGAAGGGAAGCGGCTGCATCAATTGCTGCATGCTGACATATAACAGGAAGGTGGTGGGGCTGCAGCAGTGGTCACCAGTGCCACAGAGCTTTGGCTGTCTTAGATGGCATTGTTGTGAGGACATCAGTGACATTTATGTTTGTTACTTCAGGCTCATGAGATCAGGCTTTGCACTCCCAGCAAAGAAACAACTCAGTTTTCCTGTAAATGTTTATTCCGTATTCTGTATTTAAGTGATTGTGTCTCAGTTAAAATTAAATAAACATATTAAATATGTGAACCTTCGTGTATTATATAAATATTTCAACAAGGCATGGCATTTATCAGTGGCTTGTGCAATGGATATTGCACCTACTGCTGAAGGCATTGTCAGACCAGACCTCCTGGATTACTCAGATACCACTGAACATGCCCTTATGAGTCAGGCCACTCTCTGTCAGATACTGATCAACCCCACTCCTTTCTATTCTATAACTGCACAACAAAACAAAACACACGAAAAAAACCCAAACCCATGAAACCAGTAGCTATAATTCCATGTCTTACCTCACATCACACAATTCATAGTATATGTTTCTGCTCTCATCCTTGATGTAAATGGCGACACTGGGCGATTCCAGCATTTTCATTGTCAGCTGCTGGGGGAAGGCACTTACAAAAAGGGCACGAATTGTGTCTGTGCTTGTGATTTCATTCGGCATCCGCAACTGCTTTGTTTCATCTCCATACTGAAGATATAATACACCTACAAGCAAATGTAATAGGAAGTTATATATTCTTAAGTGCACAGTAATGATCTGGTTTCAAAGTCTACGTGGAACACAGACCAAGTCCATAACGAGAAGAGAAAAACCAACTTATATGCTTTAAAAAATAAAGCACATATGTAATTTTCCTTTTCAACAGACTATTGGAATAGAGCATAGAACAATGGTATGGTTCTGCCTTGATAAATGTGCTAATCCCTGTACTGAGAAGCCTCTTACTGTACTCCAGTTAGATAAATCAGAAGTTTACCTTAGGAATCCTAATGGAAAATCTCAAACACATCAAGTTTGCTCTGTATTGGAAGTTGTTGGTAAATCACGAGGTACTTTTTTAAAAAGTAGCTGAGGAAGAAATTTATCCTTTTATAGCACCCAGCTTTCCTTATACATAAATTTTGCACTTTAACCTCACACTTGTCAATAAACCCAAGATTTTCATTTTAGCACAAGGAATTTTATATTCACAGTTCAATTTGCTGGCATTATATAGCATAAAGCCTCAGGTGAAATTCCTTCCAGGAGTAAAACTGAGGTGCCCCACAAAAAAAAAAAAGGGAATTTTGGAACCTTTCAGTTTCACAGCACTGTTAATAATCATGCTTAGTACTCAGGGAGAAACATGAGTAATCTTAGATGCTGAATTGCAAAATATGGACATTCTTATTCACTCAAGACAGAACACCTTTCTGATATAGCTATTTTCAGGGAATGAGAGGCTATGATATGCTCAATAATGGAAAGAAACATGAATAATACAGACCAGGGACTGAGTGAAGGGATACGAAGTACCTTTTCCGTGATGCCTGTGTTGGCCCTGCCAGGCCTCTGCTGACTCCTGTATAACCAGGAGGTGCCTGTGTTCCTCTGGCCAGTACTGCATGAGTGTGGCTCATGAGCATTGCTACAGCCCAGTCCCATGCCACTGAGACCTCCAAAGCCCTCCAAGGACTAAAGCACTCAGAAAGAGCCATCTCAATCAAGGGAAGAAATCAGTCTGGACTTGATGGTGTTGATGAGTTCTAACCATGCTGGGCCTGGCTCCTAAAGAAAACCAAAAGGTCTTCTCATGAGCATCTCGCTGAGGGGAAGGTTTATTAGGACCTGCACAGCAGGAAATGAGCTGCCAAAGACTGCAACTAAACTAAGCAATTTCTGGGCTGTACAGCACTAGGGAGTAGATTCAGAAGCAAGTGTTCAGTTGAACTATTTTGGATACAAGGAAATGGGGACTGGTAAGCCCAGCTGAGTGCACTGTGCTCTTTCTGAGCCATCCCGGGTGTCTCTGTACAACACTGCACTGTCCCAGGAGGAAACATCTTTACTGTCTTGCTGTCTGTACGAGATGGAGCAAGTATTGCTTCTGCAGTGGTGTAAAAAGATGGCAGATCACAGAATCACAGAATGGCTGAGGTTGAAAGGCACCTCTGGAGGTCATCTGGTCCACCCCCCATCCCACTCAGGGACAGCTACAGCCACTTGCACAGGACCATGTCCATACAGTTTTTGTATATCTTCTAGGATGGAGACTCCGCAGCTTTTTTGGAAAATTTGTGTCAGTGCTTGGTCAATCTCACAGTGAAGAAGGGTTTCGTGATAATGGGAGGGAATCTCAGATGTTTCATTTGGTGACTATTGTCTCTGTCTCTGGTCTTCTCACTGGGCATGAATGAAAAGAACCTGGCTCTTCTTTGCCCCCTCCCTTCAGGTTCTTTTGTACATTGATGACATCGCTGCCCTTGAGCCTTCTCTTCTCCAGGCTGAACAGTCCCAGCTCTCTCAACCTGTCAGAGCAAGGAGGCTCCAACCAAGTTAATAATCCTTGTGACCCTCTATTGGATTCTCTCCAATCTTGGAAGATTCTGTGCTGCCAGGCCTTTGCATCGACCAATAACTAACACAGGTGGGCTAAGGCCTGGCAGAGCATTTTACACAACCTGAATTCACCACAGCAGTTGCAGTGTAGATGCACTGAAATGTTGTTCTCCCATGACCAATATATCTAGGAGGGCTGGGAACACAAGGCCCTCAGTGCAGTTACCATCAGTCATCAACAAATCTCAGCAAATCACAAAATTAAGATGGTAAGTCAGTGATTCACACTTGAAAGTCATCAGCGACAGGATGGGCAGTTTATGGTGCTGAGGTACAAACACTGAGCAAAAGCAGTGGGAAAAGCTGACATGAATACAAAGGCAATTAACGAAGAGAAGACATTTCAAGCTAAGATGAGCGTTCTCTCCCCTTAGTCTTTAGTATTTTTGTCCCTATGTTGTCCACAATCGCTATAGAGGAAGGCACAAACAGTCACATGTTCCTACAGTCAGTGGGTAGATAATTGTGCTTGCACTTAGGGAAGGAAGATGTTAACTTTCCTGAATACTAAACAGACTACTCAGCGTTACCTAATCATTATTTAATATTAGGCTGCTTTTATAAAATAGAGCTGTTAACTTAAACTTCGTATTATTATCAAGAGCTGATACTTCTTTGTTCATTAATATTGCAATCAAACCCCATATGAATCCTACTACAAATTTCCATTTTCCATTGTCTGGAAAAACTTTTTCAGACTGAAATTTAACTAGTCTTTCAAAGATTGAGAGTAGTTTTCCTACGACTTTTATTTCTAATGCCGATATTTAATGAGCTATTAAACTATTTTTCTCTTTATTATAGTTTGAGACATCATTTATTTCTTTATGTTCTTCTAGGTGAAATTGTCTTTTTAGTGCTCAAATATTCTATGCAGCTAAACACTCTTTAGGATTCAGAAACTAACTGTACTTGTAAAAAAAAAAAAAAATTAAGCAAGTTAATGATTGCATTTATTTCACTCTTCCAAGATATGCAAAGACATAGTCATTTTTGATGACAGCTTTTAGTTCTTATAAAGAACATAAGGAACCTTCTATGTTTTGGCAGTTAAACTTTGTTGGATTTAGTGGCAAAAAGAGATTTTTTGGCTAAAAAGACAGGCTTTGCATATCAGCTTTGCAGTTGGGTGTGACTTTCTTTTCTGCTCAGTTTAGAAGTCAGTGCAGAATTAAAAAATGCTAGTTTTGTATTTCAGACCATTAAAACTAGACTCAATATTGAGCTACTGAAACCATTAACACAGAGTAAGTGGCAGAGTTGAAAAAACTTCCTTACACACAAGTCTAAATCATTGCAGAACAGTCTTGATTCTGCCTGTGCTTCAGTGCTCCCACAAACGCAAAATCACAGTTGTCCTTGAGTCTTGAATTTTCAAAGCAAATATGCATGTTATGCCTTAAAACAAACAACTTGGAGAAATGTTTTGGCCCCAATCTCACTTGAGAGAGAAAAGATATTTTCAAAGACACAAGAAATTATTTTTTTTCTTTATTCTCCTTTAAATCACATGCCCTTAAAAAAAACCTACTGCCTTTCCTCTTGAGTTGTCTGATCCATATCATGATACAGCTATGCTTTAGGACATTTCCTATTTGACAGGATTGACTGCTCACTTCTAAAAATCCCTTTTGAGCATGACAAAATTAAGAGACTCAAAATCCATTAGTTAAAATCATTCACATTATTTTTCTTCCACACATTGCCCAGGTGGAATTCTGAACACTGGCAATACCCACAGGTTCCACTTCATGGAAGCTGCTGGAGCTCTGAGATATGTTTTACCTTCAGCTAAAGAAATCACTCCCATGGAGATTAAAGCAAGAAGAAATACAGTATAACTTAGGCATGGTTTTTCTTAGGGCACGGGACATACATCAGCAAAGCTGCTGGAAAGACAATTAAACACAAGGGATGTTCCTGTCTCCACGTACCCTCAAGTCCCTCTTGCACTTATACTTCTGTTACAGTAAATTTACCTGAAACGTGAAGATTGTGCTCAGTTCTATAAAATACAAACCAAAGAGGACTACAAAATTCCCTGCTACTCTAGGACAACATGTATGAAGATGACGAGGTAACAACACCATCCAACAGTTTTGAAAGTGCATTTTAGACAGTGCTGTGGCTCCTACGTCCAGGAGCTTGGAGGTACTGCCAGCCCTGTGCTGTCCTACAGCTACAACACAAACTATAATGTTTAGCCATCCCCTTTGTCATGTAGCATAACTTAGCTGCAGAAATAGCTCTGGAATTTCTGATCATTCCTCACGCTATAAGCAACAGACCACAGACTTAAACACAGGCCACAGCAGAAAACATTTACATGTAGGCCTTAGTAACATAAGCCTTGTAAAAAATTGCTTCACAACATTCCTGTCAACAAAGAGGTATGCTTTATAGAAGGGGAAATTAAACACCCAAGAGGCGAAAGAACATGTTCAAAGAAAGGTTTACAAGCATCAAACCCAGATCTGATGATGATCCTGTGAACACACCACATGACTGCCCTTTCCTTCCCTACATACAGAGCTCTTTCAAAACACAGTATTTTCTGCTACCTCTTTACCAAGGGTCAGTGGCAGGATGTGCAAAATATTTCATCATTTCTCTCAGTGATGATCTACATGAAACACAACACAGTGCAATGAAAGATGCACAGTTAACCCCACTCGGGTGGCTGAGCCCATCAGCACTGGGTTGGGGTGCCCAGAGCAGCCATCCCATGCCTTCAGTCCAGCACAGCTCTGAGCTCAGGCACACACACCACGCTCACAGAAGGTGTTCAGCTCAGATAGTGCTGCTGGGCTGCAAAACCCACTTCAGAGCTGAGGACATGCCCTCACAGCGTGACGGTGAATCTCACCTGAGCTCACAGGGTCTAGGCTGGCTTTTAGAGCAAGGAGCTGCATAACCACAACAGGGCTGGCACAGCACCTAAACTGATAAGACATAACTCCTGAGTTACAGCTGGTAAAGGTTTACTCCTTATGGCAAGAGCCAATGTCATGCAGGTGTCAGGAAACCACCCAGCTCACATCTCTCAGCACCTCCATCACATACGGTGCTGACCTAACCCTGACTAAGCACCACGTTATCATGGTTATATTGCTAACAGTGATCTCAGTGCAGGACAGCTTACATACTTAGGAGAACTCAAATCACAAATTGCTTTGGTTTAAAGAACAAAAATTATCTTTAGAAATTCATTATTTAAGAAAGGAAATTTAAATACCTGATAAATCAAGAATAAGTAAACAAACAAGATTGTGCCCTCTTCTGTGACCTTCACAAGTGCCTGTTAATTCTCTCAAACAATGGGTTTTAAATGGAAAAATACAATTTCTCACATAATTCTCTTATAATGAAGAAAACTGAGGCAGAAGAGTTAAATAACTCCTCAGTGTTATGAAATAAAATATGGTTAAAGCTTACATTTGAGGTCATGAGTTTCTTTTCTGTGAAGCTACAGGATTCCCTCTGTGTAGGCAAGATGTCTTGCAAATTTCTGTACTGAAATATCTTACTGGTGTTTGGCAATACCTTAATCCATCTGAAGAGAGGGATTAACTGATGATAAAATCTGTATTTGGCTGGTGCAGGATGCTTGGGCGCTGGAGCATTGAAACCTTCCCACAGAACCAAAAACCACTGGCATGAACAAGGCACTCCTAGTCTCTTCCAACACAGCTATTGTATGTATCCTCTGGAAGTTCTGTGTGCAGTTTGAAAATTTTTAGTAATAGTAAAGCTGGTTAGACTACAGCAATCAAAAACTGGATGCATTGGGAGCTCTGACCTTCTTGAAATCCAAGGTGCAAAGCAAGGTATAACCAAAATGGAGAAAATGCCATTAGATTAGTTTCATTCTTTACCCCGAACCATCAGTTAACCATATCTTTTTGAGAAGATGGGCAATCTCGGTCTTTTCATGCTGGTTTAGCTTGATCTTCCACCATAAGTCCATTGAGTCACTGTCTCTGTCTGGACATTCCCTCATGCTGAAGTCAGCAGCAATGGTAACAAGCAAAAGTGAGAAAAGGCATCCTTGTTTCTTACTTATATTTATGTCAAATCATTACTTGAGACTTGCACGAGTTTTAAAAACTAAGGAGAGCCTATAAAGTCTAAATGATAACTGTTTTTGTTGGGACACTTCAGGACAATCCACAGGAGGTCACAATAAACACTGTGCCAGGCCTTTCCTCAAAAGAGCAGTTTACAATTTAAATTTTTTTTTTACTAAAATTTCAAGATACTTCCAAGTTTTCTTTGCTTTTTGACAAAATTGTCACATATGACTGTAAGGATGGCATAGGCCCATATTGTTCTCTGCTCCCCATCCCTCCTTCTCCCCCCACTATCTAATAAACAGAGCAAACACTTATCATCAAATTCTGCCAAAGTTATGCAGACACAAGTTTATTACAGTAACAACTCTTGCAGCAGGGAAGAAATTCCTCAATATGAAGTTGTTACTTTCCATACCCTCAAGACTTAACTCTCCTATTTCACCACACACAGTTTCAACTAGTCTGAGGTCATTGCTATGATCCTTGTGGTATTTCTAGCCTGAAGCTGTCATAGTAACTTCTGTTAGTGCTCCCTCCTGAAAATCTGTCTTCCACATTCAGAAAATTTCTATAAATATACTTAGCTGTCTTCAAATACTAAGAGAATAAACAAGTAGATCTTTCAATGAATAAAAGCAATTACTTATTTTATTTATTTTTTCTGCAGAATAGTCCAAAGAGATTTGTTCAAGGTATTAAGCTGTTTGGTAATAATTTAAAAAAACTCCAGGAACTGTTTCATTTAGTCCAGTACTACTTTTTACTGCTATTTCATTCTTCTCTGCTATTTACTGTGACTTGCAATAATTTGTTACTTAATGAAAAAAACAGATGGAAAACTCAATAGTCACATAAATTTCCTACCAAAGTGTTATGAAAAATAAAAGTTTTTAACTGCCAGTAAAATACTAGCACTTTTCTACAGACAAATACATCTAGCTGGCTAAGAATAGTAAGTAAAAACAAAAAAGAAAATGGACAACTTTTTTTACCTAAAGAAAACCCAGTATTTTCCCCATCTGATTCCTGATAAAACCTGTGAAAAAGCCTGTTGCCAAAAGGCAACTTAGTCTATAGACCTATATCAGCAAGTCCATCTACTGTAAACAGTTACTTCTATCATCTAGAGATTCTGAGAGAACATTTCAGTTTAACCCAGTTCCCCAGGTGGAAATCAATGTTCTGGCAGGATGACTTTTGGACAATAATTGCATTCTGTTGCACAGAATAGCCCAACTGACCATCAAGGTGACTTTTTCATACTCTAAACTGTCAAAACAATGCCAGCAAACTTGGAACAACACAAAACCCCTATGGTAGTTAATGAAAAAATACTTTAAAAATGACAACTGAACAACTCAGTGAGATGAACGAGAAGTTTCATGTGTACCAGAGCTATTTTTCAGAGGGCACGCAGGCTCTGCCATGCTGCATTTACTCCAGTTCACATTCACCAGTTTAGCATAGTAAAATCAGAGAACTCCACACACACAGGCACGGGACATGCCCATGCAGGCTCTGCTATAGACCACCAGAAGCTGAGCCCCTGACCTCTGCAGAAGCCAGAAAGCCATAGCTGGCTCCCAGCCAAAGGTGCCAAGCTGACTAGTACAGTTTGCAAGGATGTGTCTGCCAAAGACTATGCAGATATGTGAAGCATTTAAGGCCACTGTAGTCAAGTATTTTACATAGGGGCATTATTGTTAGTAACTTTTAAGTGGGCAAAAGCAAAAAAGACAAGAAAATAGCCATTAAATTTCTTGGAATACTTGTTCTTCCTCTTCAATAACCATGAAGAAAGAGAGATCCTACCCAATTGCATTTCCTTTCTGTATAAATCAGCTGTATCAAACTCATTATTTGAATAATGGCTATTTTTATAAATCCTGTTTTTTAGTTCTAAACAAGGTACAATTGATGTGTTCAAGGGCAGAATGTGACCATTTTAATAATCCATAGCCATGAAGCATTAAAGTCATGTATGCCTTTGTAGTTTTGCTCCATTTACCACATGTTCTGTATTTACAGCAGGAATTCTCTTCAATACTTCTGAAGTTATTTAATTTCTAAAAAGTTCACTACTGTCAGGAGCAAATTTAGGGGTTGAGCCATCAGCATTTAAGAGCACAGCTGGTTATGGCACCACACCAAAAATTTACCTCTGTGGGCTCTAACAAACAGCTTGACTTTGTGTGAAGTCCTCACAAGCTACTTTAGACAGGATCTTGGACCCAAGACTTTAGTGTGTACAATTAAGAAGAATGCCAAGAGGCCATTTCCTAGACTCACTCCAGTTTGTCATTATCTTTCATCTATTGGGGAACCAAAACCGGACACAGCGCAAAATGGTGAGAAGAGGGGAATAATCACTTCCCTTGACCTGCTGGCTAAATTTTTCCTATAGCCAGCTATGCAGTTTTCCCTTGCTGCAAGGACATGCTGCCAGCACAGTCACCTTGTTGTCATACCCTAAGTCCTTTCTGCAAAGCTGCTACCATGCCAACCTGTCCTTGCCAGTGTTGTTGCAGGGCTGTTCTGTCCCTGATGAAAGGCTGCATTTGCCTCTCTGGAGTTTCATGAAGTTCCTGCTAGTCCATTTCTCTGGCTCATTGGGTCCCAGTGAAGTGGCCATCTTCACTGGGCCACATTCAGCACATTAAATGCTCGCTCAAACTTTGTGTCAGACTTGACCCTACTGGTGGTGCATTCCATCCCAACAACCATTTCTGATGTTAAAAATCACTGGCCCCAGAGTCCAGCCCTGAGGAACACAGCTAAACCCAGCTGCCAGTTGCACACCCTGAAGGCCACCCCTACCTGCCCCATGTGGCTACAAGGAGGCTATGAGAGATGGGAGAGGCCTTGTTAAAGCCAAGATAAACAACATCCACTGCTCTGCCCTCCTACCCACAGATGGGCTATTCATCACAGAAGGTAATTGGGCAAAGCAATGGTACAAGCACCTGTCTCCTATGAAACAGCTGAGTAGTTGAAAAATTATCCAGAAGGGGTCCCATTTTTAGAGTTGCTCAGACCATTGCCCCTATTGTCCCAAGGGAGCACCCTAATCAGCAGGCTATCAACAAGCTTCTGATGCAGTGATTATCCTCTTATCCTGTTTGAATTGGGTACTCTGTAGCCAGAAATGCAGAAAAGAGATAGAGAACAAGAACAAATACAAGAGACAGTCTTATATGATACCACAGGGATAACATTATTTCCCTCTGGGAACAGAAACCTGAACTTAGGCCCAGCATAGTAACTATGCACTGGAATCACTAAATACATAAACAGTATGGGGAGCAATGATTAAATCCAAGAGCTGTCCTCATTCAGCGATTTGCTGTCAGCCTTGGCAGCAAATCCTAAATACAACGAGCTGAGGGACAGGCTCTGCTTGGCCGAAGTCTTGCACTTCTTACAATGCATGGAATTGCAATACACTTTTTTCCTCTGCATGCCCATGTCAAGTGGAAGGCTCTGGTGCTTATGTGACTTACTGTATTAGAGGCAGACTTAAAAATTTTATCCAACACAAAAATTAGATCAGATTTATCCAAATGATAGCTCCTGTGCTAGATATGACCCATGGGACAGCTCCATCTGGCCTCCTACCTTTCCTCTGAAGGAAGGAGGCCTGTACAAGCTACTCCATCTGCAAAATCCATCTTCCAGCAGACACCAAATGCTGAAAGGCTCAAATTGCTGCTGCTAAATCAGAATATGAAGTGATAGTAGAGCTGGATAAAGACATTACAACTTCTGTGAGGGCATGATTTGGGGTAAAGAGAAAAGCCACTGCCACCCTGACATAGCTTTATTCAGTTCATCCAGGTTGTACACTCATTACATCTCCTACTATCTTCACTACTTTTTGTTCTGATTTATTCATGGTGTGAGGTTCGGAAATAGGAGTATTTTGTCACTATGTATTACCCAACACCGTGAGGCACCGTTTTCACTCAAGGTCCTTTAGTATTACTGCAGCGCAAATAAATAATAAAGGTTGCATTCAAAAGTAATTTAACAGATACAGCAGTGACAGACACAGAGTTACATAACTAATGGGTTTGTTTAGCACACTGTACATCTTCTACTCCAGTATCACTGCAATGAACCCATTAGATCCATGCTGAATGTGCCTCTGTTGAGACAGTATGTACTAAAGAGGATCTTGCTCCGTGGAAACATTTTTTTCAGGTACACACAATACATTCTACTATAGGAAAAAGAAACTCTTAAGTAAACAGTAATTGTGGGCATAAGTGGTAGCCTGGGAAGTCACATATTTCACTCTTTCATATACCTGCCTTTCACATATCCTGTAGAGACAATAAATGAAACAAACTCTGACATGTCAATATAATTGTTTACCTTCTTTTGCTCTTTTGTTACAAAACATTTCAGGTAAGAGGTGTGTGGGTTTTTTTTTTTCCTAAGTCCAAAACGTTCAGCTATTATAATTTGAAGAAATGGGAAAGAAAATAAAGTCTAGGAAAGCTGGAAGGAAAACTTGAGCTACATTAGAGTATTATAATTTCTTAGGGTCTGTGTTTCAATTCATTAATTGGAACTAGTTGTTTCAGGCTGTTTTTCCTATAGACATGTCAGTCCCCGTTGAGCTATCTGACCATGACAGCAAATATTTACATGACCTTTTTGCATGTTGGCTGCTTTGCATACACTATAAAAGGCAAGACAGGGAAAATTCTTTAAGATGACTGAATACATTAAAGTTATACTCAGCCTTAACTTGAAATGCACTTCCCAGGGAGTTCCTCTCCCATGAACTAAACTGAAGTTCTTGCTGACTTCATTAGGCTTAAATCATGCCCTAAGGAATCAGAGAGGGCAGTGCCACTGCTAGCAAATCACAGGCTTCTCACATAAAGTCTATGGCCATTCAGATGTCTTCTGCCTGATTTTACATGCCTATTTTAATTTCTAGCTCATAAATAGTAAGTAGCAATCAATTAGTTCCAATATATTATCTACCTTTAGCATTTATATTTTTCACAGTGTGTCTTACAGTATCTTGCGTACACATGAACAGAGAGTTATTTCTACCTCCAGCTGAAAAGCAATGATCTGTCTCTTTGCAAAGGTTTTGCTATGTGTGAAGTTGTCACTGTGGCCCCGACGTTCTTTTTTAACAGGCTTTGAGAAACATCTGCACGAAATTCTACAAAAGATTGAGGTGTTATGATTATAGTCAGTAATGGCATTTCCATATAAGGTGTCAGCAAACTAATTAATCAGACACTAAAATCTGTGCCTGCCAAAACTTGGATTTGGGGGCTAATAAATAATAATCAGAACACTCCATGATTGCTTAAGACCCTTCCCATGCCAATCCTTAAGCATTTGTATAATTTTACTCCTTTATGTAATCCCTCCAAATGCAAATAAAATGCAAATGTTGGCAGGCTCAGACATTTCTGAAGAGGCCTTTCCACACCACCTGACTTTAGGCACAGGTTTACCAGCAGGGAGCCCGGTCATCCTTTGCTCTTCATTCATCTAGACTGGAGTGGCCAGGCACCCTGGCTGGGGCACCCAGAAAGGTTGATGGCAACCCTTGAGCCATAAAGCTTCATCCTCCTCAGTCACTTCTCCAACCCAAATCTTTGTGCATTTATGGAAATCCCCCCGTGTACCATATTCTTCCTGCATCCAACCCTGCCTGTAGAGCCCGATCCTGCAGGAGCACCAACAGCTGCTGCTGCAATGGGAGGCTGTGACCACACCTTGCCCTTCAGGGCTGTGACCCATCGCATCAACTGCCCTGGCCACTCCATCACCACAGAGAATGCCAGTGCCTGCCCTTAAAAAGCATGCTGCCCATTGTTTGGACAGATGTAGCACACGAGAGACTACAAGGGAACATATTTGTCAGCCTTCATTTCACGAGGAGGCACCGGAGCAGGGACAGCAGCGAGCTGCAGCGCGGGCACAGGCGGCTGCTGGCGTAACCTCGCTGGATGCTTGTCAGGTCCTGCTTCCTCCAGGCAAATTGCAACTGAAGTTTGCTGAAAGCTTTTGAGCACTTTCCAGGTTTCAGCTGATTCTCACTGACAGTTTTGCTAGATAATTTTTTTCCCACAGTTATCACACTGGAAAAGCTCCCAGCTTTCAAATAGATATTTTATAATACATTTAATTTTCTCTTGCACAGCGAATTCATTTATTTTAATATCTTGCTTTGTCTCCAGGCTGCACAATGAGGAAGCAAGTGTTGATTTCAGGTGGACCTTTTAGCCAAGAAAGACCTTCATTTCAAAAGCTGTGGCTGAAATTTTAAATGGGCCCACAATTGGAATACTGTTTTTTAGGTCAACTCCACGTGAATACCATGTCCTATTAGATTAGTCCTGACTGACAAACCCATGATAGTGAGATAGCCAAAATGCATTTCTGTTATTCCTTCTCAGGCTCCGTGTTAATTCAGACCACAATTTGAAAACAAACTGACTCATATAGAGCTAGTAAAATAGGAACCTACAGAACAATTAGAATTTCAAAAAGAAAACATCAGTTTTTTAAAATGGCATTGAGATATACAATGTAAAATAATAAAAATTTACAAAAGTTCATTATTTACCTCACTGAAATTATGTTGTTGAGGATAAAAATGTAATTTGTATTTAAATTATATTAAATTAAAAAGTTAATAGATATGGAAAGGGAGGTGATTATACACAGATTATTTAAAACCATGTGAATAGAAGTACTTTCATGCCATGTTTAAAACTGAAGTTATAAACAGTTTCCTGTTTTTTAAAAATAAACAGTCTCCTTTTACAGGTGGAACTAAACAGGACCATAGCGTGCAAAGCATCTCAAAAGTAAAATTTCAGAACATTGCTGATGGTGTTGTTAGAACACAGTGGCAGAAGAAATTGAAAAGGACATTATTATAAAAGAAATGCACATAATAATAACAATAATAATAATATAAAAATGAACTATTTTGGAATAATTTTTACACTTTCTTTTAAAACAAACTATTTGCTATTAATTAGTTCTTGGAACAGCTTGAAAAAGACAGATTGTGGGGCGATGACAATATATTACCTCCTATCTGGCTACTATGATGATCCCTTAAACCACACACATATCTGTGACCCCTCCTGCAACAGAGAAAAGGCTTATTTTGTTCATTTCAAATCTAAAAACTCTCAACTGAAATACTTCATATTGCATTGCTTTCCTGTTGTTTTTTTATTTTTTTCTTTCTCCTGTTCATGATGGGATAAGCTGGGGCCTTGTCTCTGGTACATGTAAGACAGGGTGTCTTGCAAGGTCTGAAATCCTGGCCATTAAATAAAATAGTGTATCTTCATGTGGCTGTCCCCCATTAGGGCCTGGACAACACATTTCAGTACATGCAAGAGATGCTAAAAAAGAGTTTAAGAATGAACTACTTAACACTGAACTTACGGTCCTCTCATCTTAGCAAAGATACTATTTAACTGCAAGAAGTTCAGGGCAACAATGATAATCAAATGTCCAGGATGGTTTCTGGATGAGGAACAAGTGGTTATAGCAGCACTTCTCAGCCTGGAGATGACATGACCCGAGGGAAATGACAGGCCAAAGAAACCAGATATGGCCTGGGGGAAGCAGATAGCAATCTGATGTTTGCTGTCACTTCCAACCCAAGAACTAGGGGGCACAACTTAGAGGTGATAAACAAATACAAAACAAAGCAAGAGGAAAGCAATGGTCGGGCAGTAAACTAACAGAAACTTGCTGCCAAAGTCACAGATGCACTGTTGTGGATGTGAAAAATTTACATGGGATCAAAGGTGGACTGAACAAATACCTGGAGGAAACATCTCTCGATGGTTGTTATACAGGCAGAAACCATAACCAGGAAATCCCTAAGCTGAAGATACCTTGAGGCTGAGAACACTTGGGGGAAGGCTCATACATACACACGTGTGTGTGGCACATGGAGGACAGGGAGTTGATTCAGGACAGCCAGCACAGCTTCATCAAGGGCAAGTCCTGTCTGACCAACCCAGTCTCCTTCTACAATGGGCTTCTACAGCAGTGGACAAGGGAAGGGCTTCAAATGCCCTTTATATGGACTTCTGTAAAGCCTTTGACATGGTCCCCACAACATCCTTCTCTCTAAATTAGAGATGGATTTGATGAGTGGACTGTTAGATGGATAATTAAGTGGTTGGATGGTTGCATCCAGAGGGTAGTGGTTAATGGCTCAGTCCCAATGGACATCAGGGACAAGTGGTGTCCCTCGGGGTCTGTATTGGGACCAGTGTTATTTATAAATATCTTCATCAGTGACACAGATGAAGGGATCGAGTGCACCCTCAGCAAATTTGCAGATGACACCAAGCTGCGTGGTGCTGTCGACGTGCCTGAGGAGTGGGATGTCATCCAGAGGGACCTGGACAAGCTCAAGAAGTGGGCACATGGGAACCTCATGTGGTTTAACAAGACCAAGTGCAAGGTGCCCTGAGTCAAGGCAACCCCCGGTATCAACACAGGCTGGGGGATGAACAGACCAAGAGCAGCCCTGCCCAGAAGGGCTTGGGGGTGCTGATGGATGAGAGGCTGGACATGACCCAGCCATGTGCACTCCCAGCCCAGAAAGCCAAACGTGTCCTGGGCTGCACCAAAAGCAGCGTGGGCAGCTGGTCAAGGGGGGGATTCTGCCCCTGCTCTGCTGAGACCCCACCTGCAGCGCTGCACCCAGCCCTGGGGTCCTCAGCCCACACAGTGGGGCTGGACTGTGAGTTGCAAAGGCTCAAGCACTTAACATCACACCGAAGCAAATACAAGCTCTCCAGAAAACCCTGGGGTGAAGAAAGCCATACCTGAGGATGACCTAGCCAGCAGTGACTTACAGGCAGAGATGAATCCTTTGCATGTATAGTAAATATACATGTGCTCTTAACACCTCAAAGCCAGAAAGTCTCGTCCAGGTTGAAGTCTCACAAATTTCTCCCCTAAAAGCCCAAAATATTGGTGGCCCAGCAGGCTGTGGGAGGGCAGCCACTTTGTGAGCTGACAGGGACAGGGATCAGCTCCTTATTTCCAGCCCCACTGCTCTTCACGTGCCAGCTCTGGGAGAGGCAGGGACGCCTTCCAGCCCTGTTTTCTTCACGTTTGTTGTGTTTGTCAGATATCATAATACTCTTGAGAGAAACTGTCTTAGATTATTGAGGGACGAGTAAACCACCGTGACAAGCTTACAAGCATTGTATGATTTACAGTCCAGTCTTCGATTTATGTCACTCTCTATATTGGGAGATGAGCCTACAGGAAAACAGCATTTCAGTTTATTACCTGTGAGCAAAACCTGCCTTCCTCAGCAATCCGCACATGAGCTACACACCTTCCCACAACGCTTTAACTGCCCTCTGGTGTCTTCCCTCAAAAGAACAGCCTTTACTCCTACCATCCATCAGCTGAGCACAGAGTCTCTGAGACAAAATTTGCCATCATAAAAGGAGCTCTGGTTCACAGCTGGGCTGAATTCAACCCTGAGATATGGGAAGAATGCAGGAACCAGAGCTGTCCACCTGTGCTGACACATCACTCTTGTCACTGTGCAGACGGAAGGGCACTGCCCTGAAGTAAAGGGCATCTCCATCAGCATATCCATTCAAATCCTCTGCCTGGAAAGCTACCACCATGCACACACAAACCTTTTCAGTAAGATGGATTACTAAGGCAATAATATCTCTAGGTTTCTTTGAACTAAGTCTGGTTTTGAAGAGATGACAAAGTGAAAAAGCCTGTCTCCTGTCTGAAAATGAGGGTACAATCTTGTATTAAGTCCATTGCCATATATTGTGCAGGCTTGGCAGAAAGCGTTTGCAATAGTGGGTTTTAACCATTACTCAGCATTTCATGTCAGGGCCTGCCTGCATCTCTCTCCTTGCATGTCTAATGTGCTCCCATCACACTTTCAGATCTTATGAAAGTAATTTCACCATTCCCCCAAGTTACTTGGTATCCCATACCAAGTTCATTTCCGAAGAACAACCTGACATGAAAAATAATGTGCTGCCGAAGTCTGTATTTTTTTAACCCAAACTATTTAAAGACTGTTTTAAATCCACAAATGGAAAACACAGACTAAGCACAGAATGGAGAAGGACTGAAGCAGGCTCTTACCCAGTGATCTTTCCTTTGTTTGGTTTGCTGACCGCACAACAGGAAGACTTGCCCGTGTGCGGCTGCCCCTCGAAAAGGGGGTTGGAGAATCACCCTCAGACATGGCCTCTAAGGAATCAGCAGATGCTTCAGAGAGGTGTTCTGTGTGGTCACCCAAATTGGGCTGTGGGCTCTGGGACGGCTTCGGGCTTCTTGTCTGCAAAACAGAGTATTTCCTTATTAGTCTACTGAAGCCAGAGTGTGGGAGGAAAAAAAAAATGAAAGAAAAGAAGGAAGGAGTCCAAACTTCTTCAAATACTGGTTTGCTGAAGGTCACTTCTGTGTAGATTATTTAGAAAAACAGTGTCCTTGGATATTCTGCTGCAGTTTTTACGGTTGTATATCCATATTGCAAATTTTGTTGCTAACAAGGCCCTGAGGATAAGACATGTGCTGAGGAGATGTACAGTAATGCCATTCTCCTTGTCCCCACACACACACACACACACACACTCTCTCTCACTCTCTGATGTTAACAGGTCTGCTAAGAAAAATCCTCTGAAAAGCAGTACTATAACGGAGTTGTAAAGCTATCAGTTGCAGTATCTTCTGCTGTGCCATCTATGCAAGGTCCAGGTCATGCAGCAAAGCCAAAATAGCCATCCAACATTTCTAGCTGAAATCACAAACAATTACTTTACTTTTTGCTTCACCAGCATAAATCAGAACTGTCTCCATTAACTGACCAAATTAACTATGACTTTTACTGGGAAATCATACTAGTAAATTGCTAAACACTGTTGCTGGGAAAAAACCCAACTCTTCCAGCAGGGGAGAGATGGTTTCATTTACGCACTTCTACCAACTCTTCATTGTAGGATCTGCCTAATAAAAACACATTCAATAGGAAATAAAATGTCCCGAACATTTTGTGCAAACTACAGATGACATTATAAGCCCTTTCTACAAAAAGCAGTTGCTTTAAGAAGGATACTCAATACTGTGTAGTGAACCCCCCTCACAACCAGATGTACTATTACTTTGGAAGAATAATTTCCTGGTCTCTCTCAATCAAACCATATCACAACAAACGGGAACATGCAAAGCTGAAATTCAAAGCAAAGCAAGCTTACTTGGTTCCAAACCCAGTGTGTAAATATGTACTTTACAGACATCTATAATCAGCACCAGGCACAAGATGTCATTAAACTTATATGTTTTTCTCTCCCCTATCATTTAAGGTCAGATGCTATTACGTGAAAAATCCCCTGTATCAAAATCAACTTCAACTCTAGGTTTGAAGATGCTGTCAAGATCCCAAAAAGATTGTGCTTCTTTCTGGAAAGATAAGCTAACTAATCTTGCTGACATCTGTTTCCTTCAGTGGTTTTTCAAGTGAAATGGAGAGCTCATTTCAGCAATAGCATGCATCACAAAATATTCCTTATGTGACTTTGAATGTATGAAGAACTTCAACTTTTATTACATTTTCATTAGCTGGCTGTAGAGGGCTGTTGTTGCCAAACTGTGCAGTCGCTCACAAGATACAATAATTAGATATACCTCACAAGAAAGTAAATCCTCCAGAACTTCTCACTTTTAAAATGCTAATATTAAAATAGTAGGTACTATCAAATGTCCTGCAATGAAATTGTTCAAGAGCATTGAATTTTATGCAGGACTTAAAGCTAACAACACTTGTTCTAAAGTATGCTTTGAAGTGCCTCTGACACAATCAGCACTAGCCTGCAGGTTGTAAATATAGGGACTTGTGCTGGAAAAGTTACAGAGGTGACAAGTGACCTGCAAACGCAGAAAAGAATCTGATAAGTCAGTACTTCCTCATTCAACTTTCCAAAATGGCTCGTGAACCATCACTGCTGAAGCATTTTGTTTACACAGGCATATTATGGAAGTACTACCAAGCCAAGACATTACAGCTCTGTAGTTCCTTGTACTGACTAAGAACTTATCTGTGTATATCCATTAATAGGGAGCTAGAAGGCATGTAATTCTCCCTGTCTAGAAAACTATGACTAAAGTTAAAACAAGCTTAAAAAAAAAAAAAAAAACGCAACAAAATCAACCTGCAAAAGGTCCTTAGTTTCAGAGTTTGTTGGGAAGGAGATTGCTTTTGTTTCTTTAAGAAAATATATACTGATAATATGAAAATATGGATCAAGCTTATTTTGCTTCGCTTTTGCTTTTTTTTCTCTTTAATTTATATAAATTATATATTTCTATAATTTATATTCCAAAATATAAAAATAATCCCCAAATGTCATTTGAGACATGCAGTTGCATGTATTTGGTTCATTGATACCTATGAACAGATGTATATTTGAGCAGTAAGGGGACACTTCATTACCAAAAGCAACAGACACAGATTTAGCTGAGCAGTTGCCCAGCGTGTCCTGTCAATGCACAGATGGAGCCAGCATGCTGTGTTTCTTTGGCTGTCCCTGGGGAAATGCTGTAGGACCTAAGATACAGCATCCCAGATCCCCACAGATGACATGATATCATTACTGTAGCTAAATCTATTGGGTCTAGCTGAGATAATTTTCTCCATAGCAACCCTCATAGTGCTGTACTTTGTATTGGTGGCTAGACAGGTGGTGGTAGCACACCAACATTTCTGCCACTGTTGAGCAGGGCATGCACAGCACAAAGGCTCTCTCCAACATTCCCCCCACTCACCCAGGAGGCTGTGGGTGGGCAAGATCTTGATAGAGTCAGAAGGACTGACCCAAACTGACCAAAGGAATATTCCATACCTTTGGAATAAGAAAGGAGAGGAAAATAAGAAATAGGAGGAGGAAATAAGAAAATAAGAAATAAGAAAAAGGAGGAGGAAAGGGACCATTTGTTACTACATTTGTCCTATGGAGCAACTGCTACGTGTGCTGGAGCCTGAAACCTTGCTTCCTGGGAAGTGGCTGGAAATCACCTGATGATGGCAAATAGAGAATACTTTGTTTACTTTTGCATGTGGCCTTCGCTTTTTCTTTATTAAACTGCATTTATCTGAACCCATGACGTTTTTCCATCTTGTTTTTTCTCATGCACTCCAGCAGAGGAGGGGTTATGGAGTGGCTTGGTGGGCAGCTGGTGTTCAGCCAGGGTCAACCCACCACACTAAAAAAGACCCTTTTTTGGCAGCTCTCATTCTTCACCATCAGTACTGCACTTTCTGAAGCAAGCACATAATGGATTCTGCTCAGACACAAAGCCCAGTCTTCCTCTTAATCCATCAGCTCAAATCCATAGGAGTTCCCCTCTAGTAAGCAGAGTGACACAAACATAAAGCCAACGCAAGCTATAAATGAGATCCCCCAAATACACACATACAGTTTATGAAAGGCTTCAAGCTATTTGTCACGCTCAATTCCTGTAAACGTTACATTTCACAATTCTGAATTTTAAACAGATTCTAAAAGAAATTCTCAAACTCAGCAACAACAGTGGGTATTCAAGTAACTGAGAGATATGAGTGCATATTTGATAGGAAAGCATTTTCACTACTGGCAACAAGCACTAGGCTTGATGCTACTTAATAATCAAGTGGAATGCTAGGTATCACTTCTTAGGAAAACCAACCCGTGCAGTGGGGAGAGAACCAGCAACATTTATGGAGCTGTAGCTACAAGGACTTGTAAAGACTGTTGAAGAAAGCAGTGCAGAAACTGTCAGCATTATCTGACCCTTGTAATAGTTATTCAGATGTTGATTCTAATATCAAATAAGGTAAATATGACAAATGACAAATAAATACTTAATAAGTAATGCCATATATATTTTTTCTACTGAATGTTCACTAATACTAAAACAGTTTAAATAATACTTCAGGAAGTGTCATCTTAAGGACTTTTCAGGAACTAGCACACGGTACAAGCATTTACAAAATAAATGTTGACCGCAATCGTCCATGTTTCAGGACCCAACAGTACCCAACTACAGTCATAGTCTAGACTGCTGCTATGTGAGTCAGAACGGTGCTGTAGCAACAAAACCCATAATATCTAACAGAGAAGAAAACTCAAGACATGCTCACTAAGGAACAGCATTATCCAGAATTTAAATGTGTGAATAGATACTCCACAGAGGCAGACAAGTCCAAGGAAACACTGGCACTTTCCAAGCCACCTCAGGGATAAATGCCAGAAAACAGAAGCAGGTTCAGAACTAGGCAGCAGGTCTCTCTCCCCCCTCTGCCAAGACCAGTTAGGTTACATTGCCTCAGTCAGCCACAGTCTTCCCCCCAAGCTATATGTTATGGATAGTTCTTTGTGCAATAGGGTTCACCTTTCAGCCAGCTGAGTAGAGCTGACCCTCCCTAACGACTTCTCTGATAAAAGATGCTGTCTGTGCTAGTTCTGGGTTAGAAGATCATCAGAAAGGAAAGGCCAAAATAAGGATGGACAATTCTGGTGCAAACTTAGATTGATTGATTACACAAAGCTTTGTGATGACTCTTCTACAAATAATTTTACAAATAATTAGGAATGAAGTCTGAAAGTACCTGAATAAGGAAAAGTGAAATACTGCAGAGATGCCAATGTAATGGGCAGTCATGGAGCACCAGAGATTTTCATCAAGTTCTCTGCATGCCTCTGCCTCTGGTCCTCTGCTCACATTTCTCCACTCTAATTCTCTCACGCTTTTGTTCTAGCCCGTTTTATGTTTCTGCTCTTCATAGTGTTCTTCCATGCCCATTTCCAGTTATTTTTCATACTAATCTATATAACAGAAACCTTTTTCCCCTCTTATCCTTTCTCCTGCAAATTTGCTTCACACATTTCCATAGACAAAACAGAACAAAGAAAAAAAAATTGCATAACCTGAAGAAAGATTTAATTTCATCTCTTGATCAATTCACACTTTTTATTTCTTGTCTCCAGGAACTTCCATAGCCCTTATCTTGAAAGAAACTTATCTATTCAGAAGAAGAATCTTATATGTCTTGGAAGTTGCTAGCACTCCTGGCAGTGTACAAATGGTAAACAGATATCAAAAAATAATACAGAGCTAGTAAAATATATTTTTCCAATCGTGTACTCTAAAGAACACAGCGTAGGCAACCTCCCCCCACATTTAAGAGTCTTCTTGACATTTCAAATAGAGAGGAAAAATTAGGAGAAAAATGGAAGCCTACTGTTCTTGACCTTCAAGTAAACTATTTGTCCTGTGACTTGTGCCAAAGATGGATACAGGATAGGTGACAGACTGCAAATATGCATATAAACAGGCTGTGTTTCATGTATGATGAGTTTATTAACTCTAAAATATTGCCACAGCACATGAATTCTTACTACTGCAATAAGAATTCTTCTTCATCACATTTGTGTCAGATCCAAGTTATCACTCTCTGAAGGATGGATCTGCTTTTTCCACAAATGCAGTGTCTTTGGGTTTCCATATTAACACAACAGGGTTTTACTTGTCTGGACTTGCTATTAGTGACACACTACTGTTGAAGAGAAAGCAAATACTACCCATATTGTCTTGTTTTTAAGCATTTCTCATATTTTTCCACAGGACTTTCTCAGAAGAGTTAAATGCTTATACATGTCTGTATAAACTAAAGTTCATATTACATCTGTGCAATTGATGTATTTGGATACTCTGTCTCACTGGGGAATTGGGGGTGGGGAGATGACTCAGCAGCTGAAAGCAACATTAAACCGTCTCTCATGACAAGCTAACTTCTCTCTGTGTGCTTTTTCACCATTACAAGATGTACAAATCTATGGCATCTTTCTTTCAGATGCCATCGGCTGGAAATGGTGCATGCCAGGAGCAGGCACACGCCAGCATCTGTGTTCTCCAGAGCTGAAGAGTGGGAGGGCAGCTGCCCCCTGGCCCGCATGCAGGTGCTGTAGGTGTTAGTTACACCGTGCCCTGATGCCTGCTCATGGACTAGCAAGTCTCTGGCTTTCATTTCTCTATTTCGAACTCAAACTTTTCACTATTTTCTGCTGAATCAAGGACAAGAAGTTACAAAGCCAGTTCTTTCTCACAAGCACCTCAGTTTGGTGGCAATATTGATTTCTATGGTATGAACGGCCAGAATTCTTTCCTCTTTGGTAAGGAGAAAGACTATGCCTGAGCCATGGTTGCCCACCACCCCTAGCACTGAACCAAGATACCCCACTTGCCTGGAGCCTCCTTGCCTTGGAGGCATGTTCTGCGCTGGATGCTGCCCGAGCTCGCCCTTGTCTGCGGCACTGCCGGCCTCCTCCTGCCGCCGGCGGTGCTGCGGGAAGCCTGAGCCCGCCATGCTCACACAGGAGTGATGCCAGCACAGCACAAGGCACAGAGCCCTCCCCCGGCCACCTGCCGTGCGGTCATTCAGCAAAGCAATGAATTCAGTGTACTGTGAACCTGAGGTACTGCCCCAGTGCAGATCTTCCCATGCTCTGAGAAAGGGAGGAAACCGACCCAGAACAACTTCTCCAAGTACGGTAAAAGAAAGCATTCCTCCTCCCTCCCATGGTGAATGAGGAGGGAAAGATAACTCAGTCATCAGCACCAGTAATGCTCAGTCACAGCCACACACTGCCTGTCACTGTGACAGGGTCAGGATGCTCCAAGGAGTGGTCGTTTTACTCAATTTAGAATTTATTTGAAGGCAAAACTCCTCTCTGCTTATGACAGGCTCTTTATCACCACGCTGTATTCACTGATGCTGACCCCAGTTTCTTCCACCTAGAGGAAAAAAACCATGTCTAATGATGTGACAGAGTTTATCTGCCATATTTTTACGTTGTAATGATATTCAAATCATCCTAAAAATCTGCATGTTTTCCCATGAGCCTTGCTAGCTCCTGTTGGTGGCCAGCTGCATGCTCCCTGCTGTGGCAAGCTGCCAAAACCCATTTCTTTTAATCCTGAGTGCTGTGAATCACCGAGCAGGACATCCACAGGCTGCTCCCCCTTGGCAAGACCATGGGTGGCTCTTCAGCTGGTTGATCCCCAGAGTCAGCAGAAAGAGTTTTTATGAAACTCTGTTATAAATAACTAACATAAAGCAACATTTTCAAACTTTTTTTTTTTTTTTTAACTGTAAGCACCTAGATAAATTGAAACCTGTTTTTCAGGAAAGCTGTGTGTTTATAGTAAAGATATTCATTAGGAGCAATAAAAGCTGTAGGTGCTCAGTACTTACGCTGCCAGACCTCTTATTCAGATGTTTAATTGCAGGAACTTGCATTTGAAAATGCTGCCCTAAGGAACTCAACAGCCCGTCTAAGAGCAGCTTAATTGGTCCAGACAAGTCCAGACTGAAATATGCAACATGCTGTGGCATCTCTTTGAAATACGTGTAATATCAGAAAACCCCAAGCCATCCACATTAAAGTGTAAAAATATTTTGCAGTATGTTTCTGTCCAAATCCAAGGTTTTCTCTTTCTACAAATGCCTGCCTGAGATTTTAGGGTAGAAATTGAAGTAAAACAATAGAGAAAACTATTAGTCACCCACTAATAAAAAGCAAAAGTCATACTTAATGAAAGAAATCTTTAAAATAAAATAATTTATCTCCCTGCTTTATTCTAATCCTTTGTCATGTGAAGAATTTATTCATACATAAGAGTCAAATTTTAAAAGTCACTGATCACCTCACTGTTCTTCCCCGCAAAGGCTTCTATGGGTCCATCAATTTTGCCCAGAGCAAAATTTCGTCTTTCACAGTCTCTGTCGTATTCTTGCATCACAGCTTCAGTTTATTAGTACTTTGTTTAAATAAGTTATCCATAAATTCCAGCCTGGATATCAGCATTTGTCTTAATTAAAACCTTATGGCAGTTTCAGTTGGAAGCTATTTTTCTTTTTCCTCCTGAAAAACTCTACTGTGAAGTATTCACAACCCAGCACGACCCTTTGTTCCATCCAGGAGATGGCTGCGTTTCATCAGCAGCGGGTGAGGTAACTCCTACCTACACAATCCCCAAAATCGCCATGAGAACTGTGAAGATTAAAAGGGATGATTTAAACAAAAACTGTCATTATGCTGATTAAAGGGGAAAGATCTTTACATGCTTAAAACCACATGCAAAAACTAACGGGGGAAAAAAAAATCTATATATACCAGATGCCTAAATGTACCTAGGGGATAGTGAGTTCTGATTCAAGAAGATTATTTACCCATCCCTTTTCTCCCACATATGTCCCTAAGGAAAACAGGAGGAGGGTCTGTTTCTGTGGTGTCTGTTTCCCAAAGCAAAGGAACACAATGCAGCGATCCTGGAAAAACCTGTTTTTCTGTGTTCCTACAAGTGAAGAAGGAGCTCGGATTTAACATGCTGTTTTAAAACTTCCCGAGAAAAGCGCCCGTGGACATGAGGGCCGGTGAGTGGGAGCGGGGTCTGCGGGCAGGGCGCAGCTGCCAGCCCCCAGCAGAACAATGGCCCGGGAACAGCGCTGCCTCCGGCGGCAGCACACCCACGCCACCGGCTTATTTTTAGCCTCTACTCGCAGAAGTAAACATGTGATGAAGCACTTACTAGAGCTTGTTGCTCTGGCACGTGGGAGAGTTAGGAGGCTGCTACAGGAGAGAAGTTGTAAAAGCTTCTGCTGCTCCTCTCTCCCAGCTCGTCACCTTGCTCTTTTGCTTCGTTTTCCCTCCCTCGAGGCCATCTCCTTGGCGAGGGAGGGAGACGCCTCGCTACTCTCCACACGTCTGCCTCTCCCACCCTTCCCTGTGGTCGGCATGTTTCCTTGGCCTGCTTAAATCCCGAGAGTGGAAGCACAAATGAGGTGCAAATGAGGCGCTGCCACTCTGCCTGCTCCCTCCACATGTTATCCTGGTGCTTTTATCAGTGCGCTGTTGACTGCGATAGAAACCGAGCAGAGGCACCTCTGACGTGTGTGTCTACAAGGCATGTACACCTTCACTGCCTCCTGGGGAACAAAGGTAGCTGTTGCAGACATCCATTCTGTATGGCGCTACAAGCCATCTAGAAATGGAAGAGAAGCTCAACGGGATGAAAGGTGAGATACAGGTGACTTCAGAGGTGCACAGTGTGCATATAATTCTGCAAGTCGCAGAACTAAGATTTTTTTGCATGTTCAGTACAAAAGTATTTACTGCTCTGACCACAGAGCTGTCCTTCACTTTGCAGCAAGGCTTTTACCACCTAAGCTAGTTCCAAGTATGTATAAATAGAAATATAAGGCTAGAAGTGGGACAGTGTTTAGGAATCACTTACTTATCTAGGATCTCCCATTGAATTTTGGTGGATTTCAGAGCATCTAATACAAGAGCTTCATGTCTATCATGCCATTAAAGGAAAAGACAGAATTAAAAAATTGTCAAAGGACGCACATGCATCACACTCCCATATGCAATTAATCTGTATGCATAATTCTTCATTGCTGTGAAATACAGAGAGACAAAGCATGCAGATTCATATTTATTTGAGAACTTTAGTTGTGAAGCAAGACACACACAATTAAAGGGTAACAAACTCAATTCACAGCAGAGTGCAGAAAAAAGAAAGTACAGTACTAACTCTCTGAGAGGATTCAATTTTCATCATGTACCTTTGAATGTCAAGTTCTGAATGAAGGGAGACCAACATGCACTGCAAAACCTGTGGATCAAAGAGAGAAAAGAAGGGGAGGGGGAGAGATAATTGTTAACAGGAAAAGAAAAAGGAGAACAATAGAAATCAAAAAAGAATAACCCATACATACTGAAAGTATACTGAAGAGAAGAGAAAAGAGAAGAGAAGCACTGAAAAATAATGAAGGAAACACACATGTGGTAGAGAACAAATATGCTCTATCAATGCTTAATATGCAATATTCTCAGAACTCTTGCTGGACTTAGTTCAGATGTGCTACACGTGGTTGTATGTCAAAGAAACAAAGAATGTTCTGATATAAGAGTTAATGGCTGAAAGCTGAACCACAGAGATTCATATATATGTATATAAACCATAACTGACAAATAACAAAACATTCTTCCTGAGAAATGATACAACTCTTGGCTGGAGTTAGCAGCAGTCATTATACTTTTGTGTTTGTTTCACACTTACTACAGAGACATGGAATCCTTCAAGCAGAAGTTAGAAATACTGTGTAACTCATGACTAACCACAACTTTAAAAAGAATAAGAGAAACTATGGTATGATTAAAAAGTCTTCTCCAATCACATCTCTCTTTACTATTCTATCTCTGATCTTAAATCCCACAGGATGTGAAAATTTGCTAAAAGGGGTTTAAAGGCCAAAAAAATCCAACCATTTTTTTCCTCCAACACATGAACGAGATGCTAATTGGAGGGGAAATTGCCTACTGCTGTTTGAGTTCCTGTATTTTCCTTAATCTTCATTTGCCTGTGGGTGGAGGTAAGAGAGATTTTTGTAGAGTGCTCTAAAAAACCTTCTCTAAGCAATCAGTTCCTCCTTCAACAGAGTCAGGTTCCCACAACAACTGCTGCTTCCCAGTTCAGGACATGCAGCTATTCATACCAGGCAAAGAAATGCAACTACTTTGACAACAAGGACGTCATTGTTAAAGAATGTTACTTAGCAAGTAATTATAATGCAAACATCACAATTAAGAGAGTAATTCAAAAAATCTTTTGAATTTTACAAACCCAGAGGATATGAGCATGTGAGAGCTGATTCTGGGGATGAGATAAGCAACTTATAAGTATGCTATGATTTTTCATGCTTTTGTCCATTGGGTAATTTGGAAGGGCAGTACCATTTTATTTTAAAGAGAACAATAGATAATTTTTCTCCCTATGATAACTGCATCATTTAGAATTGTTCAAGTAAAATGTGATTTTTACAAATAAGCTATTTATGCAAACACAGTACAAATTAAATGTAGCCTTCCGGCAACAACTGGAAAAATTCCAGTTCCAAACCACAAAGACAAAACAGTCTGTTGCTAATGTCTCAGTAATACTGAAACTGTATTGAGTTTTTTCATGTTTTTATAATGTTACCACCCCACATATGCAAACCTGAGAAATCCTCCTTGGTTTTTATTAAACTAGTCTGTTTAAAAAAAAAAAAAAAAAAGAAAAGGATTCTGTAAGGACCAAGTCCCTTCTCAATGCCAAACAAGACTTCCAAGGGAAAAAAAACCATGCTGCCTGTTTGCTTGACATTCAGGCATCATTACACATGACGACCACACTTCAGGAGGGACATTACTGTGCCCAGTGGCAGCATTAAAAGTGTGCAACACTCACCCTTCCTGAAGCCATTGCATAGGATCAACTTGAGCTACTTAGTTTGCTCAAACCTGTCACCTCAGGGAGAATTACAACTGTGTCACTTTTCTCTGGACTTTCCTAGTCCCAAAGGAAGTGAAACATCAATTCTGACTTAAGGGTGGGTAAGGAAATGAGGATGATTGAGGAAATCTGCAACACTTTCCACCCTCAATCCAGAGAAAATGTTGCCTGTATCCCTAACTCTCCCCCTCCTCTCATCACAACACGGTAATTATTTTAAAGCAAGTAGATAAATGAAGATTTGCAGTTAAAATACATAAAATTAGTCTGCCTTGGATCCAGAAGTCTCTCCCTCCTCCTGCAGGAATTGATTTGAAATCATACGGATATGCTGCCAGATTAAGAGCTAGTGTTCTCTGAATAGACAGAGTGTTGCAGGAAAAAATGAAGCCCACACAAATCCAGAACCACAACAGCAGTGCAGCAGGAGGCTCCTTCAACTCCTGCATAAGGTAGCACAAGGAGACAAACAAGGCATCCACTGTGTATGTGGCAAACTTCGGATCTCCTAAAGAAGATCCAGACATGCCAGTGTGGGAGAAATATAATTAAGACCATTACTGCAGCCCACGTAAAGACCTTATTATGAATGAAATTTGAAGACATTTGGGTCTGAATCCAAACCTGAAGCATGGCTTTCTTTGGAACTTTCCAAAATATTTCTTAACTGTCTGCATTTCTATCCAAACTCAACACCACACTGATGCCTTCATCAGCGCTCACTAACCTCAGGAGTATTTAAAGATGGAAAACAATAATGATCTATTTTTTCCTTCTAGATTGTAGAGGAGTATGATTTATTTTCCATCTATTGGCATGCATATGGATATATATAGTCCACAATGATGGGAAATGAATCCAAGGAGAGCTCTGCGATTTCCAAATGCAGCAAGGGCTGTGATCTCTCCCACCCCAGGGGACAGGTTCCTGGGACAATCCCCTGTCTTCTGCTTCCCTCACCAACTCTGTAATTGTTCCAGAGAGATGAGGCATCCAAACAAATACCCAGCATGAGGGGAGACACAGGATGTTGGAACAAATCCCACAGAAGATTAAAAAACCCTGGACCTGACTTACTAAAAAATAAAGGATTGTAGAGTGCAGGACACTCAACTAACGTGCTCTGAGCAACCTCTGCTGGCCAGCAGATAGGATCCCATGCCTTCTCCTACATGGAATTGTACAGAGCCTGTGATTTCATTCTCATCTATGAGTGCATATGCTTAGCTGGCTTGAATGAACATTACTTGACCAGCTCGAACAGCGCAAGGAAAACCTGTGAAAGGTGGGCCTGTCACATCCCAATGAGATGGAAAAATGACAGAGATTTCCACTTTCTGTTACCAAATACCCTCAGAGCACAGAGGCTCCTGTTGAAACCAGTGTTACATTCCTATTAAGTTGTGGAAGCAAACAGAATACAAGAGGCACCAACGCTTGTACATGTTGGACTGGCATGCAAAGAAATGTTAATACAGGCAGGTGGATATATAAAAGTAATACATAAAAAATCAACAAAAGAGCATAAGTAGTTTCCTCTGGAAAAAGGTGGAAAATAACTAGAGGCCAAGGAGAGTGGAAGCTGGCGCTGGGACACAACACACAGCTGAGGAATGGTTGCAGAGTGTCACTACTGGCAGGTATGAGCAGGAAGGGGCGTTACATTTGAGAAAATGTTGAGAGCCAGACATCATTGTAATGAGAAAAGTACCAGAGACAAAGGAAACAGCTGCAAAACATGTTGCTTTTGAACTTTAAACCTAAATGGAGCAAGGGGTGGCCCTGGAAAAAGGTGTAGAAAGCTAAGAGTCATAGGAGGAAAGCAAAGTTGCCAGGAATGTGCTGAATGTTGTCAAACAAAGACATAAGAAAAGTCTGGTGAATACCACTTGTAACGTAGTGCCCAAAGGAATACACAGCAGCTTAGGGAGGACAAGGATTAATACCTTGGGGGTGACTGACTGTATTAGTCATTATCCCAGGGCCCTCAAAACGAGTGTGAATGAACTGCAAGTCTGCCTTGTGGGATCTGCTTGCTAAGCAGATCAAAGGAACGTATTCACCATTTTAAGCAGGATCAGGCCTGTTGAACACTGAAACTCTAAGTCTCCAGAGGAAGACGCAGATGCTTGAGACATTTGTGTTGATGATTTAGTAGGAGACATCTGTCCCCCTGAGTCAGTCTGAAATAATGTCACAGAAGGGCGTTAGGAGCACAATGTGCTCCCTCCGCAGGAATGCAGCGCTGCTGTTCTGGCGGGCACTGACATACAAGCCAAAGTGCCTTTTCACTGGCAGCAGAAGAGGAGCATGTTAAGTCTTCCCCTTTTTTTCAGTCTGTGTAATATGCCCTTGATTTATGCTTCTGATGGATTTCAAAAGGGAAGTCCTTACAAAAGCAGAATACATTAAACACATCACATTTATCACGGGTCACCCAGGAAGATGACACTGTTGTTGAGAAAAAAAGCAGCTAAAATCAGAGAAATGCAGGCGTACAGAATGAAGCAAAGGGAGGTTATGCCAGGACCCCAGGACATTAGGATGACAATTAGCGTTCCTTAGGTTTACAGTCTCTGGGTGAAATCCTGCAGAGACATGCAATCAGCTGGAGCTGCAGGGAAATGATAATGAGAACACAAAGGGCTTGAGATGAGTATGTAGATGATGATATACAACTAAATGAGATGCTGACTCATAAGTCCTCTTAAACAGCTTGAAACTGAAGGAAGGAAATGAGGATCAACTGCCTATTTCCTGTGCGCAATGGTTTTGTGTGGAGGATGCGAGAAAATGGTGTTTCTCAACAATTCTGGGATGGGAAAAAGGATAGTAACTCATTTGGGATCGGGCCAGAGAGGTTCTTCCAACAGAAATGCTAAGCACACAAGTATCTGCCAAAGAAGGGAAAGGGTGAAGTCTTTTATCACGTGAAAACACAGTCAATGTACAGGATCAACTGCAGGCAGTCTACAGACAGCACTTAAACAACTGAGGGGGTGGGGGATGACACACATGGTGATGGCCAATGACAAATGGTTCTAAACGAAGCATGGAAACAAAAAGACTGGTGAAATTCAAACCAGGAATGCACTCAAAGAGATAGCAAAGGAAGAGGTCTGCACAAAACATTAGGACTTCTTATGTTTCAAGATTTACATTTTCCAGCACACTTTACATCTACATATCCTTCAAACTGCATAAGCTCTTTGGCTCACACTCATTGAACATTACAGCTGAAAATGACATATGTTAACCAGGCAAGCTATTTTGGGTTTGATTTCCAAACAACAACAAAATAGAAGGGTCTTCTCTACATTGTTGATTTCATCTTCCTCTCAGTTCTTGTAAAAAAATAGCTAAAACCTTGTGTTTCATCTAATTTTAGTGAGAATTAAAGCTAATTAATTTCATGTAGTATATATAGTAAACGTTAAAAGCAAACACCCAGAACAAAAAAAACCAAAACAAAACAAAAAACAAACAAACAAACAAAAAAAAAACCAAAAAAAAAAAACCTCAAGGGAATTCAGATCTCAGTCAAAATTATACTTTTTAAGAGATATAAAATATTTACACCTTTGAAGTAAAAAATAGTCTGGTACTCAAGAGGTTCAGTTTCTCCAGGGTCACATAGCCTTCCCCCTTTTCTTGTCTCTCCACCCAAGTGGAGATGCTATGCTGAAGCACCTTATTTTTGCATTGTCTCTACATAAAGAAAGTATTGTATCTGTACTCCAGTTCACGTGCAATAGCAAAGGAAAATACAACTTCTTGTTCATCTTAGATGACTTATAAGTCTAGGGGTTTTTAAGCAAGAACCTGCAGGGTATTGTATATTTCAGTCTTGGCTTTATGCCTGAAGTATATAATTAAGAACATAATTAGGAATAATCGTTTAAGAAGTCCATGAGACTGTTTTCATTAACGAAGTTAGGCATGAACAGATTGTTTGGTTGTTCTTGGACCCTAGCACCTACAGGGGTGGGTGCTTATCAGACTCTTCTCTTTCCACATTTCACATAAAAGTAACCAAGACAATACATAAAATAAATTATTCCTGTGTTTATGATCTGTCCTCCATTACAGAATTTAAGTATTACTTAAATTCTGTCAGTGCAACATGCAAACCCAGACTGGTTGGTGCAGGCTGAAGAAAATATGATGATTGGTCTTAATTTCTCTAAGGTAATCTGAACCTGATTGGAATCCATGAACCTGAACTTGAATCACTCCTTTGTGATGCAAAATTCTGTAGGTGAAAAGCCTCCATTGTACAGACATAGAAAACTGAAAAAATATTGGCTGAAGATCTAAAACTTGGTTGCCTAACGAGGCTTATGAGTTTACCCTGTGCCTCCTACTGGTTCTGCTAAGATTTGCATGAAACAGACCAATTTTCAGTTAGTGGTTCAATTGGGGGTTTTCAGCCACTGGCATGTAATATCTAAGATATCCAACAATTTAAATATGGATTCAGAGACTAAACTTTACTAAGTAAGTGTCAAGAATATTGTTTTCCATTTTTCTGTATTTGTCCCACTGTTAGAAATTGGGACAATTAGACAAATGCAGTATCTTTGTTTCCAATAGTCTGTCTCTCCTATTATTCACTCCCTTCCTCCTATTGTTATCATCTCTTCTTGGAATCACAATATATTGCTGAAGATAAACAACAAAAAGATATTATAAATCTTTATAGAGGAATAAAGAAACAATGATGACCTAAGAAGGAAAAGATTTTCATGAGCTGTCTCCAGTATTTTGAAAAGTAAGAATAATAGAGAAAATGTGATGTTTAAAGAACATCGCTGTTTCTCTCTCATTTTTCTGTGGTATTTTTCTCCCAGCTTTATTTAAACAACTGGCTGACCTGGTTATTCATACAACAACCATCGCTGAAAAGCACAGTATGGTGTATGCAGTGACAACTGATGGTCTACTGACAACAACATCCTCTGAAATGCAGAAAAATGCATGGACTTGTCATCTTCCATTGCTCAGATTTAATTGTAATGTTTCTTTTAGAAGTTCTTGCTTTTGGATTTAATTTCGGCCTTCAATATTGATTAAATGTACCTAATTTTTTAGGCTGTGATCTGCTCATCCATTTAAACCTTATAAAAACTACTCAAAGTGATAAAAATTTGGATTACTTCCTATTCAAAATGACAAGGTTACAGGAGTTGCTCCCCCACCCCAAAAGAAAGAAAAAATTATATGGTATTTACTGAGAAGACAGTACAGACAAAAATGTGTACACACATTTTGTTCCACCTTTTTGCTGTGTACCTCCAGGAGACAAAACAACTTTAATGGACAGGTTTTCTAATAGCTTAAAGCCCACAACTCTGAATGATGGCAACTGCAGGTCTCAGCCAAGAACCACCATTTTAATTACTGCCCTAGACAACTTTAAGAAAGGGTTCATGCAGTGGAGTACCTGCCTATGTCAGGATGCCTGGGACTGCACCCAGTAGCCTGCTTTTCTGCTCAGCTTTTACAAAAAAACAAAACCTACTTCATTTATATGCTTCAAAGCTCCTAATTTCTTTTAAGAAAATAAGTAGTAGAGCAGAAACAATTTAGAGAACACTCATCAAGGGTAACCTGGGTAAGAAAAATCAATGGAGAACTGTGGTGGCAACCTCTTTCTTTGGTGAGTGTTCTCTTATCAAGTATTTCACAATACACCAAAGCATTCTTAGAAAACTGAATCAAAATTCCCGTGACCACAGAGAAATGGGTGAATAACTTTGGTCCAGTCATGGCTTTCTGCGGTCTGAGAGTTAACAAGCTTTGGTTTGCATTTCAGTCACAAAACCACTTTTCCTGTCCTTGGCCCACCATATACGACAGAACTCCCAGTACCTTTTTACCTTACATGGCTTCTGCAATAATTAACTCATGAACAGTTTCCAGCACACTGCAGGGAAAACTGCTACAGAAAGTATTACATTTATACACCACATTAACTTTGCTCTTAACCTCTTGTAAGGATCACTGTCCTAGCACAGTAGGGAGGTTTTGCTAAGTACAGTCTCCTACATTTTCCCTTAGAACACCTAAAACTTTGAACTACAACATCAAACATAAAAAGCTGTTTTATGATTAACTGAATTTACTGCCTTCCACCCTTTCTTAAACACGTACTTGTCATCTACACAATTACAAGAGAACTATGAGCTCAGAAATTCCTTTGTGCAGCATACACCAGCTTACACTTGAATAGTTATAGAGTAATTAGAGTGGAATCCAGGGGAATAAGTCAGTCTTATTATCTCATAATATCAGTTATCTCATGTAAGGGAGATAGATAAATATTAAGAACATAAAATATTATACACAAACAGTGAGATTCTGCAAGGTCCCAAGTGATTCCCGTTTTTGATACAATCAGGTATCACTGCTATGATGCCAGGGGCTAATTGACTCCAGCCAGCTTTAGGCTGTGGAAAATTATTGTGACATCACTATTGCAAAGCAACACTTTAAGTTTTGATTGATAAGGATATTTACATATTAATTTCATTTTCAGATTTATATATAGATAGTCAAATACTACATATTGTTCAGAAGTCCTTATTGCAATATGTTTTATTATGTAGTGAAAAACTTTCTTCTTAAAATTATCTTCTCACACTTAAGGGAGACAATGTAAACCCAATAATAAACAAACCGTAACATCAGCCCATTAATCAGATATGTCAGTTTAAATATATCCTATTTGGGAACAAAACCAAACGCTACTGGCTTTATAAAACTTACAGAACAGGGAACAAAGCTAGAGTTGGATTTCAAGAGTTGATGTCATCATTGTTCACAAGCCAACACAGGGCTTTAAAACTGAAAAGAATCTACAGCATATAAAATGGTTTCCAACTTGTAAGGGCCAGGCCCATCACCAGTGGATAATAATTTGCAATAGAGTTTGGGGTTTTTTCCTGAGGACAGCCTGGGGGAGGGGATATAACACATCCATGCAGAAAGGAATGTGCAATTCTTTATTCTTATGTGCTATAAAGAGAGATGCCTTTCTAAAATCTCATTTACTTGTATCTTGCATGTCTTCTCTTCAAATGCTTAAACATATCACAAGTTGGGATCTTTACACTGAACACCTTTGTTCACCAAAAGCTTTTCTAGCTACAGCGCTAGCATCACTCTTAAATGATAAAGTATCAAAAATTAGGAGAAAGCAAGCCTAATATCCCTAAATGTCTTCAAGAACAGGCTGGACGGAGTTCTGAGCAACCTGCTCTAGTGGAAGGTGTCCCTACCCGTGGCAGGGGGTTGGAACTGGATGATCTTTAAGGTCCCTTCCAACTCAAACCATTCTGTGATTAGTATGAGCCAACAGATCTCTTTTCTGCATATCAGAGGGAGGTGCAGCGACAGGAGTATGTACATTTGAGTTTTCTCTTTCATGATTTAGTGTTCGTTTAGCAAATATGCACGTTCTAGAACACAGTGTTAGAACTGCTGAAAATTTACCAAATCAAATCTTGAAACTTTGAAATGAAGTAAGCTTTAGTAGACAAAACCAGATGAGCAGTACATAACTTCTGCTCTTTTGTGAATATTCAATGACCTCATATTTGTCAGGGCCTTCCCTCTCCTAAATACTGCAAAAGACACTGTTATCTGTTCAAACAAAAGAAGGCATACACAAATATTTGAAAAAACCGTCTTGGTTTCTTCTAATTACGTGACACAGCCTCCAAAAGCCAATAAATACTGTACCCAGAACATAACGTAGGTTTGTACTCAAGATTATCCATTTGCCTGGTTACTGATACTATTGAAAGCACGTCTCACGAGTTACAGGTATGCACACAAAAGGGATCCTGACTCCACAGAAGCTCATGGAATGTGTTTTACTACAGGCATTCCTACAAGTTACCCTCTTCAAGTGTCTTTAAGCCTCAAAAACAGATTTGAAAGATTCAAAGTGAAGAAAGAATGGGCTCTAATGTATTGTTCTTGCAGGAATTTTCTGAGAATAATTCATTTTCCAACAGGTGATTCTGCAGGACTTACAAAGCGAAACATACTGGTAGTGGTCTTTTTAGATGTGTCTGAACATGGGTGAAGGTACCTAGTCTTGTGAAAATAAATATGTTCATAGACTCTACAGATACTCTGTTGTAGCTTTGCTCCTGTCTGGTGTTTGCTGTCTGTCTTGGTGTTATCTTGGAAACTAGAAAATAATTTCTATTTTGGCCATGGAGCAATACTTATATTTTTTTGGTTTTTGTTCCTCATCCTTCACTTGCCTATTTTTTTTTTGATAGGAAATCTTTGGATAGGAACTTCTTTCTCGAAACAGCAATGAAATGTATATTGTCTTTTTACAACCATCAAGGCCTTCTATTCTCTGATGCAGTTGTTAGCAAGGAAAACTCTGTGATGGTAGGTTACAGCATCTAACTGTGCACTGCAGAGGTGCATATTTTCCCTTCAGTGTCCTCAAGAGATTATCTTCTTGCTTGCACTTGTATCAATTCTGATTGAGAGAAATCATGACCCTGAGATATACTCAGCAGTGCTATTCTATTCAGCATGCTGTTCACAACATAAACTGATGACAGGCATCCCAGGAATAATATCCAGGTTGCTTAGCTAGAAAACACAGTTCTTATTCTCATCCACTCAGAAAGGAGATGCAAATATGGTTTATGTGGGAAACAGTTGTGTGACAAATATTCCATACTATAGGATCTTGTATTTGGTTGCTGCAGAAGAGAGACTGAGAAACTTTTTTTTTTTTTTAAACCTGAAGGTTCTGGGCTAAAGTAATTCAAAACTGAATAAATACTCTGATTTGATGAACTCAGAAGGAAATACTAAGTTCTTACGAAGACATGAACATATTCAAGACTTCTATTCACATCGACTGTGTTACCCTATTATCCCTTTAACCCTCTTAAATCAGTTCCCATCCTCAGTCATTTTTCTCTAGTTACTGAAATTACCAGAAATACAATTATTTCTCTATTTCTAAAAATCAAACAGAAAACCCAGTCTGACAATGAAGGTGGATTAAGGAGAATTCTGTGAAAGCAAATGTTGCAGGGAGTTCACTGAAGGTTATGTAGTGTAAGAAGGCCAAGTGGAAAAAAAAATCTAGTGGATGATCATATCTGCCCTGACATGCATTGACTGAGCTTTCAGTTCTGTTTATCTCAGGAACTGAGTAAGTGGCCAGTAATTTCAGTAGCATCCAATAAGGCAAGGGTGCAAGTTGTACAACAATGCTAGATGAAGTAAGATTATATTGCATTTTTCTGAAGGAACACTGAATTCTAAAAAGAAATAATAATGTGATTATTTCAGAGCTATTAATAAATAATTTTATGTCATATATCTTTCTGCCAGAGCTTTAACAGAAGAAAGTAGGGCATAACAAAAGAACCCAGTAGCAGCAATACCTAGATGTCTCTTCTGATTCATTGGTGTAATTCAAGAAATTCATGATTCCACAGACCCCTTCAGGATGTGAACTGAGAGATTGTTTGTTGATTTTATTAGTAATGGCTTAAGATTCTTTCCCAATATCTATTACTTTTTTTTGTCAATTTCGTTTAAAGTTCCCTGTCTGGAAAACTGAAAGGTTTTACAAGATTTCTCAAAGAGGAATCTTAAGTACTAAATGGTAATAATTGTTAGGGCAGTGTTTGCTGAATTTCAGAACTCAGAGGTCTGAAGTTGAAATGCATGGGGCTACTTATAGCACATAGAGATAATTCAGTATCAGATTAAATTATTTATAAACTAATGGTATAGAAATCTATAAAAAATGGTTTTTTTCATTGAAAAGATAGACCCTTCTGTAGTAAAAGTTTGACTAATAACGGTGGATAGAGCTCCCCAACAGTATTGCTCATGCTGATCTTTACAAAGATAGCTCCTGTGCTGAAGGAAAACAGAAATTGTTCTCCTAAGAGGAATGAGAGAAAGGCATACAGCAGAAAAATACGAATGAAAAAAACATAAGTGAAGAACATCCAGAAAAGTATGTTTCTAAATTAACTAGATATTCTTATATTTTCTTGCCTGAAAAGCAAATGAAAATTTTAAAAAATATATTTGTGTGGCCTAAGAGTACAAAAAAACCCCACAGATGTCTTTAAAAGTATTTTGTAGTCAATTCTAATTTGGAAAGATACTCTCCCGTCATGAATCCTTTCAATATAGTTAACAGAACCTGCATGTCTTGTTTGCATGAAATACTTAAAGGAAAATTGGAACAAAAACTATTGTGAAACTGTGCACCTCTCTTTTTATGGCTTAGTAAATACTAGACAAATAATGACAATACGTAGTCTAGAATGAATCCTTATTAGATAGCATTTAAAATGGGGAGGGGAAGAGGGAACAAAACAGTACTCACCCTTTGAGACCTTTCTTCTGAGGATCTACAACAGATACCAGCTTATTAAAGTCTGCAACTCCAGCAGCAGCATTTATTGTGCAAGGACTGAGAAAGGTGTGTTAATGTGGCCCAAGAAACAGGTAAAACAGTTTGCAAACTCCTTACTTTGTCAAATGTATGCTCCAAGCAAGAAGGCAAACAAACAAAAAAACCCCTACCAAATGTTAACCTTCACGAGGTGAACAAACCGATTTTCAGATGAGCTCTCAAACTCCAGACCACACATTAATAGATGGGAAGCGCCTGATTTCAGCTGCAGGGATGATAAAGATGAGCAGCTATCAGCCACTTTGAACATCCTTTGCTCCTTGAAGCAGAGGCCATAAAAGCCATGCTATGACTCAGATAAGCTGGCTACAGACCTCTCCTAAATTGCCCCACGCTGGGCAGTCTGAAGGAGCAGCGAGAGTGGGAGAGTGAGCTCCAGCCATACACCCTTCACCTGCCCGGTGTCTCCTGAAGAGCTGCCTATGCCCAAATCTGTGGGCAAATCCCCAAGCATCAACTTTTGCTAGTTCTCAAGCTACGTTATCCATGTTGGTGCAGGGAGAATCACCAAGCAAGACAAGAACCTCTGGCCCACAGCACAGCAGCTCTTCCAGTCATGGCCCCTGTGATGGCACCTCAGTTGCACTTGCGTGCATTGCTGCACCAAATGTTGGGATGGCTTATAGGTGAAAAATCTATATGACAACGTATGGGATAGACTAAGCTTCATTTGATTCACATGCAAGGAGAAGAAAAGTCAGTTGCATGTGAAGAGCCAGGTCTCTCTTTCTCTAGACTGCCACAAACCATCAGTGGGACATAGCTAGGAACATCTAATTGACCACACCTAGCCTTCACATATGTCTTATGGATTATCTGGTCTTTTCCAAGTGCTTTTAGTATTTGCCTTTTTTCCTAAAAGCAATAATAAAGCAGTATTTTAAAAGTGCATCATAAGATATTAAAGCACTTGACAAATTCTTCTAAGTATCTGATCTTTTGGGGTAAGATAAAGCACATCTCTTCCGCAGTCAAAACTGATGAGACCACAAAGAAGAGAAAGCCAGTAACTGTGTAAACTGAAAAATCTTCATGGTGGGTATATAATAGTGGGATCAGGAAGGGGAACTCTTCCTTTGGTCAGCGTAATTTGCAAAGATTTCTTTCCCAGAAGGGGGTCTTTCACTTCTTTATCATGGGAAGTGAAACAGCAATAAAAGTAAACTGATAAAGACCTGCAGAAAATGCTATGCAAATTGCTGCAAGTAGAGTCACAACCTACCACCTCAGAGTGCTGCATTCCTAATGCCTGAATCTGCTATTTCACAACATCCTGTATTAACAGCAAAACACGTGTCCAAATTGCATCTCTCCATTCTGTGCATATTCTTTCCAGACTAGGCTTAACTCATTAGAACTAAGAAAAACCCCAGAGGTAATTTATATTTAACTCGTCTATCGGAAAAATAGAAGCCTCACATGAAATCTTCTATCAGGGTGCTATTGGGAAAAAAAATCTAGGAGGCAGAAATGGGATAGAGTCCTTCTAGACTTCCTCACAGCTGAAAATTGGCCAATTCAAAGAATAATTTCTAAAGCAACTGACCATGCTTCATCTCTTTTCCAATTACTATTTTCTGCTTAATAAATATCACCTCCCTAGCAAGTACTACAGCTTTCCTAAGGTAGTGTACTTTAATAAAAAATTGAATTTTAGTAAACTTACTGGCAAAAGAAACACATTTCAGTATGAAAGTATAAAACGTTTGCCAACTATGTTTCCGGCTATCAGTCCTTTTCTTGATTTTCTTATGTTAACTGGAGTGGTGCAGAGGAGCACACAAAAATGCTTACTGTGAAGAACATGCTTTGCTGGAAGGAAGAAGTCAGCTATTCATATAGTCAAATTCATTGGCACAGAGCTGATGTGAAGTCTAAAGCACTAATGTTGTATTTCTATAAACTGCAAACAAAAGGTTGGAACTCTGAAAATAAGTAGCTTTAACAGTCTGACTTCTAAGACAGAGTCACCAAAATAGTGTTAACTATTAATTATTAGTTTGATGCCATGGAGAATAAAAAATTAATGTGCTCTATTCCCAGGCTTTGCTTAGAATTTTCTATGGTTGTTTTGTTTTGACAAAGAGGTCTCACACTAGTCAAGCAGTCAAACTCTGCTAGCCTAAGTCATGCAGAACAGTGATTAATCCTGCAGTAAATCTCTGTGAATTTCTAGCATTGAAAACAAACAAACAAAAACAGAGTCAGAGTGCTCACAAGAAACCTCCAACTACTTTTAAGTAGGTGGAGGCACAGCTGGTGGTATCAGATGTTTAGGGGATTTCTTCTGTATATTTTGTCTTCCCAGTTTTATATCTGTATTTTCATCACTCATATTCTTTCCTCCATTTTCTTCAACTGGTGATTCTTATGGCTATGTCTTGCCCCTACAATACTGTGAAGACACGTAAAGTGAACATGTCACATGCATCTGGTGACTTGTGCGTTCCCACAGACCACTGTGACCAGAGGTGAGGCTCACCACAGAAAGTAGCTCAGTGAAATCACATGGTGTGTGAAAAGTGAGCCCGATTTTCAAAGCAAATTGCTGTTTTCCCTATGGATTCACCTTTGCTGGTAAATAATGCCCTCATGCCAGCCTTGACACCGAGAATATTCAATATCCAGTGTTCCACACTTTGCAACACTCCCTTGCCACTCTGGAGGCACAGGGTTTACCATGGGAGCAAAGGGTCTGGAGAGGGAGATGCCCTTAAAAACTTTATGGCTGGTGCTGACTGCACAGGGTCACATACAGAAGTTATGCAGGAGGGAGACAGCTCAGCTCCTTCTGCCTGGTGAGCTCCTCCAGAAATGTTTGTGAGGAGGCCCCCTAATTTGTAACATTTTCAGCAAGATGAAGCAGATACAGAGCACAGTGTTAATAATATTGCTGAAATACTTCAGATCTTCAGCATGGCTGAATTATTCTGCACTGTGTCTCTCAAATGGTCTGAAACCTTCCCTGTTTATACAATACCAGATACCCCTTCAGGCAAGGAGCACTCCACATTTCAAAGCAAAGTCAAATACCAAAAAATTATTCATTTGGAACCACAGCAAAAGTTCAGACATGTTACTGAGCAGATTTCACTGAAGGCTCTAATGATCTAATCAGGGTGACTTAATTGCATTTGGCTTTGAAACCAAAGCACAGTGCCCAAAAAGGAGAGGGTTTTTCTGCAGTACAGTAGCAGCTCCCAGCCGTAAGAGGAACTGAAGTGAGAGAGGATGCACACAGCCCATAGATAACTCCTTGCAGAAGCTCCATTGTCATAACAAGATCATCTGGAACTGCAAGCACAAACAACATGCCTATTTTTGGAAGCACACTTGGTCTGTTGCACATGTGGAGATCTGAACACCTTTTGAGAGGGAGAAAATGATGAGGTTATGAACATTTGCACAACAATTTGTTTAAAAGCTCAGAAAACTCATGAATAATAATCTGGGCTAAACTTCCAGTAATCACTTTCTTCGTGCTGTATAAAATATATTATTTGAAAACTATCATCATTGCTATCTTTTTTTTCCATGCTCCCTCTTCCCCAATGTGTCTCTTGTAATTACATTGCAGCTGTGCTCTGAAGGAAGACCTGAAGACAACTTTTGAAAATTCTCTTTGTAAATCTGTAAACAAAAACGAAATATAAAACCCCTATAGTCCAAACAGCCCTTTCCATTGATTAAGGTGTAAAGTAGCACTGCTTTTATTTTAATTCAAAGGGTTTCAACAGTTCTTTGTTCATATGACTATTTCTCCAGTCTGCTACCCTGTTATTGGAAAGATTTAATCTCCAAGTGTGACAGAGAAGCAGAAAAGCTAGTATCCCACAACCTGTTATTGTAGATTTTCTGACTTTTTAAAGAGGTGAAAATTAGAAATGCTCACATTCCTGTTGAAAATTAAAACACACAAACCAAGATTCAGTTAAGAGCAAGCCACTAGTCTGAACATAGGCAATGGGGTTAATCCAAATTAATTCCTCTTAGAATAAAGCACATATTAAAAAAAAAACCAAAAACAACCAAACCAAAACAACCAAAAACCAACAAAACAGCAACAACAACAACAAAAGCAACAAATCAAACCAAACCAAACCAAACCAAAAAAAACCAAAAAACCCCCTAACCAACATCTAAGAAAATGGATAGTTTTTCTCATGCAAAAACATGGATTCCAAAGAGCATGCATCTTGTCTTGATTTCAAGCTGTTTGGAACTTGACTAAAGTTGGGAAATCCTGCTTACTCTGACGAATAATCTCAGGCTATTAACTAGAAGGCTTCTCTGGGTCTTTACAATTCAACACTCTTCTCAAACTGGGGAAAGCAGAACTAGAAAAAAAAATTTAGGAGTAATGCCTTCACTTTCATTTTGGTAAGCAGTGTCATCTTCCTAGCACTACCCAAGCGTTCCCTGCTCCTACAAGCTCCAAGGCCATGAAGGCCCTCCCACTCCAAGTCATCTTGAGAGGTCAGGATTGGCTGAATAAGCAGCGACAGCTCTCAAGCTTTTCTGAAGTCAGTGCTTCACATGCCCAGGTCCTCAGGATCTTGCATGGCCCATGTTCTTTGCTCCTGAACATATTTCCTGACATCCAGCTGCACTGGAAACTGCTGTATTGCTTTGAGTTAATAGGTGGATGCAGATCATTTTGTACTAAGAGAATTGTTCACCATTTCCCTATCTTGTACCATCTGCTAACTTATCACACCACCTGATATTACTGTTTTCTTCCAGCTGAAGCCCCAGAAAACACCACAGTCTACCATGAGCAAAATTTTCCATAATCACTGGATACACTGAAAATTAGTGTCACCAGCCTAAAAAACTAAGTGAAGTTGGATCATGGCTCCTCCATTCTAGGCAAATTTTCTGGAAAACTGGTTGTTTCAATTAATATTGAAATAGTCTAAAACAACATTTATTATCGATGTTCAGCTTTTAAAATGATGTAAAAATTTCTTATGTCTCTATCCTTAAAAAACCCTCAAACTGCAAAGGCTGTAGGAAGAAAACTTCTTAACCTGAGCAGCAGCCAATATAAGTAAACTCCTCAGACCAGGTAACAGGAGAACAAGACCAAATTAGAGAAGGGAGCATAATTCTGCACCTTTAAAATGGAACAAAGGAAGAAAAAAATGAAAAGCTTAAGTATGGGCATACTGCTGTTATGAAATAAAACAAAACTAAAAAACCCCAACACAACTAAGCAAAGACAAAATAAAGGGAAAGATAAGCAGTAGAATATTGGCTCTAAAGAATAATGGTTTTTTGGCTGGTAATACAGGTTATTTTTCAAAAATCTAAATTGTGACACATCTGTGTAGGGTGATCAGACTTCAGATGTTTCCTGGAGCCGATCCTCAAACAATAAGGTTAAGACTTGAAAAAATTTGATGAAAAATAAAAATATGTTGTTTCACTGCAAAGCAACTGGAAATGCCCAAGCGAAAAGAACAGATAATAGAGGAGAAAATATTTGAAGGTAAAATATACACCACAACTGTTGGTGTCAAATGAGAATAAATAAACTTGCCCTTAATGCCCCGTCAGGACGTACCCATACCAAAAATGCAGTTCTTCTTTTATCCATTTCTAGAGGGACTAATTAATCAACCAGATTAATCACAATAATCCTCTACCACATCAGAAAACATGTACAGTTCACTTTACTAGACATGGGAAAGATGTCTGAATATCTGCTGTTGTTAAGGAAGCGTGTAAATCCATGTGCATACATATTCAGATAAAACTCCTGTACCTGCTTGTTGGATCATTAGAAACAGAGGTTTTGCTGGCAGAACACAAAAAAATTGGAGAACATAAGCATATAAACACTGTGTCCTGACACTTGAACAGCTGCTTTTGACACCCTAAATGCCAAATGCTTTGAACTCAGATTCACACGGAGCACAGTGACAGGCATGAGATCTTTCTGTAGGAATTTTATATGTAGACATGGTCTACACAAATCTGTCCGTTCAGTGTATTGGTATATTTACATATAGAACTCTGTGCTAACCAGTGTATATAATGATGCATGATTACATTAGTAACTACCCTCAGTTTTTAATAGTTTTCCCTTGTGTATTGTCTCTAACTTTGACAGGCACTCACTGTGAGCTTTTTACCTTCATTTCTTTGCCACAATTATCAACAAGAAACCTTTGAAAGATGTCTCTCTGCTGAACTAGGAAAATAAAATATTAACAGATGAAGTTTCTTGACCAAAGAAAGTTTAGCCTGTTGACAGATATTCAGTCTGTTTACTGTTGAACTCAGTCACACTAGAAGGTGGATCATTAAGCATAAATCCATATCTGAGTTTATAATGATCTCTTTTCTATCTCAATACAGAGCAGGTCAAGTACTATCTTTTTTAACCTATTCCAGAAAAAATAACGAATGGAGAAGATAAAAGAACTGCTGAAAGTTTCTGAATAGAACTTTCTGCTTCAGATCAACATTTGAAAATCATTCCCAGCTGTTAAATATGAATTCTTAATTGTACACAAGAGGTTGAGGAGAAAATAATCAGCAGATGCAGCTACAGTTTGTCATATCTGTGATTATCTATTCGCTTCATGATTTACGGTTTTCAACCACTTCTGGAGAGACTGGCACCAAATTTATTCTTCCAATACTGCTATCTGTGCACAAGTGTTTAATTATAGGCTCCCTCACATTTTCTGTGGAATAATTCTTGACTGCAGAATGCTATATTTCAATTCTTGGAGATTATGGTCTCAAAAATCAGAAAAAAAAAAAAAATCAGGGATTCATGGTGGCAATTCCAAGATGCTAAAAGCTCAGCCCCACTCCTTCTGCTGTTCTGGCCCCTAAACACCTGCTTTTCCCAGAAATTCAAGTAAATCTAGCCAGAAGGAAAACAAAAAGGGAAAGAAAGAAATGCGTGGGGAAGACAGGATGGTGAGGGGGAAAGCAAACAGCAGTTTGGGTTATCTCTTCTTTTTGACATCATGTTACGTATTCCATCTGCATACCCCAGGTCTCAGACAAGTCTATAAAATTATGCTCTACATGTGCTTCAACATGTTGGTTGAGGGAAGTGATTTACAAAGAATTCAAGTCTGAACACTTCTCCATTTACAGCCTTTAATCATCATGTCTTGCAAGCATGTTCACCTGAGTGCTGGGAATAGCATGGTGCTTCCAGGTGTGCTGAAGTGCACTGGGGTCTCCTCACGTCTGGTGAAGCCTGCGTGCAGACAGTGAGGGGGACAGCATGGGCTTTCAAGCCACAAATGTGTTAGCAATTTATTGTATAGGTCTATGGCACTTTCATGTCAGAGAGGCAAGAAAAATGGATATTTAACCCAGTAAATTTTGTTGCTCCGTAACACAGAAGCCATTACAATATAGATGAGATCTGGAATCTATTAAAAGACATAATGGAAAATAAAAGCTAAACACATAAATAACTCATCCACTTGGAATTTCTTTTAAAAATATTGAAAGGCATTAGACACAACCAAGATTAAGTGTCTGTAAAATATTTTTTTTAAAAGAAACATTTTTTTCACCAGGGCATATGAGAACAAAGCAACATCTAAAACCTCAACAAAGAGAAGCTTTATTAGTTCTGCCTAGAAGTTTTAGGCTCCAGCCTTAACTCACTTTGTTCCTCCTGGAAGTGGTTGGAAACTATAGCGGTTTACTTGGGATTTTCTCTATTATGGCAAAATATTCATTGAGGGTTAAAGACGGCCAGACACGGAAATATTGAACCTTTCAAAACCAAGGGCTAAATTTCAAGGGTGTCCTGAGTATACACTGGACCGTGGGAGTTCCTCCTCAATAACCAAATATCATGTATTATTCAAGAAAAGGTCTCTTTAAAACAGATGGGTCAGTGGTATGGAAATGGTTCTGCACAGACTGAAAATTTTTAACCATTAACCATAACCATGCAATGAAAATTAGTTCCAGCATGTTGTATTTTATGTAGGAGAACTTAGATCTCATAAAACAAAAATCTTTTCTTGTTAAATTATTCTAATGGTCACTTAGCTATCTTTTGGAAGCTATCAGAATGAGAAATGTACATATACAGAAATTCTGTATTTATACAATGGCACTGATTCAATTAAACCTTTAGCTATGTATTTTAGCTGAAACAGTTACATATGGAAAGCAGATGAAGCAAGCTGAAATTATTTTTTTAAGCTAAAATCCTAATTAAAAAAGCATATAGTCGGTAGAAATACATCTTCTGTTAAATATACCTTTGTTCTTCAGTGAACTGTGGAATATTTCTCTGATCGTGTATACATTCTATGAGCAGAAGAAAGCATATGAGATTTCTAAGGCAGAAATCTCTAGAACTACTTAAATAACCACAATATATAAGCTCCCCCAAAGGCACTTTGTTTATAATAATTTATGGTTTTAACGTTTCCAGACTACACAGAAGTGGTGGGTTAACATACCAGCACAGATCTGGACTTCAGACATTTAAAACAAACACTGGGTAATGACCCTGCAGCATGGCAGTGGCTAGAAGTATGAAAGGGCCACACAGCAAGTGGCACTCCCCTCTGCAAGTGCTCGGGCACTGGCTAAAGAGAAGGTGACTTACAACATCTCTGACAATTACACTTAAAAACTAAAAAAATTTAAGGACCTTATGATCATGGATATATGTCAGGAGGGCAGAACACTCCCTAACCAAAATGCTAGGGCCTGTCTTCTTTGATTGTTTCTAGCAGTGGTGGATCCCTGCCTCTCTGGGTAGCAGAAGACAGGATCCGGACCTGGCTCCTCCAGGGGCTGCATCTAACACCACACCTGCTGAGCCAAGGGCCTGGTCACTGGGCAAGGACGTGGGCTTGGTCAGGGCAGTAATTTTGAACAGGATCCTGTTTTCTAGACCTCTAGAGATTGTTGCATGCTTTGAAGAAAAAACAAACCAGCCACAAAGTAATAATTAAAAAACCCTCTTCCATTCTGTTAGCAAATGGGACGCTGGACAATTCAGCCTAGGGGTTCATGAGATGGCAAGGCTTGCCCTGGAGTGGCAGGCTGGCATGGGCAGCACAGAGGAGGCAGGCAACCAGGCTTGGAAGGCTGTGTTGGATTCTCCCACACTTCCCTGATCCACAGAAAGTCCATGCCTCTGCCCCTGGGAAACAGCAAGCCATGCCATGAGGTGGGGGGCAGGCAGCAGGGCAGCCCCTCATTCTGCTTTGTGCTGTCAAAGCATCCACACAGAAAGCAGAGGGGCTGAAACTGCAACTCAGAGGAAAACATCTCAGACCAGGATCCCTTCAGCTTCTCCTGGATTGGCACCAGCATCTTTCCAGCTCCAGCTGCCTGAACAGCTCCTGCCTTTACTTCCAGACAGTGCAGGCATGGAAAACCAATCTGGGTTGCAATGTACATCTGGCTGTCATCATGGGACAGGGAAGGGGAGAGAGGAGCAATCATCTTTCAGATGAGACAAGGGCTTCCAGTCTGAGATGGGCTCTAAGAAAACAGATGTGATCAGAGGAACAAGTGGTCTCCTGAGCAGAAAAAGGAACATCCCAAAGAGTCCTTTTCTACAGCAATACTGGGTGACTGGGGCAAGGTAAAAGCATGAAGTACACTGAAGCAGAAACCCTCTGCAGGTACAAAAAGGAGTAAAACACACATACTGCAAAGAGGACAACCTGCTCCCCAGGGGATGCACAGTATCTGGCCCAACAAAAGTACCCGAAATTCCTAAAATAGTTATTATTTTAGTTTAACTACTAGGTGAGTTTTTCCTTCCAGTACAAAAGTTTCCATGATTCAAAAGGTCCCATGCTGAACTTGACCTGAGCCCCACATCTTTAACAGCAGAGAAAAAAAAGATGCAAGATTGAGCAAGTCCTTTGAAGCACTTAGTGTCTGTTTTCCACCATAAAAGATACTTTAGTAGATTTGACAGGACTTCTAAGGGTGGAAGATCATCTATCTACCAGGGTCTGACAACTCTCAGATTTGTTCCAGTGAGGATGCAGAGGTGTTGCAGGAGCTCAGGCGCTGGAGCACAGCAGGCTCTGCTGATCGAGGGCTGCTAAGTTGAAGGAGTGCCAGGAGTGAACCACAGGAGACAAAACAGTCACTGTGAACAAACTCCTAAGTGCACACTTGAAAGTCTTCAACTTCTGCTGCTTGATCTTATTTTTTAAAAAAGGCAAAAAAATTATACTTCCACAATCCTAACAGTTGCTCTATAAATAATGAGATGAAAGGAGAATATGTAACAATAAGCACTTAAATATTTGCCTCATAAGCCATTAGTGAGGAAATGCAGCACTGTGAAAACAGTAGGTCTGGACACCAGCAGTATTATCCTGCTCCCTGTGCCAAGGAATGCAGACTTGCTGAGCAACTAAATTCTTGCTGCCATGGTGCATTTCATGCACTGGTGAGAGACCACTAACCTGCACAGGACTGTCCTAAAAACAGGTATGATGTCCATGTGTAAGAAGCACTTTCAGAATAACACCATGATGGGAATGAATAGGTTGTGGACTCAGAAAAAGCGGGTTCAGTACAGGTATAGCAACACTCTGGCCAGTGACAAATTTGTGCCTCAGTTTCCAAACTTCCAAATAAAACTTACCTCCCAGTCTATAGGGATATTGTAAAACTGCAATTCTTTATTGGTTGTGACAACTGTCAAAAACCTTAAGGATATAATAAATTACATTACTTATTATATGATTATTGATACGCCTTGCCATCAGTTACAGAGTTTTACTTAGGAGTAAGTGGAATTTTTTCCACCTTGCATAATCAAGGAAATTTGTGAGACCTTTGCTGGTTCTGCCACCAACAAATGACAATCTTTAAGGTAATGGTTTAAAAATGTTTTAAAAAACATGAAACAAGAACAGACCATGAACCCCCAATGCTATGCTGCAGCCAGTGAATACAATATATGAAGGGAACTCAAAGTAACAATAGGGAAGCAGCATTACTCCTCTATGTGACTCTGACAGGACCATAAAATAACGCAAGCTTAGTTCTGGCGTGTGTGTATTTCAAAAGTAATGTTGAAAAACTTCAGCACATTCAGAAAAGAGCTATAAAATTCTGAATTATGGATGATGCCAGGGAAGTTCTCCCTTCAGGCTTTGTTCAAAAGAATATGAAAAAGAGACTTGATCATGTAATATGGGTACCTGGGAGAAATTTCTGATAAAAGAGTACACTTCAATTTAGAAGAAAAGGTATGTGAGAGAGGGAAAAAAAAGTTATTATAGCAATGAGTTTGGTCCTAAAGTGTAGAGATGTGCATTTTCTAATATTAAGGTATATCTCTGGAGGTGAAACCCTGATTTTAGTTGATGGAAGGAGTTGGGACTTCAGCAGGACAAAAATCAGAAGCACAAGATTAACTTTCATATCACTAAAGTGAGCTTTAAGAGCTGAACTTTGCTCATCATATTTTATTTTGTTACTTATTACTAGTTCTAGTTACCATGGCATTAAAAAAAATATATATATATAATGGAAAAGGTACAGGATATAGGGACTTGCAACAGTTTAACTAAGGTGTGTAGCAAGAAATGGATGAAAGTCCATACATTATTCGTGTTTTTCAGGAACACTGTGTAATGCTGTTTAACGGTAGCTAACAGCAATGTAAGAGTTGCATATTCCACTGAGCACAGAGAGAAAAAACATCATAAAGAAGGATGCTGGGTCAGCTGTCAGTTGGCCAGTATTTGGGTTTTGCTGTGATTATGATTTACGTGTAGGCCCGTATCAACCTTCTCAACTGGTATCAGGGCACCAACTTTCTGCCTGAATTTAGTTTCAGTGAGAACTAGTGACACATCAAAAAAGTATGTAACAAAAGCTCAGACTCTATGCGTTTTCTCTTCAATTCACAGCAACTATGAATCCTCCTCACCAGTTGGGCTCAGCAGCTTTCTGCCACAAGATAAGGCCCTGAATAGGTTTGAATCTGTTCTTGTGAAGCAAGATTATACTAAGAGTAGTCTTAATGGAAATGTCAGACTGAAGCAAAGCAGGTATTTCCTTTGCATCTGCATCATGCAAACAAGCCTCAATGCAAACAGATCAAAAGAAGAGCTAAAGCTTGGTTTTATTAGAAATCAGTAGGGCATTGATGAGACAAAAGTTTGTTTTGAATGTAGTTGTTTAAAGTTATCTGTGTTTTAACAGTGTTGTGGTTGCAAACTGAGGTACCTTGCTGCTGTTCCAGTGGCTGTGTCATTAACAGATGAAGTCCTTAGACCTTCTCCTATCTCCTAGCAGAGAAGATAGTGTCACCTGCAAATGCAAAATTAAAGCAAATGCCACTCACCTGCACACAATAATCATCCACTCAAGTTCCAATTTAGTAATGAAACCTATGGGGAAAAGTATTCTTTTTTGGGAAAACCATTTTCATCTTTTCAGATGACCTACACCATGAAAACTGCAGAAAGGAAAAGTTGGCTTGTTCTGTCCCCTACATCATTGCAGTAAAACCAAGTTGGTTTTAATCAGGACTGCAGAAATCCAACTAAAGTCAGGGACTGTATGAAGTCATGTCTAATAGCATTTTCTCTAAAAGACTATCCTGCATGAAAAGGAATCAACAGAGTTCATGCTGAAAGGTCAAAAATAATGATTACTGTGTAAGCAATACAGCTCACAAACATTTGTATCCATGATACACACTGTCTTTAATGGGTCTGTTGATATGACCTGCCTTCAATTTTACGAGCTTTCAGTTTTGTCCTACAATAGCCACAATGAGAACATTAAATCTCCAAACAACCCAGCTGTTGTAATCCTGCCAACAACAGTACAGCTTAGCTCCAGATACATCAATGTCTAATTGCCACAAATATATATTTGTTTTTATCATCACTGGCAGTCCACAGTCCTATGACCATCCATGAAACAGACAACTGCAAACACAGCCATGAGAAACCTTGGAGCTGACTCAGCTGTTTTAGGAACTCAACGCAGAAATTTCCAAATTGCTGTACATCCTGCCTGCTGAGCTCCTACAGAGAGGATAAAGGGAGTCAAAATGTTAGAAACGTCTGTGTTTCATCTCACCCAGATGAGTGGCTTATGCACACCCAGAACAATTCCAAGACGTGATGAGCAGAGTGTAGCACACAGGACATGCTGTTCTCTGGTGAGCTATGGATAGCCAGGCTCAAGGACCTTATAAAAGATACAAGTTTAAAAAAAGTTCCTGGAGCTGCTTGTATGAGCAGGAGAGACCACATACAAACTGTGCTTTTCAGTCCCGTGGGACACAAGAGCTACTGAATTAATCAAGAAAGAAGCCACAAATAACCGATGCTGTTCATCTCTATTAAAACACATTACTGGTTAGACACCAAATAATAGTATTTTCCTTTTAGATTTTCCAAAACTGAAGAGGCAAAACAATATGTGATCAGAGAGTTGTTTCAGAAACATGTAAGCTGCTTATAGTTAAATACTTCCCCAGTAATTAAGCAGCACAAAGAAAAAGATAAGACTGATTGACTGACACTACAGATGATCAGAAGCACTTTTTCCTCCTTATTTAAAGCTGTACAGTTTAACAAGTATTACTCTCTGAATGAGGAAAGAAGACTATTTTTCAGGTGCTGCCTTCATTCAACACATTTAGTCTGCCAGGCACCCATGGGCTCCTTCCAAGGCAGCAACAGGTGCCCAGTAGAGCTGGCCAGAGAACTGGGAGGGCAGTAGAGAAGTGTTTCATTTGGAAACAGAAAACAGAATATGTAGTCTCATACAAACCTGCTTTCTTCTGAACCTGCTTGATCACTATCACACTCAAGAGCATTTGGAAAGAAGCTCTGCTCTGGCACGCATGGTCTCTTCAAGGACTCCCTCTCTACCAAATTATTTTGATTGTCATGTCAGTATTTTTCTTATTTAAGCCTCCCATGTGCCAGTGTGGTATGACAGGAAAGATACTGCAATTTCTGTAACATCATTAGAGTTACCATTTTCAGCACTGCCAAAATGTTTGTTTTAAAAGAAGTTTCTTTATCTTCACCTTTTATTTGTATTCAGGAAAGTTCTACTGTCATTATTAGCAGATGATACATAGACTTTGAAGAGTCTAACCTGAAAATACTTTTTTTTTAAACTAGAACTGTAATTTATGAATTAAATGACCAAATATTCTGTCACTATACTTTTCTAGGCTGTCATTATTCCTGTAATTACTACTTCAGCTATCCTACACAAGCACCCCACACAGTATATATTAAACACATGTATTTCCTTTTGAAGGAAAGAACACAGGATAATTAAGAGAATGTTGCAAGTACATATACAGATTTTGAATGAAAAATACATGAGTTAAAAATTTATAATTTAATTATAAATTCCCATCCTGAGAAAAATTGCTAGGAAAAATAACAGCACCAGTAAGCAGAAGAAGCCCAGACAGCAGGACTACAGCACGGTCACCACCCTCACCGCCCAGGTCATCAACAGCAGCCCAAAACCCAAATGCTCCCAATGCCAGAAGCCTCCTCTTGCCTTCCCAGTGCACTCAACCCCTGGGAGGCTCCAGGGGGGCATTTTAAATGGCTAAAGTGTCATTACAAGCCCAAACTAACAGTCATAAGCCCCATTTACACTGCTAAACAATGAAGATCATAAGAGCAGTAGGGGGGAAGAAACAACTGCTTTGACTAAGAGGCAAGTTAATGGCCATTGAAACCAGTGACCTGGCCAGGGCACTGGGACATTTCATGGCTCAAAGGCTGGCCCAGTGACAGAGCTGTTCTCTGTCTCAGCAGGGCCAGGATTTCACCTTATCACGACTTTTGCCTTTCTGGTAATCATCTCTCTCTGTTACTTTCAGAAATAGATGAGACATGCTGAGAAAAGTAGCATAACGAAATGATGACCGTATATCTTTTCCAGCATCAGCATTTTATTAGAGGGGCTTGTTTGCCAGCTTATTTTTACAGGAGCTCAAGAGGCCTGACTGCATATTTGAGAGCCTGTGCTCTGTTCCAGTTTTTAATGACAAAATGCCAAAGTTGAACATGCAATGCCAAACATTCCAGAAACCTCCCGCACAATAGCCACTTTAAATGATGTCTTACTTTTCCTGCTCTGTGAGGCATACACAGGGGGCAAAAATGTTCTCCTCCCTGCTTTTTAAAAAACATAACACACAGTAATGACAGGTACCACTTCGACATGAGAAAGCAAACAAGCAGACTCCAGCTCTTCAATCCAGTGATTTGCAAAACTGAAGATTTGTAGCAAGTCACTCATCTTACCTTTCAAGTACATTAGCATGTACCGTGTATAGAGACATGCTAGAAATCAAGCCCCAATCCATATATACAGAGATTTTTTTCTTATGTTGTGATGCAGGTGATTTGCAAAACACTGAAAGTGTTTCCCCCAAATCTGCTTTAAATAGCCAGAAATCACTGTAAAATTAATATGTCAAATAGGAATTGAGAAATAACAACAAAACCCTTTTAAATGAGGCCAAAATCAAACAAAAAAATGTTGAAACATAATGTATTTGTACTGCGTTGTTAGAGATGGTCCCCAGCTGGGGATTAGGTCTCACTGTGCACAGTGCTGTACACAGGCAGTGAAAAGCTTGAAGTGGGCAGCAAAATCCACTCCAAAGCCACAATAATTAAAATGTATGGTCAAAGACAAAACGTTAATACACAAAAAGGTTGCAAAAAGAAAACGACATGCCATTATGGTTGGTTCAGTAAGGTAGCAATTAGCATTGCAGCTGCCCAGTCACTCGTGAGTGCTGTGCAGGCAACCTGACAGACCTGAGTTATAAACCACATTTTGAAGGAGGGTGTGTAACTGACTGAGGAGATACTAATAAAAATGGGGAGAAGCATGTGGGAGTCTGAAAATGACGATGTAGCCTAGGGCCTTTCAGCACCTCTCCCATAACTGTCAGTGCAAATGTCATAATGAAGCACTGTCGTTCACAGCAGAACAAAGTAAATGCTTCTGAACCACACAGTGGACCAAAACCGACTAAAATAAGGGAATTATGGAACGACCCCACACCACCTGCCCCACAAAAGCTTCATGCATGAAGAAGCTTATCTAAAGACAAATTCACTGGATGTCTTTCTAATGACTGTGTTCTATTGTCAGTCACTTACAAGAAGTTTCAACAAGCCACTTAATTCCCTCAAACAAATGTATTAACATAGTTTTTTAGTTATTGAAAATACCACCAAATCAAAATGCAGATTTTGTGTTTAGGTGCAACTGGGAAAAAAATGGACACAGGTGGGGGATATCAGTAAGAAACTATAAGCTATTGGAAAACTGAGGAATTTGAGTCTGTCTGGGCAGAGGGATATATGGGTTATAAAAGAAATTAAAAGTTTGTAGTCCATGTAATGGTTTTCACTTAAAGGATGCTTTTTCCTTCATTTAAAAAAAAAAAAGAAAAAAACAAAGGACACAAAGTAATGACTGTTATGTCTGATATTTCATATATTGCATCCAAGAATACATGCACCTCTCACATCCCTCTTGCACACAAATTGTCATTTATTTTATCCCCACATAGTAGAAATCTACCTTCTTCCCAGTGTTTACCCAGACAAGGCAAAAGCTGTTTTTCTGCAAAATCTCCATCTTATCCACTTCCCTATATAAAGATGCTCCACTTTTCAGATTCCTAAATTGAGAACTAAAAAACACCACCTAGCACGACTGCCTGAAGTTTCAACAAGGTGTTACTACATGACACCCTTACATACACCCCTTCAAAGGACACTCACAATCACAGGGCAAAGATGAAGACAAGTTCTGATACCTCCTGACATATGTAAAAATAATTCATGAATGGACATAAGATCTATACATATATACATATAAGCATATGTCACACAGTTACAGTGTCTTCCAAAGGCCTTTTAAGAGTAATTTCTTAAGGCAGGTATGCACTATGGAGAACACATAGCAATCAATTTTACTTTACTCACTTTTGTTTTATGGGACAGTCTGACATGTTCAATTACTCCATTTCAGTATGGAACTCAAAGAAGACACAAGATCCTAAGCAGTACCATGCACAGAGCTCACTTCTGCAGTGTGATTGAGTTAGGAACTCTTAAAGCAAACTCTATGATTATGAACCACTCAACAAAAAAAGTCCACCTAAATGATTAGCTATTCTAAGCAAATGAGTTATCTGTATTTTTTCATCAAATATGTTAAAACTATTTTACAGTAAGTTTTTTCCCTTCTGTCCCTCCCCAACAGGAACAGATTATGATGATTATATCCAAGATTTGTTATTCAAGTTCTAATTCGTTGATGATAACACACAAAAGTCTTCCTAAATTCTGGCCAAGAAAAACAGCCTTGCCCACATAATAATGCAAGGCATTACTTCACATGTCTGGAAGAATTTCAGAGTTTCTACCTCTGTAGTTCTTTCTGATCCATTATGGTAGAACATCCAGCTATGCAGTTTCTGGTCTACTTTTATAAAGCTTTTGTAGCTTTATAAAGTTATTTGCACTCCTTCTTTGTTAGTTTTTAAGTGCCTTTGTTCTTGACACTCGTACAATTATTAGAATCATTTTTCCAACTAGCTTTAGAATCCAAATGTGTTACTTTTCTAGGCTTTAAAGTGGCACTAGCTTCTTATGAAATTGTCTTTTTTTCTCTGAAAAACTTTTCAAACAATCCCTTAACAGAGATGAAGTTTCTTATGTTCAGTTAGGTTCTTGCTAGTTGTAAAGGCTACTGGGCGTATTAATGCTTATACAAGTTCCGTACTACACAAAAGCTTTATACATGGCATCCACAACCATCTGAGAGCACCTACATTAAAAGTAGACAGGGACAAATGTACATAGACATTTAAATAGGTTTTGCCACCTTATCCACGTTGTTAACTATGTTTAAACTAAAGCTCACCACATGCAATTCTGTAAAGCTCATATGTTAATTTATACACTGATCATTTCTGCAGTATGCTGACACCACAAAGTAGTAATGTAACACTACACTTTAGGTGTACACGACAGTGTAACCCAGGCTCTTCTTGGTTTGCTCCACAGTTGCACTGGACTGAAATATAGTTTCATGCTTGAAGCTTGAGAAAGAAGTAGCAAAAGTCTTCAAACAGATGGCTTTGTGCTTGTGCTAGTGACTCCAAGCACAGCACTGCTGCAAAAGTCCTTGTGCATCTGGCTGTTTCCAGCGAACACTGACTGACTGATGCACAAAACATGATTACAGAGTTTTACACGAAAACAAAATTAATGCAGAAGTCACAGTGAATAGTGATTTAGTAATTTAATGTTATATTATAAAATTTAAGTATATGGTATATTTTCAGTTAACTGTATTTACACAAGCTTCCCTTTATGGTCAGTCTACTCCCAATACAGCATGAAGGACATCAGGACATGAACAGGGACACATTTAAAACAACCTTACCTCAGGGATGTAGTGGATGCTACACTTCCAGGCTCACCAGCTTCTACAGAAGTGCTGCGGTTCACTGCCAAAAGAATTCTTACCTTACAGGTAATGTCTACGCTGATCAAAAAACACCCAAGTCCAACTTTTTTTTTTACACTATTTGATTGATTGCAAATAAGGTAAATTTACTGGAGATAACGAATGCAGAACTGACTGCCAGCAGCTGAACCCGACCACGGACGAAGGGGGAATTACAGAAACCTCAGACAAGACATGAGCCGTGATCGCATGCAGCTTCCAGGAAGACAACTTGTGGGCCAGGCTTCACCAGGGCATTTCTCTTTCACAAATAGTAACAATGTTTTATTCTTCTCAGAAACCTGACAAGAGTAAACTTGAATGATTTTACTTCCAAGGCAAACAAGGAGCATGCCTCTTCTTTAACACACGCTAGTATAAAAAGAAAATTCTCTTGATAATAACCATGTGGTGATAACTCACCTCATTATTACCAGGGTTTTGTCATTTCAAGGCTTCTCATTTCCTTAAAATATCAAAGTAGATAAAATATAAAAGGCTCATTTGTTTAGCACAGCAGTGGTTAATGTTCACTACGGAAGGCAAAGTAATCCCTCTATTGCTGTGGTCCACAAACTGCTGTGGTAATTGGCTAAAAGGCTCCTGGCAACTCTTCCTGTGGAAAGGAAACTATTCCCCTCATATCTGCAGGGCAGAAACAGTTGATGCGAACAGTGCCCATTTCTCTTTAGGGTTTTTTTTTGTTCCTAAAATAAAATAGGTATTAAATAACGAACAGGAAGGAAGACTCTAGAGGAGTCACCATATAAGCACTTAAGGACTCTCTCAAATGCTGCTTGGGAGCAATTGTACCCAGGACCCTTCTCCTGACACACACAGACTGGAGGGGTGGGATGGTGTAAGCAAACTGAGCTACAGATGAATCCTACACACCGAACAGAAATAAAAGACTCCCTTATAGAAAAGAAAATAAATAATAAGGGAGTAAACTTTATAACTGAATTCTTCTTTTCATCGGTGACATACCACTGTAATCTAATTTCTGAATACTCCCAGCACATCCTTCTTTTCTACCTTAATTTCAGACACACTAGATTCATAAGCATAGTTTACAAGAAAACAGAACAAATATGAATTTCCCCCTGATTCCTTTAACCTGCTGGTCAGCCAGGTGTCTGCTTGCCACTGCACTGCTCTTGTACTGTGACATATAAGAATAAACATATTTATGCTCTAATCTAGCAGAGAAGAAGTGCTCATAGATCAGTCCCCCGTGCATGAAACCTGTCTGCAACCTTCTAAGGAACATTTCATTTCTCACACCTACTGAAAATGAAGGTATTTTTTATTCAGATGGCAGCTCAATGTCTCCCTGTCTCTCCTTAACTTTACAGAAACTCCCATGTGCTTAACTTCAAGAAACCTGCCTAACATTTGTAGTACTATAATACTGGTGCCTTTAAAGATAAACTCATGTACAGGAGCCTGAAAAATGAAATCTTTAGGTAAGATCAGGAAGAAAATGTAGAATGAATGAAAACGTCTATACATAGGAGTTGCTAAGCCCTTCAAAACAATAAAAGGGAGTAGCCAGCACATTAGTAGCCAATCTTGTGCCTCTTGCACATCCACAAATACTTTTTAAGGCAATGAAAATATCGGTACACATGGAATAAAAGGTACAGACAGACCAAACACCTTACCTTTTTCCCAGCTCATAAACCCCAGCTTTAAGCTACAGCTAAATCAACACAACACTAGATATTACACATCAATTTAATGACCATAACTGAGCACAAAAGTATTTATGCAGGTTTCCATATTGTTTTATATCTTCAAGGACATAAAATTCATTCCCATTTATGTATGGTAATGTAATACGTAATAATATAAATTAATTTTCTTGAAGAAATAAGTTTTTTTCACTGTACACTAAGAAATATTTCTTAACTTATGAGCTATTTTCACTTGCTTCCAACTAGTGCAAGCGAACCTTGCATGCCTTTTGCAAAGCACAGAAAAAGCTGCAAATCGATTTTTGTTACTGATTTTCTACCACTAGACGCCTCTTAAATAAACATAATCAGACTCTTTGGCAAAGATCACTGTGTTGCCACCATTCAGTGGAAGGGGTTCAAGTCACATGAAACCAAACTGTTCCGGGGGAAAAAAAAGGGTCCTGCAACAGACACAACTTTGAAACTTGTTTTGCCTTTCATTCCTGTCCTTTGTCCCCTGACCCCTCCTCATCTACCCAGCACGACAGAGTGAGACCCACCTGTGCTCCCTCCACCATGCTGCTGAGGAAGGACAGCCCCTGCTGCAGCTGGTCTGTGGCAATGTCTGTGCCACAGTGCTGGCACTGCTGCCTCTGCTCCCCTCCCAAGGCAGCTTGGGGCACTGTAAGGCACTCAGCTGGGATTACCTCCTCTGCCCCGTGACCTTTAGGGTAGCTATTCTCCTTTCAAACTTAAATAAAATCATTGAAGACCATTTTGCAGACAAAAAGATGCATACTCAGTCATGTGAGCTTTCTCCTCCTAGGAAACGAGTCTAAAAGCCAAACACACCAGGGCACCTGCCGAGCCCCGGGGCTGCAGGCAGGGCAGTGAAAACAGAGAAGTGGCTTTGGGGGGTAGATGAAAAAGAGGAGGCAGCTGATGCTGCAGAGAAATCCAGCTGAGTATATGTTAGTACTGTCCCAGGAGCTGATCACAACATCAGTGACTGGCAGGGAAACAGGAAATCCTAAATTACTTACTTTGCTAGTAAATTAAGACCCTTAAAAACATTACCAAAAAAATCCTGGATCTATTGAAGTCAAGATATACTATGACATTAATGTCAATGCACTTAAAATTTCACCTCATCTGTACCAGGATACCAGCATGAGATTTATTATTACAGTCTGGATTACAAGCTTTTATTGGGTGTATTGGCTTTCATTTAATGTTTAAAGTCTGATTTAAATATAGCAAATAAATGGTGACTGTGTATTAAGTTTCCATGAATTTTGCTTCATGATGTAGCATTTTGGCACAGGACCATGGACTTTACTCCGACTCTAATTAGGTCTGCAGAACACTCAGTTACTTAAATGGGATCTACTCATGTGTCTCTGGAGGAACAAGTGAAACAAATGGTTATCTTGTGTCTGAACAAATATTTTTGCTATTAGTGAAAGAGCTTCAGCAGTGATTCCTTGGGAAGGGCAAAAATGAAGGATTACATCCTGAACTAATCCAAGGCTGAAGATACATTATTTATGGCTCAGCTGATCTAACAGCTCAGCATAGCTGGAAGGGTGGGCCAAATCCTCAATTTTCCTGCCCCCATCCCCACCTCATATCCCCATCTTCCTCCCTATGCATAAGGTGAAACAATTTGTCTTCTCATTTCCCAACACCACATTAATTTTGTCCTGTTTCTGTGAGTCTTTAACTAGTGTGTGGGAAAAGAGAAAAAAAAGGATAGTGGATTGTTAGATCAATACAGACATAACATGTAACTTTACACTAAATTATCCTTGCTGCTGTAAAAATTAATGGAAATTACCTATTTATACTTATTGGATAAATGGCTGGCCTAAGGTTGAGAAGGAGAAACCCGCCTGTAAAACTATGTTTCATTAGTGTTTTCCCCTATCGGCATTATCTGCACAGATGTATGGGCTGAAGCATTTCCAACAGCAAATACAAATGCTGAGGGAAAACACTGTATCTAAGCTTTTGTGCCAAATCCAGCCTATAATTAATTTTGCATAGTTTTGACAGCTTAATTCTGCAAATTCCCCAGATCACATTTCAGATGGGGACTGATGAAAACGATGTGCAGTACTCCTGGAGGTGTGTGAACTCCTGCCCTGCTGCGCGTCCACACCAGCACCTGGGTGGGGTCACCAGCTGGGAGGGCAGCACGGTCCTGTGAAAGTCACGTCACAGGCAGACTGGGTTTTGAGGCAGAAGGCTGACAAGGCAGCTTCTAGAACACTGATGGTTTTCCCATCATCCAGCCCTATCCTCTCAATCAACCAGTCACGTTAATGAGGAGGATGGCACCAGGAGAGCTCACCCAGAAAGGCCATGAGAGCACACAGGCAGAACTGCTTTTGCTGGATTATCACATTTCTGTTCCTGACTCATAGACATTCATTACAGGTTAAGGATCTTCCCTGAACTGTCACTTTGAGCACAAGAAGACAAAATACCTACCTTTCTCTTCTTCCCACATCCTGGGTTGCAATTACTATAGGGGCACATATCCTTCAGGACACATTGTCCCTGGCTTTCAAGTCTACCACTGCCATGAAATTCTCCACTGATTGTTTGCAGCTGTTTGTGAAAGATCTGGGCCACACCACTGTTCAGTCTGAATTTGAATATTGTCATTCTGTTTCAATAGATGGATAAAATTATGACCATAGTCCAAATCCAACATTGGGCTTCCCACGAAATTAATGAGCTCTGGACCAGCATTACATTAAATTTCAGTGTGAAAAGTATTTTCTGTTTCAAAAAGCTTCAGCATTTGATCACAGGCTGATTAGACATTAACATAAAAAAAACCCATAAAATTGACATTTTCAAAAATACCATTGTAATTGTGTCAATTTCCATTCCAAATTAATACAATTATCTAAACAAGCAAACTGTACCACAAAACTGTTAGCTGCTACTGCCAACCAGCAGGTGTTATCTGACCTATTAACCAATTAACTACATAAAAGTAAAATAGTCTCAAGTTTCAATTACACATAAAGAAAGCTTAGTTTTTAAAAATCAATTTATATGCAAGACAAAGTTGCACTGGAGGCACGAAAAAGTATAGTATTTTAGATAACTGGTTTTAGAAAAAATACAAATTACAAAAATATCTCCAAAAGAAAGTGTCTTTAATTGCATATAAAGTAGTTTATGATTATTTCCTGTAATTAAAGTCATGATTTGCTGGGACTAAGCCTTTTTGCAGATGAGTAAGGTATTTTTGATTCACACAATCCTCACTAAACCAGAAAAGCAGCATAGTTGCTGTGTTTAAATGCATGATCATAGATTTGGCTTTTCAGGTGTTATTTAAATCCAACCCAAATGTAATTACAAGCCTATTTGTAAGATCTGAAAGGGCCATGACAGGGCTGACCACATGGCCTCTTCCTTGCCTCAGCACTGGCCCTGGTCAGAAAACCCAGGTCTACTCTGGGTCTTGCTCCCCCACAGTGTGGTCCCTGCAATGAGACAGATCCAGGACAAGACGATGGAAAGGTCTCCCTGTGCCCCATGAGGTGATGGTCCCATGGAACCACCTCTGTGACACTGCAGTGCTGCCCTGGGTTGTGGAGCAGCCCCAGGTCCTGCCTTCACTGCTGCTCTGCTCCCTCAGGAGCTCCACAAACTGCCTGATCTTTGACTCCGCAGTTTTTAAGAGTGGATTACAGGCCACTTGGCTTCTTGGGAGTCAGCTTCTAAAATTTGGTTGAAGGGGACACTCTGGCAAGATCTGAATGAAATGGCCCCAGGGCACATAGGTGAGGTGTATTTTTAACTAGTGTGGAGTAATCAAAGTCACAGTGGGCAAGCTGCTGAGTGGCCATCAGATGCTAGTATGTTTGAGGACTTTCCTGGCTTGAAGGCAGAATCCCCTCTTTCATTCTACCTGCTTCCAAGATCTAAGTGATGGCGTGTTTTTATTCTCTTAATAGAGATTCATTTGTTAGACTTAAGCTAAGGTGTTGAAATTTATATTGCACTTTCATTTCTGAAGAACACCATGAATGAGAACCTTCTACTTCTCTCTCTCTAACACTGTCAGTGTTCTGGTATTCCTCTTCCTGTCCACATGGTCTCTGATGAGTAAAACAAATTTGAGACAATCCTGTGATCTTTTAGTGAATAAGAACTCCAGAAGAGGAGGAAGCGGCCTTGTTTTCTCTGCCTAGCATCCTCCCAAGCTTCCTGTCAGTATCTTAGGGACATAGTGCACTTAACTGCTACACAGATCAACTATCTCAAACATGGTTCCAGAATAAGAGTAGACCTTAAAATTCAAACACCAGGAGCAGGAGAACATATCTTGAACACTGTATCTGTATGTGTGACAGACAGATCAAGCTCCAAATCCTTCCTGGCACCTTTGTGGCAAGTGAAAGCACCTTCCCTCAGGTCTGCATTAGCACTGGAGCATTTCTACGAAAGTGACAAGAAGCTTGATTCTCATTCAGCAATAGTATCTTTCTTTACAAATACTTAGAAGAGACACCAGATTTTCTCTTTAAAAGAGAAATATCAAAGAATATCTATGCCAGATTGAGATATGCAGACAAACAGGAGAATAGGACTGGCAAGTTCAGAAGTGTCATGTACAGGCACTTCCACCAGGTTAAATTTCTTGAAGAAAGGGAAATGCAGAGTTCCCTGTCACAGGGCTGAGTGACAGAGCTTGCCTGCCCTCTGTATTAAGTCATCCCCATTTGTGCTTCTGCTCCACATATTGTCACTTCAGTGTCTGCATCCTTTCTCAGACAAAGGCATGCTCGGGCAAGGTTCTCAGCAGCTGCAGAGAAGAGGGAATGAGGGTGTTCCCAGCCGGAGCAAGAGGCACTGACCTGCCACTCTAGCACGCAGGTTTGCAAATCAAATGTGACGTGAGTAAATGCAGGGCACAGTTTCATAACCACAGCTCAGCACTCCACCAAAGGCAGCCAGCGAGACAATACAGATATGTAACTCAGTTTCTGACTTGCCTTTTATTTCCACCCTGCAGTTACTGCCTTTCTGTTTCCAACAGCAGCAGGTAACAGAGGTTTACTCACTTCACCCTGTATCACAGCAATACGCAGGAGTATGTCCAAGCCTCTCTTTTTTGATCAAATCATCTGACTCCAAATCATCTGACTCTGTATTTACCCCTTGCAAACTGAAAAGCCAGCAAAGCCACAGGACATGGTACAATTTCACCTTGCAAATGCTCAGAGGCACAAAGACAAAGACAAAATGCCTTTGGAAGCTGCCTGAGGAACCAGCCAATGACCCATACAGTGCAGCCAGGAAAAGGATTAAATTTAATTTTTTTTTAACCCCAGCTTCTATTTGAAGGCTTGTGTTTTCCTGCAAAAGTCTGGGTTTGTATTTGCTGTGTACAATGGTTACAGCTTACTGGGAATGTGCATTTATGGCATTTCCTACTACACAAAGGAGGAATTTCCCTTTTTGCAGTGAAGTATTCCAGTCTAAGCTGCATCCTCTATCTATTTTCTCTGTTACAAAGACATAAATAAAGTATGTTAAAAGTCGGTAAAAAATGTTTATAACCCCCTGTCTATACAATTTAATCTATCATTTACTACATTTCTTCCTTATGCTTTTTTTTCCCCAAGACTTGGTCCCCAGAGACCTGCTCCTCCAGCAACGCCACGTGCCTGAGGGACTGGTTGGAGCCTTACTCTCTTACTGAGGAGCCAGAAATCAAGCAAGGCTATGCGTTCCTGTCCTCTCCTTCTCCCAAAAGAACTCCTCAGGACAACTGAGCCACAAACAGCAGAACACCTTTCTTCTCAGAAAGGAGGAAGAAATTCCATTCCTTCTCTCTGAGCCTACCTTTCTGTCCAAAACTCTCCTCACTGCATGCCACTGAATTTGTAAAACTTTATCTAGCTTAGCCCTTCCTTCTGTGCTAAAGCTTTATAGTTTATGTCGTGGGAGAGGTGTGTTGATGTGATGGCCAGCCAGCCAGGCCACACAGGTAAAGGCTGCAGCCACTGCTGTCCGAGGAGGAAGCTTCAGGTCCACAAGGCCCCAGAAGGTCTTGCAAAAAGCAGAGGAATGTGCTTCCTTCATTCTGTTCTTCCAGAAATGGGAGATACCTCTGCCTCACTGGGGACATGAGTAGTAAGTCTTCCTTCTGTTAATCTAATAAAAGCTAGCCAGAAAGACGCTGCTTGTCCCAGGGGTGACACAAGAGCTTCAACAAGACTTCCAAGACCTAGAATTGCAACAGATTATTTTTATTTTTGTAACCTAATGAGGGCTTTTCTTTCTCTCTCACATCTTACTGCACCTCATCTATAAATCTTGCCAGTTTTCTTTGGTTGACATTTCTTCTGAGGCAATCTTAAGAGAACAGAAGCTCTGGAGTTAGAAAGTATTAACTAAAAGAGCCTCATGGTGGCAAAAAAATGCAGCAAGTCTGTTTTCAAGCTGGAATTAGAAGAAACCAGGTGAGGCTCACACCAAGACTCAACTTTGCATGTACCTTAAACACAGGTGAAAACTGTCCACTTCTGGATGTAATCACATTACTGAAAAAAAAAAAAAAGAACTAACTAAACTAAGCTACTAAGCTATATAGCAGACTATAGACAATTCTACATATTTCATCTTTTTAAAGGTTTGACACAATATTCTTAATCACTATGAGCCAATACCCCTATTTACTCCCCACTGGCCACAAAACCTCCAGGAAAGGGAACCCCAAAGGCACTTGGCCACAAAACCTCAAAAGCAGCTCCGACACACTCCTCTGCCTTGTTCTCCAGGCTTACAAATATATCTCAGTCAAAGTTATTAATGAGTAAGCAGGCTATGAAACACAAATTTATTCTTTCTGCTCTTCAGCTAAAATAAATTCTAAGGATTTAAAGTCCTCATGCTACCCTTATCAGCCAATGTCAAAGGAAGATTTAGTTCTGAGTAAGTCTATAGAAAGAAAGAGATCATAGGTCACAACTAAATTCTTTACCCAGTTAATTTGGGTTTTGATTATGTTTTGTAATCAAAACAACACACAGGGACAAAGAGCTGGAAACCAGCAGAGAGACACAAATAGCATGTCCTAGAATGAAGATCTTTAGCCCCATAAATAAGTATCCAAACGTACACGTACCTTAGATAGCAATCTTACTGAACAGTCAAGAATATTTAGATAAATACCTTAAAAAATGTTTTCTATTGCACACGTATGCATTCTTAGGGAAGAAACAGAAGTCAGACCATCAAATCCTATTAGCATTAAAAATATCCTTTTAAGTAATGTTAACTTATTCGAAATTGAATTTGTAACAAATACAGCCCCCTTTATAAATCAGTATCAAGACACCTTCTCTTTCAAGAGATGTCAACTAAGGAAAAGTGGTTTACTATTGGGTTACCTATTACTGCTGTGGATTTGCAGTTACGTTTTCTTCTGAAAGAAACGCAAAACAATCCAAATCAACCAATGAAACAAAAAGATGAAGTATGGACCAAAGGTACAACATGTGAGCAAGAGGATAAATAAGATGAAATACAAAGGAATATTTTCCCTACATGTTCTGTCTAATGACTTCATTTATCACATGCACAACTTTTCCAAGACAAAGTGCAAATTCTTAGTCACTAGTGTTTCTTTAAAGGCAATTTGTACTATGTTTAGTATAGCTCAAATTTAATAGTATGGCAAACTGTAACTTACGTTCTTGTGCTCTTCTGACCTGCTTTAGCCTTCTAACATTAAAGTTTCACAAGTTCAAGCTCAATTTAGCAGGATAAGGTCAAAGGTCATATGTTAGATGATATAAGCTGCATGTCACTAAGTAGGTGACAAGTTTAACTTAGTACGAGACAGGAAGGATGTGGATGGAAAATTTCAACACTACACTCCTGCCTCCCAATCCTCTGACTTCCATACCTGGAACAAAGCAAGGGGGCTGCATGCAAAAAGGCCTTTATTTGTACTGCAGACCAGCTACTGAAAAAGCCTGGAAAACTACATATCCAAGTCAGGGAAGGAGAAGGTCAAAGCACCCTCAAGAAACAGTTCAAACAATAGCATGGTGAAGGAGAAATGACTGACAAGAAAACAATTTTCTAGGAAGAAGGAAAACTATTTGAAGCAAGATATTGGGGAGCAACTGGAGAAAGGCCGCCTGGTGAGGTTTGGAGAGCTAGAGACCTTCCGGGCTCAGTGCTTATGGCAGGGGACTCAAACAGCAAAGTTGTTGCTTTTTTCTCAAAACCTGGTTCTTCTCCTGGTTTTATGTTGGACTTCATCCTTGTCACCCAGGGGTTACTGTGGCCTAGAGATTATTTCAGGAATAAGAAGGACTAGAACAAGTGTCCAGCTACTCCAGCAGCCTGTTTTCACCACCAGCTTGAAGCAGGTACTCAGGAAATTGGTTAAGAACAGTGATGCAAACAGTGATGCAAACAGTGATGATGCTCCAGAACTCTCTCCCAGTCCCTAGAAATCTGCAGCTCTGTAACTTCCTGTTCTTCCTTTCCTCCATCACATCTCATTCAGTCATCTAACCTCTTACTGCACTGACTTGTCCCTGGAGCCACTCCCTAACTTAGATCATTGCTCTCCTACAAACCTTGTCCCCTGTTCTGTTACACCATTTTGTTGTTGGAGACAGCTGGACAACTACTCAACTTCTGTGAGCATAAGGAAAAAAACCCACAATTTTTTTTTACTTCAAAATACCAAAACATTTCCAAAATAAATAATCTACAGTCTAATTCTGGTGTTCACAGAAGCTCAGTCATTTGGATTATTGTAGCCACTGTCCCCCTGAGCCTCAGTAAAGCAAATCAAATGAAGCTATAGTGACATATCTGTGTTAAGTTATATTTCCCACATCCTAGAGATAATATTTTCCTGGTTATTCAAAGCTGTGAGAATACTCTCAGATCACCAGCATAAGTACTGTTGTAGCTTAGCATCTTTTAACCATTTAGCAAGCTTCAAGATTGTAGAAAATGTTAAGCTCCCAGATGTCAAGCCTCTTTCAACTCTGCACTGGACAAAACCATCCCATTTTAAAGACCAACTTGTATCAGGTACTCAACCACAAGTACCTAGCCTCAAATTTTTGACAAGAGTGTATTTACTATGTAACTGCAACTTAATGAATTTATATCTTATAGATTTGAACTGTATTTTTATACATAGATTTTTTTAAGGAATTCAATCTTGTTGATTCCAATCTCCAATAAATCCCATCTTTCAAATACTTTGAACAAACAAGACACCAACTGACACCACCAATTCTGATACCCAAATATCAAGCATCTTACTTCACAGTGTTCTCAAGCACCTACCTCATTGGAGGGCTCAATAAACATGTTTGTAATAACCATTATTTACACACACATATAATATATAGGTAGATAATGTATAGATAGTTATTATATATAATAAAAGCTTTCACATGAGGGTGTGCTTAGGTACACTTTAATGATTTATTTTACTTCAAGGATTTCTAAGGGTCAAAAGTTCTATGAATAATCAACGGTTGTTATCTGGTCTTTATGTAGCTTTTATGTGAGTTAACTGGCCAGTTCAAGAATACTTACATATTCTTATCTGGTTTATATTAGGACAAACAGAAGCACAACCAGCCCCCAATCAACATTAGAAACCACAATGGCTTTAAAGTAATGGTCTTTCATTGCAAGCAGCTGTTTACTAATAAACATCTACATAAGAAGTTTTTGAAGCAAAGGCCATAGGAGAAAAAAATAGTACTTTAATTAAAAAAAAAAAAAAGAATACATGTAACTAAAAGCACTTCTGAACTGAAAACATAAGTCTTTCTGGCATCCTTCCCAGCTAATATTTGATTCTATGCCCTATGTGATATTTTATATATCCTCGTATTTGAACTACACCAACCGTATTTTGTTTCTTCTTTCTACTGGCTTTTGCACTACTCCCACAATGGTGTCATTATGTAAAGGAAATCCACCATACAGTGCTTTATGCTTTCTCTTTGTAACCTGATTGAGGAAGCTGTTTTAAAAAAATTATCTAAAAATCCTTAGGTATCTCAATATTCACGAAACAGAGTAGGATCTGCAGTAAGAAATCTGAATTTTGAAGTGAGTTTTGCATCCTCTGTGTTGCCCCGTAACATGTGGTTTTCCCAGCCTAGAGCCTCAGCTCTATAAATTGTAATTCCTCTAATTAGCTAACATCATAACAGTATCCACTATTTATTAAGCACTGTGCAAACAAGAAGTTAGATGGCTCCTTCCTCACAGAGTTCAAACTTTAAACATCTACTTTTGCTTTAAAAAAAAGCAAAAGACAGCAATGCATTAATTACAAGTTTTTAGAAGACAAATTTATTCAAACACTGATCTTCCCTAACGCTAACCCAGGACACCTACACTGTAGATTCCCACAGGGTGTGTTTTAAGTGCAAGCTTATCACCTTTAGAAATCAGTGGGCATTTTTAAGACACATGTCATCTGATCCATTTTAGACAGCTCCTTCAGGGTGAGCACTGAACTGAGATTCCACTCCCTAAGGGGAGCCTCTATTAATTAGTGAGATTACTTATGCTAAGCAGCCATGCAGCTGCACCATGTTAGTCCACTAAGATGCCATGGTAGGCACAGATCTCACAGAGGAATGTGTCAGTCGGCAAGAGGGATTTAAAGGCAGAAAATCTTAAGGAGCGAACTTATTCAAGCAGCTTGTTCTGGGCTTAACGGGTGCATAAAAGAAAGCAAAAGAAGCAAGCAGAGAAACATGCTTCAAAACAAAGGAAAAAGTGTAATGGAGTGAGCAATAGTAAATGAACTCTCACAATTAGTTTGCTGGAAATAATACTTGGCAATGGAACTGAGAACTTCAGAGAAATGCCTAGCACTACACCCTGTCCACAAAGAGAAAACAAAAGAAATCCACCAGGAAATTGTTCATATTTCACTAAGCCATCCCTATTAAAGCAAAAAAATATGCTCACAAATATTATCTAAATTACCTTAACATACACCGCTTATGCATGTCATCAATGATCTGAACGTACTGTGAGCTGCCCTGCTACCTGGGGGAATCATTCTGATCCTGTAAATCCTGAAGAATTGTTTAAATAACTGCAAACTCCCAAACATCTCATCATGTAAAAAAATCAGTGTCATCCTTCCTCGTTTGATTGTCTCTCCTCAGTGTAAGTACACAGCTGTCCAAAAGGATCAAGTTTCATCTTCCTAATCCATTTCAGTCGTGATGGATCCCATGTTGAAGTCTATAAACAGCCTTAGGTACATCATTGGTTATGAACTGGTACATTTCCTAACCAACATCATTAAAATACAAGGCAGTTCACTGAACTTGGAAAACAGTAAGAAATTATTCTCCAGAGTGCAACATCTGGTATAAAGGAGGAGAAAAACACTGTTTTCAAGTGCAAGACATTTAAGAACTGGAAGCTAAACCAAAACCCATTAATCCATCTCCACGCCTATGTTCAAAATGAAAAACAGAAAAAATACCCTTTGGTGCTTCACATTAGGAAGATACAAATCCGAGATGTCTTCCATCTGTTTTGTTTGTTGTTTTTTAATAAAAAAGCAAAATCACTCTGTTCTTTTTTTCCCCCCTCTGCTTTCAGTAGAAATCCTGAAGAATATTTTCAGATCTGTAATTCCAAGGTTTTTACACTGTTCTCATCCCATGTTATTTGGTTGCCTATCAAATTTAACTACTCTGCCTTAATGAACCAGTATGTGAGCTTTTCAGATATTATTAAAATTATCCTGACTAATTTTACATATATCACAAATCCAGCTGAATTTAGGGAGCCAGGTGAGGAGGTAATTTCCTCTGTGCTCCTGTAGTAAACTCTTTACCTCTCTGGCACATTTGTGAATAGCCCATGGCCTTTCCAAGCCCCTGCTGTCCCCAGAAGCTGCCAGCAGCCACAGACAGTGACAGCACTGGTGTCCCCATGACCCCTCTGCCTCATCCTACAGCACTGGCACAAGGAAATTGCGTGGAGTTGGACATACTGGCTTAAAACCACCTGGCAATTTCCTTTCACTGGAGAAATTCCTGCTGTCTCGTCAGAGCTTATGGCTCATCTGCACGGTCAGAGGAACGAGTAGAAATCCCACCTGCAATGCTTTGGAATGCTGGGAAGGCTCCTTGGCCACTGCCCCTTAACTCTCACTGCACAAACACTGCTGCACACACGTTCAGTTACCTACTGATCTTGGATGAAGAGCTAAGACTAAAGCTTGTCTTTCCTGGGGCCAAGAAGTGTTTGAAGCTAGCAGGTGGACATCCTTTTTCCTATCTAAATGCTTCCCTTTTGTACTCACAGCTCTGAATAGCCACCTTTGGCTCAGTTCTATCTGGATAAGATTTTGTTCTATTTCTCCTTTTATTTTTCAGAGAAAGCCTTCATGCCCTGGCTCATCAGCTGAATGAGTTCTAGTTAACTTCACAAAGCTTAAAATAGTATCTGCAATAGACGCTACTCTCCCTACACATTAAAACGGAATATAAAGCTGGTCACCACTTTTAAAAATGCTTTTAAAATCCTTGTGTGCCAATGTAAAATTCTCTGTAATTCATACAACTTAAAGCCTTAAATTTTGGATATTCAAGACTGCAAACCAAGGCAAAATGTGGATTTTAACACTTGGGTTTGTTTTCCTAAAACAATGTCTGCCTTCCTTATAAACCAGTATCACATATTATAATACTAATCTCTCTCAAATTCTCTACCACTTGTAGGTGTGGTGAAACCTGTCTTTGCATTTTTTTTTTAGGATATTGAGTGAAATTTTGACATTCATTTAAATCAGTAGTATGAGTTTCCTCAACTTACAGCAAAGAAAAGAATTAAAAGTAAACACATTCTAAGACTTGTTTCCCACAGTTAAAATTTCCTTATGCACAGTTGAGCAAATCTTGTCTCTCCATCCAGGTACAAACATGATTGCACAAGTTAACTTAAACAGTAAAACTCTAACTGCTCCTCAGCATCTTGCCAACTTTCAATGCAAGTGGTGGGAAAGTTGTATCAATCTTGCTGGAAAGAGGAAAATATTTTCAAGGTCTCAAGTAAAATGTGCTATTGTTTCACTCTTGCGACACAACAGCACAGAGACACTCCTTCAAGTAATATTTACAGTATTTAAAAGAATTACATGGACTTTTAAAGTGGTATGAACTCTGATGTCCTCATCTTAGCGTCTTATTATCCAAACAGCTTCATGCCGTGCAAAATGCTTCGCTGGCAGCAATCACCGATCTGCTCCCTAGCATAAACAGAGGGCCAAACTCCCCCCTCTCCAAGCCTGAATACAAGAGACCTCCACAAATATGCTGTGGGAGAAAGCTTTCCCATGGGAAAGGTCATGTGGTGATTCCACTGACCCTGGCCACTGGCACGAGATGGCTGAGGGACGCTGAAGGTCACTGCTGCCTGGACACACTTGGCTGATGGCACAGATCCACAGGCTGTCCCTGACATTTCCCCAGACTCATTCGTGCTTTCGCAGCCATCCCTCCCCTCCACAGGCTCCCCAGACTCACCACAGTGTGGGGAGGAGGGAATCTTTTGGTATTTTATGAAGGAAATAGCCTAAAAGTACCATTTATATACAAATATGAGGTTGTGCTAATTCAAATATACAACATACACACATTTCAGACAGATATTTGGTAGCTGGCCTCACTTCAGTGCTCTCTGGCAGGAGGGAGCCATGCAAGCCAAGCACAAGTCCTGGAAGGAGACGGTACACCACAGACAACGTTGATCCTTTCAGACCATGAAGAAATGGTCAGAAGCCTCCAGAGATGACAAAACTGAGGCTTCACCAAGAGGTGGAACAGAGCACAGGGTGGCTGTTTGCAGAGAGGATGATTCGTGAACATTGTGCTGGGTTTGTAACAGCAGTAGAGTCAAGGGGATGGAGGAAAAGCACTTTCACGCTCCAGTGTGCTTTTCAAGGAGCTTTACAAACTGAGTCCCTCTCTCTCTTGCTGGTTAACATGGAATTTTAAAGGTCTTCCATAAGCACAGTGTTATTCCCAGTGCTTATACAGCACAAGCAATCCACAGTTTGAGAACTACAGGCAGAAATGACAATCCAGGTAAAGAAATACTGGAAGCACATTTCTCGTCAGCCACAAACCTCTGTGCACAGCCTGGCGACTTTGTAGAGAACGTGACCCAAACTCAGGAAAGTACAGACAGAAACCCAATACTGCATAACATATGTCAGGGTGCATTTTGGTATTGTTTTTCTGAGTAATTAATTGGTTGGCTCCACCACCCACACCCTACAGGTGTGTTGTAGCTGTCAGCAAAGCTCAAAAAGCCTGTGCAAAATAACACTCAGCCCCACCAAGAACTCTAATAAAAGCAACTGTACACTTGACTCATTAGCACATACTCTGGATGCTTTGTTTTCCTTTAAATTATTTATTTCATGACAGATGGAGAATTGAAAGTGACATGTACACTAGACTTCTATTTTATATAACATTCTTTTCTTTTAAAAGAGAGGAACTACTGGTTGAAATGAATGTTATAGGGACTTTAATATAGACTTGGTATGAAGAAATGTTTTAGATCACAATTATCTGGGAAACAAAATAAAACTTTCATCCTTTTGAAAATTTCAGGTCAAAGGTGCTTCTTTTTATAGGGGCTTGAGGAATAATGTTTTGGGAGCAGAGCTTAACAAACTCAGTTTAACAAAGTATTTACCATGTTAATGAATGAACTCCCAGGCTCACAGACTTAGTTCTTGACTCATCTGCATAAATGTGGCAGACTTTTCATCTGAAACTGATCCAAATTTTCACAGTCTACATACTAAAGCAGGTACTCCTCATGAAAATATGAACATTCAAAGCATTTCAGTATTCCTCCTTTTGGCTGAGACAAAATTTCTCCACAGCATTTCAGAAATTCTACTTCCAAAATTAGGAAATACCACTAAAACAAAGAGCTTTTTTAAAAAAATACAAATAAATAAATAAAGCAAAATAAAGTTTAAAAAGGTACCTGCTGAGACTGGGACAAAATTGATTTGCTTCATTCAGACTGAAATTTCAGGAAAAAAAAACAGGACAATGTTGTTCTGAATTCTTGGCAACTGCATTTCTTTTTTACAAATTCTCCTCCTCTGCATTTAAACACCAAGGGACCTTGGAGATGAATTTTTCTGCTTATTTTGCTGAGCCAGTGCAGCTGACAGTGATATTGCAAACCTCTGGGGGTCACCCACACAAACCTGGAAGGCCCACCACTGCAGCATGGGGAAAAATTAGTTCTTCTCTTTATTACTGTCGAGCTTGCTACAGCTTAATGCAATAGCAGGATATTTACGAATGCAGACTGTCTAGACTACACAAAGTATAAACTGGATAGAGGCAGCTTTTTTTTTAAACTTATGCTATTATCAATTTTTATTAAAAATTTTGTTTTCTCAAAACAGAAGCAAGATCTACAAAGAAAGAAGGAAAGAGGCACTAAAAAAAGAAAGCAGAGCTAGATTAGCTACATTACAACTGATTGTACTACCAATTTATCCCTCACCTGATTGGAAGTTGTAAATCACAAAAACTTTAATTTTTGCTGATGGTTTCAATAAAGAAATTGTATATTCTTGTGTACATGTATTTTAAAGTAGATACAGTTCAGATGGTCTCTGGACCATTAGGCCAAACCCCAAACTATCCACACAGTGGAATGAAGATCACAGAGTGGGTCAGGCTGGAAGGGGCCACAGTGGTCATCTGATCCAACCTCCCTGCTCAAGCAGGGTCATCCTAGAGCACATGGCACAGGATTATGTTCAGGCAGTTCTGAGTATCTCGAGTAAAGGAGACTCCACAGCCTCTCTGGGAAATCTGTTCTAGTGCTTGGTCTCCTGCACAGCAAGGAATTTCTTCCTCATATTCACATGGAGCTTCCTGTCCGTCATTTTCTGCCTGTTGCCTCTTGTCCTGTTGTTTGGCACCACTGAGAAGAGATTGGATCCATCCCCTTGGCATCCTCCCTTCAGATACTCACAGACAGTAATGAGGTTCCCTCTCAGAACCCCACACCTACCTTCAGCTGGGCTACACACAACCAAACTGCAGCCTAAATTCCCCAGGCACAGACATACAGACCTCCTGTATATCATTTAGGGAAGCCTTCCCAGCTACAAAACTGCTCAGCACCAGCAGCTTTGTGCAGCACTCACTCACCTCAGTCGCTAGGTTCAAAATGCTCCCCTCCTGCTGCAATCAGCTTTGGCGCACAGCCATCCACTTAACCCCTTCCAAAACTGTGTGTGCCTTTCTGACAGATCCACGTTAGGCCTCCGGCCTATTATGCTACATGTGCAATGCATTTCTTTCCCTCATTTCTTTACATACTGCTGTGATTACAAGAACATATCAAGAATTACTTTCTGCTTAGAGATTTCCTCTATTACTTTAACATAGCACTTGTCCTTTCCTTGTTTCTGACATGAGTCCTAACAGAAATTTCTCATTCTGTTTTGTTCATTTTGTTCTTGCTCTCCCTTGGAAAACTCATTCTGATTTCTGTCACCACCTTCCCTCAGACAGACTCCCATTCCTCATTCTGCTGTGCCCACAAATAATTGTCAAATGGTGCAAAGTCGCATTTTCAGGTACACTTCTATCCATTGTGGAACCTTGCTCCAGTGAAGGGAGGTTTTTTGTCTGCTCCTTACCCCACCATGCGCCAAAAGAATTTGGTTGTGTGTTATTTCTTGATTGCTTCAAGCTGTACTGTAGTCTTGCCCATGCTCAGAAAAATTTACTGTAGCCAGATCCATTACTTGTGACAGCACATGAAGAAGCAATGGGGAACTTTGGTGGTACCTTACAAAGTATCAATTTCAGGGTTGATCAATCCTGAGATCTCTAACATTACCAAAACTTTTACTGCTGTAAGCAAGAACCTGCCCAATGATAACTGAGATGAAATTTAAAGTTTTGGTAAAAAAACTCCTCTGAATTAAGGGCATCTAAGGCTGGGAAATTTTTATGGTGGTAATCACACAAGCCTTTCTTGTGCTTGTTTATGATAGCTGTATATTGGTATCCTGGCTAGGATAACAATAATATATATATATCAATATTCTAATTGTAAATGGCAAATACTATTTACCCTAACTCTACCTTAATTTTATTCACTATGACTCTTTTTTTTGTAATATTTTGCTTACCACTCTTATTTTTAATCTTAAATTTTCAAGCAACTTAATTTTTTAAATACTAAAGCTTTTTTTTTTTATATAAAATAGCTCATTTTTATTGCAGTCCTATACTCAAAAGCAGCTGGGTCAAACTCAGTTCCATATGAACAGCGCTTGAAACATTAAAATTGCATGAATAGCCAAGAGCCTCAGTTGCATAACCAAGGCCAAGGAGCAGCCAATAAGTCTCTGCCAATCACCCCTATTCATCAGTAACTTTTGTTTGAGTAAAGCATATCAGCTAGAAAAGCAACCTGTCATAGTTCAAAGATTTAGAGAGATGAAGAACCCCTTGTTTCCCTTGATAATTTGTCAAAATAATGAATCATTTCTGTATGAAAAATATTGTGCATTACTCCTGATTTGAATCTGCCCAGCTTTCTAGCTATAACCTTTAGTTTCTGTTATGATTTTTACTGCTGTTCTAGAAAGCCAATATAAACTAAGTATATTTTCTGCTGCTTCCAGAGAATTATATTTCTTAATCAAGGAGGATCTCTATTTTGATTGAGTCAATGGATAAAAAAATCATGGTTCTCAGAGAGAAGTAATTTCATGAGATCTCTAACCTTTTGGGTGTCCTTCTGCAATGCTCCCATGGTTCAACTCCCTTCAACAGTATTGCCTCTGAAACTACAGCAGGCATTCCTGTCACAATGCACATCCAGAGGCAAGGCTATCTTTGAGTCCTAATCACTGTCTTCCTGGAAAATAACTTCTTCTCCTTTTATGATAGCATCACACTAGGAACTCTTGTGAAAACAGGAAGATCAAAAGCTCCTTACATCCCTTCAAGACTTACCATTTTCCAGGGTAGAGTTTACCTTGTTCCTGGAAATTCCATCTGCAGAAGTGGTGGAAACTCCTTCGCTGGCAATATTCAAGACTCAGCTTGATGGGTGTGGATAACCTAATCTAAACCTCTGCATTCCACAGCAGTTCAGATGCCACCCAGAGGTCCTTTTCAACTTAGGCATTATTATGATACACAATCACACATTTGCTCAAATGCAGTTACTCCATTCTCCATTGCTGTTTTCAAAAGCTAAGGCAAAACTTTACAAAGTCATCTGATCTTGTGGGTCTGTAATGCCACTGCTGGTTCTTTCAATACCAACTCGGTATCTTCTTCTAAAGTCTTAACCTGTGAAAAGTTTTACCCATGTAGTATTGCAGTATATTAAACACTTACATACATCATGTATTTACACCATGCTCATAATCATTAGTTGGTTCTACTCTTTAGCCCTAAAAAGTGCAGGGTTTCTGCACCACCACAGCAGACTCACAGCAGGAGCTGTGAGCACAGCACACATTTGCCTGTGCACAAACACTGTGCACATTTCCTAAGGTGGTTACTTGGGTCTGACAGTTCATTACCTCTGGCTTTATCTCTCGGCCCAAAGGATATGTTTACATATCTGACTAAAGTCTTCCCTCGCCTGTTTTCTTTGTAATTTTCTTTGTAATATCACCATTCTCTCACTTGTCGCTCTTCATATCTTTACAGAATTGCTTGTCAAACTTCTTTGTCTATTTTGTTGATGAAGTATTGAGGAAACAAAAGATAATGTCATATTAAAATATGCTCTCTGAGGCTGGGACACACTCTGGTTTTGTAACAAGATACTGTGTACCAACCAGGACAATATGTCATATTCCTATGGCAAAAGATTGTACTGCAATTGCTGGCAGCTTAAGCAGAATGAATTTCTTCACCAAAGTCAAGATCCCAGTAAAAAGAAACATTTCTATAAAAGCTGCCTGTCAATATATTCCCAAGAACTGTTTCAAGAGATGACATTTAACATTCTTCTATATGAAAAATCTGAACTTCTAGCTATATTTACCTCCTCCCAAATGAACTCATTTCACCACAAATTTACAAAGAATACAAAATAAGACTGAGTACCAAACTCAAGTTGGCAAACCAGGTGAGAGCACTTTATTACCAAACTTTCAAACAATCCATGGATTTCTTCAAATGTTAAATGTCACCTACTTCTCCCTGTGCTAGTCCCAAGGGCCTGCAATTCTCAAGGCACCCTGATCATTTTCCTTGAAATTTCTGGAGGGAAAAGTCCAGATGATGAACCTTCCCCTGCCTGTGTCTGCAGGTAAATCATATTCTCGATTTCAGTTTTCAAGGAGGAGGTGGAGAAACTATGCTGGTATCACTGACCAGGCCTAAAACCATGCCAGATGACCTCTTCCAGAAGTCCAGCCCTACTGGAGACTAATAAACCTCTGGCTACTCTACCAGGGGTTGAGGTTGGGAGGAATCTGTATTTTTTTGATCTTTCATCATTCAGATAATTTCCTGCTACAATAATCTTCTCTTTCCAGCTATCAAGACAATGATCCCTAAGCACTTACCACTACTACCCTTTCTTAAAGGTCACTGTACTCTACAAATGATTTGTGGCAACCTGTAATATAAGAGGGAAGACAAAAAAAATACCCTGCAAAAGAAAAAAGAACAAAACAACTGCGTCATGGTTTGCTCCAATTTTGTTTATCTAATGCAGTGGCTGAACAAACTCTCAGAAGCTTTTTGGCCTGTGAAATAGTATCTGCAAATCTTTAAACAATGTGCTTCTTAAAGGTTGGATTAACTCAAATTTTACAAAAGCCCTTAGATTAAGACTGCACTGCTTTCATGTGAAGTAGCAAGGCAGTGTGTCAGAGAAATAAATAAAGATTTTGTCCTGTTGACTCCCAGCCTACCAATCACGAAAAAGGGGGCAAAAGGCCTTGTTATGTGGCCTGTGATCTTATCCCTTATCCTTTCCGACCAGTGCAAACTGTCAGGAAAGAAATAGCTCTGCTGATAAGAAGGAGTATCTCCCTCTCTTTTAAGTGGAAGTATAGTAGCTGTTCTCCTTCAAGTCAAACAGAGCTCATAGTGCAGTATTTATTTAAGAAATTTTCCAATATGATGAATTATTAACTTGTTTTGGTCGTGTCTTTTTGGATTAGGCTGAGGAAAAGAAGTACAACTCCCACAATGTCTCCAGATCTCAGCATCACTTCTCTTTTGATCAGTACATTTTGGACTTACAGAAGCAAATTGCAATCATATTATCAGTCAAAAAAATACTGTTGAAAAACAGCACTTGTATTAACATTTTAATCAGATGCTTTTGAAATCATCTTCAATGAACAGCAGTTAACTCAAACACCCACCTGGGACAGCGAAGTCAGTTTGATGTTTGTATATTCCTACTTACTGAGACCTTCCAACAGGAAGAGCTTGGTTATTAAAAACCAACTGCCTGTATATTTACATGGAGCTTTTAGGAAAGGCAATGGGGAAAAATGGTGCCTTTTTACATTGCTGACAACCAGCTTCACTTCCATGGGGGATATTTGAGCATCATGCCTAATATTGTCTAAAGCAGGGGCTTAAATAAGAAACAACTGGTTGATCCTCTTCTTAGATGAGAACAAAGTGACAGGAGAGATAAGAGAGATCACATGGGCTATGAGTCTGGGCAGATTTGTTCTTTGCAATGCTTCTTGGTGCCCAAACTTTCAAGTGATCAAATAGCAGAGCTATGGTTATGACTGCTTACCTGTCTGTTACAAACAAGGGAACTGGAAATTCTCCCTTTATTTGTGAACCAAGGCAGTCTAGTCATGTAAAAGATAAACTGTGTGCTTTTATTGAGCATGATACCACAGTATGCTGTTAACCTTGCAGCTGGTGCCAGTGATTAGTTTTCAGAAGGATTTTAAGGGTTTTGCTCTTCAGTGCAACACCCAACACACCTAGAATGGACTCAAAGCACAACATTCTCCTTGGCTCATCTGGGCTTTTCTTCCCCTTATAACTCTTACTCAACTTTCCCTCCCTCCTGGATTTCAGATAAAATTGCTTAAATCTGACTGTTGTAACAGAGTGCCGCCAGACTCAGCTTCTTTGCTGAATTTGGGTGAACAAATGTAGGTGATTTTGTGGGTTGGCAGAGACAGCAATATGAAATCAGGCTGGCTGTTCTGGTTAAATGAGCAGTCAAACAGTATGTAAGATTAGGTTTCCAAACATAGCTCCCTGCCATATTTTGAAGTAAGTAAAACCAGATCATCACCCTTGTCTCCACTGAAAGTATCTGAAGGCAGAATGAACATTTTGAAATTATGACTGCATTTTAAAAGACTTTTGAAAGATCACAGAACCCAGACATATAAGAAAGTTTTCAAACCACAGGGAAGATAAGCTGGAAAACAAAGCAGTAGTGGCTAGACAAACCTCACTTGAAAGGCCTGATAACTTTTGTCTGACTGCTTTTGCAGAAGGAGTTAGGAGTTAGGAAAACTATTGTGCTCTCAAAATCTAACAGTGTGTTCCTAAAATTAAAAAAAAAAGAGAGAAGGACAATGACAAAAGCACAGACATTTTGGCAGTATCCAGGGAAGTCTGACAAGTGGCAGCAGAAAGCACAGATCAAAAGACCACGTAAGTTCTTTTACTGTGGAAAATACCTAGAATTCCATGTTTATCTTACCACAATAAGCTACTGAATGGTTATCTAAACTGCCCTTGTTTTGCCAGGCGACTCAATACCTCTGTAGGTTTTACCCCACATTAGTTTTAGTCTGGTGTGCTTAAAAGGCTACACAGCAACTCAATCTAATCTCGAAGTTTATGCATCTCCTTACAGTCATCACAGAGAGTGATCACCTTAAACAAAAACTCTCTTTGGTATCAGTTCAGAATTATTTGCTGCAGGTCCTACATCTAAAATCACATTGCTGGGATACATCACAAAAAAACTCAGCTCTTTCTCTGACAGTACATCACCAATAGGTATTGTGAGAAATCCACGAACGTACATTAAAAACACCCCAACCCTATATGAGAAGCATCTCACAAGGACCTGTATGAGTAATTGTGAGCCTTTTTTTCTTTCCTTCATTTCCTTAGTTCTCCTTTTACAAACTATGAAAAGTTTCCTTAAATTCCAAGCCAGCTTTGCCTATAAACCACAGTAACAAAGAAATCTGTCTAACATATTATAAATGAAACTATTCTTAGCAAAATAATGTCTCTGAGACAGGTTTAAGTCATGCAGAAACAAGACTGAACTTGTGAGTTCATGGTTTCTTTAAAACAAACCAATACCTGCTGTCACAGCAAGAGGAAAAAAGATATGTCAAACCCAAAATATTACAGCAGAAGCTAGAGAAGACATGAGAAAAAAAGTAGCTCACTCATCCTCACTATTCAAGTATCTTCAGAGTAGAAGTCTGTTTTCTAACCCTTCAATTCAGAAGAGGCCCACGAAGTCCAGAGTCCTGGAAAACTTCCAGTAAAAAGATTAAACCTTGCATGTAAACATTCTCTATAATTAGAGAAGAAAGCATCTTGGTTTTTGAACAGTATATGACAAATTTTGAAATCATGAGATAAAGTCAAATTGTACTTTAATGTGGTTCAAGAGAAGAAAGGCTTCTGTAGAAGGGAGACTGTCAGTTTCCCTCTTAAAAACGTCTGATAACTACTGCAGTAATGTAAAGTTTTTTGCACCTCTCAAAATCAACCTAGAAACATGTATGGACAATAGGATAGTAATAATGAACACTTAAGGACATTCCTGTAAGAAGTACAGGGAGCAATGTTTTGACTATAACCGCCTATTCAAAAGCTTCCACTCTCTCTTACACAGAAGAATGCCCTGGCTCTTTATCACAGCTGTACCTGGCTTGCAGGAGAATCACCAGAGGAGCAGCAAAGAGCTGAGAGGTTCCTTTTTCTTCTCGGTTGTGCCACAGGAGCACAAAGGGTTGCCTCCTCCCCAAAAGCCATCCCCTCAGCAGCAGACTGTCACCAGCATGGAAGGGCAGAAGCAGGAGCAGCACAGGTCCCTCTTCCTCCTGGTACAGCTTTTCCATAGGTGTGCCCATGCAGCAGAGCCTCATCTGATGTGCAACTTCATTACACATCCGGGTGTATGAATGAGTCAGATATAAAAAATACTGGTTTCTCATGGTTGCATGCTCGCACACGGGTGGGGATTGAGCAAATACATTTGCACATGGGCTGGAAACTACCTTTTTGTGTCAGGATTAATACCCAAGACCAAGGAGGTCACAAGTTAGCAATGAAGGAAGAGGGCAAAACATCCACAGTAAGAAGACATAAAAGAGCAAAGTGATACAAATAGTTAATGCTGTGGTGTAGTATCTTGAACCAAGCTACAGCAACAACCAAGTATCATACGTGACCTCTTCAGTGGTCTTGCATTACTGAAAGCTATTCAGCGGCCTCAGGAAGAAACCTGACTCCACTTGCTGTGGGGTTCCAGGCTCAGAATGGATTAACGCAGTTGCTCGGGCCGGGATTAGGGCGCTGTGGCCGGGAGCCCTGCAGCAGCGGCCGGCAGCTGCTGGGAGCGAGGGGCTGCGAGGGGCTGCGAGGGCTGCGAGGGGCTGCGAGGGCTGCGAGGGGCTGCGAGGGCTGCGAGCCCGGCGTGCCAGGAGCAGCAGCAGCAGGTGCCTGCAAGGGAAGCCTCCGGCTGCAACGTCCGGTGTGGAAAACACTCGGTAAAAATAAAACAGAAGGGAAGTACACATGAGCCAGAAATTAAATGCTTGCCTCTGATATCAGAGCACGTTGGTCAGACAATCCGCTGGGGGTTTGAGCCAACTGTACCCTGGTCAGCAGGAACATTTTATTGACATCAATACCAGCTCCACGAGGGCCAAGAAAAACATTTTGTGATCTGCGCCTCCTTGCTCCACCCCATCCCGCCCTCCTGTGATGTTCTGAAGGGAGAGGTTCTCCACTGACTTCCAGAAAGGTTTGATGCTGTTTCTATCACATGTTTTTATTTAAATTCCCCAGTGACAGACACCATACCAATTGCCTCTGGTAACACAGAGAGCCCCCGGTCTGTGTAGTGCAGAATCCCTCCTCTGCCCCACTCACCCACACAGGAGCCTGCAAGAAGGCACCATCCTGCCTGTATTCCCAGTGCTAGACTTACTGCTAGCCAAAAAGATGGCAGCTTGGATTAGCAGCTGAAAACAAATCAGAACAATAGAGATTCTCTAAAAAAACCTCAGAAACTGCAGTAGTTACTGACAAATCATGGTACTTGCATTACTGTGGTGATCCCATTCTAAGAACAGAAGAATACAGAGACTCTCCCACATCCCTGGGTAGTAGACATTGACATAATGTTGTCTGTTTAATGCAAAGCTATTAAACAATTTTAATATGAAATAGCTTTTCAAAAAAAATAAAGAACATGTAAAATCCACAATGAAAGAGTGAAATTGGCACACAATATCTGTGAGGTTTTTGGAGTGGGTTTTCCTTTAAAGACTTTTAGGGAAATATATAATAGATAGCAGTAAAAGTAGATCAAGAATTTACTCAAGTTATAATTTCTCTGTAAAAACAAAGAAAAAAATAAACAGTTTGTTTAGATCTACAAGAAATTTTGTAAATATTCTATTTTTTTGGGTACACATTTTAAATGGAAGCATTTATGTATATGTACTTTTAATTTTTTTTTTTTACATTATCCTAAAAAACAATTCTTCCTTCCAAACCATATTTACTCTCATTTAAATCAACCAACCAATGTCATGCAATGGTTTATTTGTTCAGCCAATGGGAAATAAGTGACATTTCTTTTTACTTATTCTAATCAAAGTCAAATATTTGTTCCTTCTGTGTGTAGTTTGTTACTAATTACAACAGTCTGATGTATAGTATTTTTTGTTACTAAAAATAGGGCTACAAATTAATAAATGCAGCTAAAATTATGCTTTCAAAGCAGAGTGAAAGAAAGCCCAAAGCTCATACATAAACATTGACAGCAGGTCTGTTTCCAGACTTTAGACACCCACATACCCACAACATAGGTGCAAATTGGAAAAGTCTCTGCTTGTTCATCTGGCAGGAAGTTCATCTGAAATGAATATATCATGTAGGATTTAACATCAGAATCAACTTCTTTCAAACAACAAAAAATCCCCTTTTAACTCTGTTTTTACACTCTTTACATTTTCCTATGGCTGCCTTCCTCCTTTCCTGAAAGACACAGATCTCCCTCCAGACTGAAGAAATACTTAGCTTCAATTGAAACTGAAGTACAACTAGTTTTTCTCTTTTGAATGAAATAATTGCAAGAGCACGAAGATAGTTTATTAAAGGTATGTGTAAGAAATGTAAACCCCTTAGAAGCTGAAATAGTCTTAAAACTTAATTGAGCTCTGGAATTTTCAGTCATGAGACATTAACACAGTCAAGAATTCAGCAATACAAAACAGAACTGGACATTCATGTAGGTATCAGGAAGATCCAGTCTTACAACTAGAAAGAAGATAATTTTGGAAGATAAATCTCAACATGTGGGACAAAATAATCTGTAACTACTAAAGATCAGAACATATGTGATGGCTGATTATCCCACATCTACCACCTGACAGGTGTTGAGAAACTGCCCTTAAGAAGCAGAACTCATAGTGAAAAACATATTATTGGTCTTTCTGATTTCACAATCCAAAGATAACCAAAGATAACCTAAGAGAATAGCTTCTCTCCTCCTTTCCTTAATAACAAATTTTGAATTTTAGACTTTTTTTTTTTTTAATTGAAGTGCACCTATGGCAGTGTATTGATCAGCCAATGAAAATCTTTCCTAAACTTAAATAAATGACACTGCTTAGTGTTTACTAAGGCAGCAATCGCCTAGTGAGTAACTGGAATCACTAAAATCCCCTGCACAAGAGACCACACAAAATGCAGTAGCACGAAAGTTACTAATTAGGACAAAAAATCCACAAGACCAAAAGAGGACCCTTCAAAAGAATCTTCACCAACCAAATGTCCCTGCGTTGACTTGCTATGTCGAGATGCAAAACCTGATACCACAGATCCTGAATTTACTGCAATGGCACAGCTACCACGGCTGGGTGAATGTTAAAAACACACATCTCAGAGGCAGCTGTCAGAGCCACAGGTGCTGGCCACAATTTTAACAATAGCACTGTTTTTCCTGGTGTACTCAACTCATTTGAAGAGAAAGGAAATTGGAATATATGTCCATAAGCAATTTGCTTATTTACTCTTTTTCTCCTATTTGAGCCCAGAAAAGACATTTAAATCCCAGTGATTATGGTCAAACCAAACCAGTTTATCAGGTGACTTCAGTGCAATCTGCCTTTGTTAGAAAATCAACTGAAAAATGCTGTAAAGCAGCAGCAAGAGTCCAGAGGTGCATTTACTTTGCTAATGATGGACACAAATACGTGCTCCCATCCCAACTGACGATGTGCAAAGAGCACAAAAGTGCTCCCAGTGAGAAGCTAACAGGACTGTTCAGCTGCAACAAGAACAACCCAAGCATATTCACAGCCATTTGCAGGGTAATGGTTTTCGGACACAGCAAATATTCACCAGTACTGAGGCTAATCACAGGTTACAGAAGGGAGCCTTGACCAATGCCCAGGGAAGTGACACTGTCACCTCAGCACCACCACCAGCACAACCTGCTGCCCTCACCCAACACCTCTGCCCATTTGTGATCATCTGCCAGACAAGTGCTCCTCACACCTTCTGTAGCACACCTCCAGAGCCATGGCCAAGTGAGAATGCCTGCTCAAAACCCATGTGCAGACCAGAGCTTGCAGGGCTTCATTATCACTTCTGTCACAAACTTATTGTGCTCTCGTAAGTTAATAAGGGGCTTGAAATTAATTTGGGGATTTAGGGATCGCTGACAAGCCCCATCTAGAATGGTGTCTTGAGGATGCCTCCCATGCTTTTCATCCCTGAGCTGGGCAGGAAGCAACTGGAGGTGCTTTGGTCTAAAAGCAGAGCTGGAAGGGGAAGCAGTGCCAAAAGCACCCTTTGTGCAGATGCTCCTCTCCACCTCTGCTGAAGCACCCAGTGCTGCACTGAACCCATCCCCCAAGCAGGGCTCTGCTGGCTGTTTCGGTGCAGCTTTTGGCAGTCGTCGACACAGGCAACCCAGGGGCTAAACCAAGTATGTGCAAAAACACACCTATAAATGCCTCAGGACATTCTGGGCCAGAAAATCTTAAGTTTCTGAAACCTAAGGAATCTCAGGTGTCTACAATAACTGGGAGAGGTTTCCATGGGCAACACTCTTGAAAGCAGCTGCCTGAAATATGCTTTAAGGGATACCAAAATCCTAGATTCTTTACTGGATTTAACAATAGGTACTGGAACAAGATTAGTGCAGGCATTTATTCAGTCAGCTGAATACAAAGCATTCTAAAAATACTTTTGCTTGTCATAAAATTAGATTAGAAAAATATATGTAGAAAATTCACATGAACAAAGGTAAGTACGAACAACTACCTGGGATTTCTGAGTTACAAACAATACACACTATTTAAAATGCAGAGGCGTTGCCACAGAAAAAAAGTTACTAATCCTGTTGGGGCAAAGTAACTGCACTGGTGTGTGGTTTGCATGGGGGAGGGAAGGAAAAAGAAAAGGAATTGCTTTATTAGCCTTTTTGCAGCTTTGTTTTGTTTGCTTTTTCCAAAAAAACTCAGCTTTTCAAATTACTTTTAACTGATAAATGAAGAAACTTATATTTATCAAAGCAAGTATTAACAATCTAGTTAAACTTCATTTAACTAGCCCAGAGATACCTTAGGGCTAGTAGTTTAATATGTACCTTAATAGATTGCCTTACTTTTATAAACTAGAGGGTAAAATTGAAAGACTACACTGAGACATTCTATTAGGAATATTCTTCTTCCTCAGCATTTTCACTCTGAGTGAACACAAAGTAAATCCACTTTACTTTGCTAATGAACCAGCTCTTTGTTCATTTATCTATCAAGCTATTTATAAATATCTTGCAATCACAGCATTATCTGAGGGCTAAAGAGCATGTTTCAACTCAAAACAAATGGACATGTCATCTCATGTCCTTCCATAAACAAAAGCTAGAGCTTGGAATCCAGCAGAGATTTAACCTTGTAATCATGTTGCATATGTTCATTTTCATAGCTTTTCTTAGGTGCTTGTAACAGTGTAAAACATGAGCAGTTGCCCTTAGCTTAGAGTGGCCCTGGAAAGCATTAAATTGTCGCACCAGATGTACGTGAGACAGGGGACACATGTGGACATTGGGAAGGGCCCCCCCTTCCTCAGCGTGCAGCGTGCTCCGCTGCGTTACACAGACTGCCCAGGGACAGGGGGAACTGCTGTCCCATTCCAGCACGCAGGTAGTGCCCATTGCGGGAGAGCAGGCAGGAACTCAGAGAAATCCCCTCAAACAACTTCTGAAACTTTATTTTTTGCCTGAAGAAATACCTACAGCCTATGCCGACACAACCGCAAGTTCTGGCTGTACAACGCTGACTTCTCACATACAAATAAGCATTTTTGGGTGGCACAGTAAATATAGCAGTATGTGAACCAAGTAGTAATTCAATGAAATGGATTTTCTAGTTCCCAGCCAGAAAAACCTGCAGCAACATACATCCCGATTAAAATCACATTCTTCGCATTTTAAAACTGAATGCAATTTTTTAACTGTTTTGTAACTTGCACAGACCAAAAGAGTGTTCATGTAGTGTTAACACTAAATCAATTTCTCCCTACTCGATTCCATGGCATCAACCAGCAACAGTGTAATGAATACAAAATATGTTAGTTGATTTCACACATTATTGTTTGTACATATGCAAGTACTAAGTAACTAACACTCAGACTTTGGGAGAAATGTTAAATTGAAATGAATTCTAAAAAATTCCCATGAGTTTCAAGATATAACTGGGTGTAAAAGCCAAAGAATTGTGACAAAAAAAAAATCAGTTAGTGATTTCTTCACTTGTAGTACCTTCAATTCTTTCACTTTAAAAGTCACTACACATTCAAAAAAAAGTTTATTTAACCTTGCCTGATCAAGCAATGCAGAACATCAGAAAACCTTTATACCCTGTTTTTTCACCTGGAATTAGACAACGCGATTACCACATTCTGCAGCCTCCTCATTCCGTAAATCCTACTGAGGCTCTGCATTGAACTGAAGTTCCTCTCAAGTTTACATCTCTCAGCTGTCTTAGGCAGAACATTAAGATTTTTCTCGTTTCACATTTTTGAGCTGGGGCACCGTCCCCACCCTTTCCCACCCAGACCTACCCCTTCCCACTCCACACTGAGCGATTTGAACCAAGTGAACTCTGCAGCCCGAGCCCTGCTTCCCGTTATCACATCCTGCCGTGCCAGCGGGGGGCCATCCCTTATCCCTCACCTACTGGTGTTTACTTCATCTGTCCTGACTGATGGGAGCACAAAAGTGCTTGCAACTAAGAACACAGGGCGTTTACTGTCTCTCCAGAGGGACTGAAACTATCCTCTTTTGTTTATACCTCAAATCCCAAAGTCCCAATAGCCTTTCTGTTGCTAGACTTTCACCTCCAAATGTGTTTACCCTCTACTAATGTACTTTTACCCAAGAAAAAAAATCTATTAAGAAGTGTTCAAACGTTACCTATGATATCAAAACACACACTCAAAGTCAGTTTAACCAAGTGATACTGTGATTCAAGTAAAAAACAAAAAGCTTTAGTATTTTAACAGATATCAAATCCTGGAATAAATGCTGCTGTAATTTTAGGGTTCTATTTTAACAGTTAAAGGAGAGACATCTGGCAATAATCTACAAATAAATACAGTGTCTCCATTCTTAGTTTCTCCTCCAAAACACTACCTAGGAAATTTTTGCAGCATGATTCATATAATCAACGTGATACATTACAATGCCTTTCAAATAATTCGGAATTCTTAGTTCATTCAATAAAGAACTCATTTTTGAAAGAGAAAAGGGAACATGCCCTGCCAGAAAACTTGCTTTATTGACTCAGCCCTGCAGCCAGCAGGAACAACGTGGTGAAGCAAACTCCACGATTTCAAAAGCATTTTTTTACAGCGAGGGCAGAAACAGAAAGAGGCTTATTTACCGAAATGTGAGATTCCACAGGTGAGGCCAGAGATGCTCTGAAATCCTCTTCTTTTAGTTCCAAAAGTTTTAATTTATGATGAAGTCTGTAATAATCCTTTCAAGCTGCCAGGTACAACGCACGCCATATCTCAGCCGTGTTTTCTTTCGCCCTTTTGCAGAGTAACTTTGTTATTTGCATAAAGCTTAGTCCTGGCCTATGGGACTTTTTGAACATCTACATGTTAGATTAGCTGTCTTGACATGCTCTATCAAGCATGACATCATGGATCTCCATGGTAACCTTAGCCACACCTGCCCAGACGCCAGAGTTACCTGTCATGTTCAGACCTAAATGAACATAACAAAAAACCCTCAACCACCATTTTCTAGGCAATCAGCCCTGCAAAGGCACTTGGGTTTTGTTTTTAATTGATTGAAATCTAATTTCATTTGCCAAAAAAATATCTTCTTCACGGAGCACTGCCTGAAGCACTAGAGCTGCTCCTGACCCTTCCACACCTCCCAGCCTATTTCCTAGTCAAACAACAACTGAAGAAAGCTGTGGCAAACTTCTTCCAGCTCACTTTCTTACCCCAGGCTCACAAGCTCCCGCTCTGAAAAAACTTCTACGCATTCATTTTTGTTCTCTGCCCCTCAGAAAGGTTTTTTTAGAGGTGACTTGTAAAACAGGTTCACAGCAGGGATTACCCCCTCCCATTGCCAGGTTAGCATTTTAACCTCTTAATTGCTAACTGCTTTTCATCCTTGCAGCTACAGACCCAGCTTTTACACTTGTTCCTGCTCTTTCCTTCTCTGCTGACCGGAGTCAGCCTCACCTAAGTGGGTGACTGTGTCCTGCCATGAGCTGCGCAGCAGATGATTCACACTATCTGAAACTGAAAACATCCCAGACTGTTTCCTTCTTGCTTTCTCTTTTTTTTTCTAACGTTCCTGGGGATTACATTAGCACCTTCCTTTCATTACCACAGATGAGACAGCCTTGGCAGAGGTAAGCTATTTAAAGCTCCTGCAGAAACTTGCATTACCTAAAAAAAAAATTTTGTTTCTCGGGCTTCCAGGCGGAGGGAGCTCTGGTGCCCAGCTGTGGACTTATCTTAGAAGGGGGAAAACCTGCAATGTGAGGGTGAGCTTCCGGGCTGTGGGTCACAGAGCTGTGGCCATTGGGTCCTGCTGGGGTCCCCTGTGCTGGGGTGCACAAGGCACGGGACGTCTGCACCCCCCAGGCTGCTGCAAAGTCATGCTCCAGTTTACCACAGACCAGCTTAGCTGCAGGCTGTTTGCCTTGCTGCAGTATCCCAAGCCCCTTGTGCAAATAAAGATGGCCCCTGCCTCTGAGAGCTGTCCTTTCCAGAAGAGGATATCACAAACAAGGCAACAAACCTTCAGAGGAGAAATTATCTGTGTGCACAGCTGGGAGGTTTCAGGTCACCACGTTAGCTAACCATCAGTAATCCCTGCAGGCATTTTACCTGGCCATGACTGTACTTCTGATTTGTGGCAGATTATCAAGAGTAGAAATGGGTCCTCAGGAGGCACATCCAGGGAGGGATTTATCTGAATAAATGAAGCCTGGAGGAAACCATTAGTGCATAGTGGAAGATGCAGACAACATTCAGAGCTGCCCTTGCTGGTGGAAGTGATTCAGTAGGATGTGACAGCATCAAATATTTTTTTCCTGATGTTTATTTTCTGCAAACAAGGAATCAGTTTGCCATACTCAGATACTGATGGCTAAAATGGACAAGAGAAGAAAATCCACACAGGAAAAAACAGACAATTACCAATCTTGATTTTCTGTTGGTTGTGGACCTTACAGGGTTTAGAGCAACCTGGAAGAGAAATTGTGAGATATTCCAAGGGCTACCTCCTGACTGTAAATACTGGGATGTTTTATGTTGCAGCTGCACCGTTTGGCAGAGAGATTAGAAAATGGTGTTGCAATAGCTACTATCCTTGATAGGTATCCTACAGTGGGGAAATTCCCACCATGGACAATGTTGCCGCTTTCCAGATACTGGAACAGCTGAAGAAGTAAGAAGGGAGAAAAGGAACCTGGAAAGGAACCTGGAAAATAAATTGTGACATTTTAATTTAAAATGTGACATTTTAAATCATGTCTTCGCATACATCTTTGTATATGTTACATACACGCACCTACTACATGTGCATGGAGTCTGTCCTCCATACCACTGCTACAAACTTACATATATATGGGTGGAAAAAAGAACACACATACACACCCTCCAAGGCAAAAGTATACTATAGTCTTATTCACGGAGTGGCTAAGAAAGCAGGCATTATCCATCCCCATACATGCACACACACACACACAGCTGTGTGTACATATATATATCTATATACACACATACCTATGTGTATCTATACACAGTTACATATAAACACACACAAACACACAAATACTGGTATGTGGGTGTGCACACAGAGACAGTTGGTAAGAAAATCCCCCTCTGAACTGTAATGCTATGATCATCATAGTCTTACTGCATCTGATGAGCCAGACAGTTGATACATCACATGCCAACTAAGCAACTTTCTTACAATCAACTCGCATTATTTATTTCTGTATGTTTTAATGTGGTTTTGGTTCAGTTTATACTTCTTTAAGTAATGCTGAATGGATGGAGTCTTCAGTATTTCCCACTTCCAAGAAATATATTTTCATGCTGCAATAGTAGTTTTAAAGTTATTTTGTTTTAAAATTGTTAAAAAACGCATTACACACAACACATATAATACATTTGTCTAATCACCAAAAAATAGAAGCAGGAGAATGAATTTTACCCTCAGTAAATTAGCAAGGAAGACACATTTTAAACAAATATCAAGAGCAGTTACTGCATTCCTTGTGTAATTTATTGCCTTCAGAAAAGGCTCAAATTACAAAATGTGTAGGGTGTAATGCTGTAGGCTGTTCAAACTAGGTTTGCAGTGTCTGCAACACTGGAACTAAATATTTACATGACTCCAAAAGATCTAATCTCTGGATTTCACCCCCTTCCCACCCCCTCTATTTAATTTGTATGCTATCTTTATCCACCACCCAGCACATTCCATACAGTCACTAAAGTTCATAGAAGAGATAAGTTGGGAGGAAAAAAAGTCAAGACTCTAAAAAGAAAGGAGTAAAGCTGTTTAAAAATAAGGAATAGATCATCCTCATTAGAGCTGAAATCTTGCAGCAATTTTAGCTGGATACAGATGGATTCTAACAGTGATAACACCTGGGATCTCTAGAGACCTTGTAAAAGAGAAATTCTAGGGGTGAGTTAACAAATTACAATGTTTCCAAACCTGTAACAGTCTGATCTTCAAAGCCTTTCATGTTTGCAAAGCTTCAAAGAAGCTTGGAATTCACTGAGAGCTTCCACAACAGCATACAGTATTTTTCCAACTTATTTTTATTCCTTATTTACAATTAATTTGCTATTAGCGCTGAAACACCTATAAACCACTAAGGGAAAAAAACTTTTACAAAAACTTTTACGAATAATGAGCACAAGATTTTTTAGACCAAACTCCAAATTCTGATGCTTGATTGAAAAAAAATTAATTACTGAATAGACAGTAGATTGCCTGAAAAGATTAAACTCTTATCATTGCACCCAAAACCAGAGTCCAGAGTTAGGACGAGATCCTTGCATGGCATTCCCTGAATTCAGAAGGGAATGTGGCAGCCTCCACCTGCTCTGAGAGATACATCAGCGTGTCACCTCTGCTCTGACCCTACATCTACTGCTCGCTGCTGGAGAGCAACTGCAGGCAGAGGCACACCACCCTCAGGTACGCTGCTGACAGACAAATGTGGGTGTCAAAGCTGCCTGGAGGAGGCAGATAGTCATGGGTAAGTCTGTTCTGTTTGCATTACAAAACTCAAAAATAGAAAAGAAAGCAAATGAAAGGGTAACAGAGCCAGCTAAAGCATACAGACACACTCTGCAGGTATTTTCTTTTCTCCCAGGCAGTGGTGCCAATACTGAAAGTGTAACAGAAGTTAACAGCTGTTCCATATTTTCTCTTCAGCTGTGAAAAGTAGATTGAGACTCATATACTAAGATCAAGAGTCTCACCTTCACTCCTTTCTCTGTGTATGCACTGAAAAAAATGAAAAGCTCTTCAGAAATGTCAGTTTCAACAAACAACTCCAAGGTAATATTGAATAGACTAATTTTAATTATTGTTTCTTTGAATTTTAAGGCAACACCTGAATCTCAGGCCACATCCAAAAAATTTGTTTCATACTTTGTTACATTCTCACCTTTTGTAATGATGTAACACTCAATTCTGCAGTAGTTATGAGGACTGGTAAACAAAAGACATGATACAAATTTGACTTCCTTACCTGATCTCTCAGTCTCTCCTGGTGTCCCATTATTGCTGTGGCATGGTGGGGATATTTCTGTTTCAGATGCTCAAGAAAAGCCTCTCTCTTCCTGTCCATTTCTGAGGTTTGCATTCCCAGTATTTCTTTGGAACTGCGAGGGCCACCTACTGTATGTCTTCGAGGGATGTTGCGGGTGGACTTTGAGTTAGAAGAAGTGTGACTGCTCGGGGTCGACAGGAGCTCTTTAGATCGGAGACATTCTGCATCGTCTAGTGATGTTACGTGCAAACTGGGTTTTGCCTGGTCTGAAAAGAAACAAAAACCAAACCCAAACATAGTTTATATTATAAAAACTTAATACCAACATTCACATTAGTAGCAAAATGGAAAACTAGATTGATGTAAAAGCTAGGTACTTTTAAAAGTCTGGCAGTGTGCAATGGCATGTTCTGCATCATTAGGCATATACACATCATAGTAAGTGCCCCAGAAATAATCCCTTATATAAGCTATGCACATACTTATATACTTTTACCACACAACTGCACTATTGCCTCACAGAAAAGCGAGCATCATTAAAGTAGATGTTCCTTTTATATCAGCTTTACCTATGTGACTTGAAAAGAAGATCTGACAGGGCTCTTATTCCCTGACCTTTAAGATCTACAGGATGCTTTCTACAAGAAGAAACAGATTTCTTCAATAGGGTCCACTACACTTAATGGCCCCATAACTAATATCCTTAAGGATACGAACTGATAAAATTCTTTTGACAGAGCAGATTTGTAATCCTTAATCTTTTTTTTTTTTCAGTGGGTTTTCAACATGTTATGGAACACCTAGGAAATAGTTAGAGGGTTTGGGAGTCTCTTTTTTCCTGATTTGTGACTGTGGTCTGGTTTTAAATTTCACAGATCTCCCTTGGATTTTATATGTCTCAGGACAGCGGGCTGGAAAATTCTACATCATTTTTTAATAAACCATTTCTTAAGAAACAGAATAAAAGCAAGTTTTGCGTGATATAAAAAAGGAAAAAAACCCACTCAGATAAATGTTACTACTTTAAAATCTACTTTAAGACCAAAGACCACGACGACATTTGTAAAGAGATAGGCAGACATTGTGGGCATGTAAGTGCTGGCTTATCTTCAGGTAACTCTGTAACATGAACCCTCTGGTGCTCAAAAAATTGTAGACTGGAGCCTTGTTACCTAATACCTTTGAAAAAATCCCTCACTCCTTTGTCAGCAAAGAAAAAAAACTGACTAAAACTTGAAGCACTGAAAAGGCCTCTCCAAGTCTGATGTGGCCTTCCTCATCTTTACCAGGCACACTCAGACTCAGACGCCCCTGTGAGTGTTAACCCTTCCCAGCACCTCCCCAGGAGCAGGGAGCTCCTTCTTCTACCTGTTTTGAATAAATCTTTATTTCTCTCTGTCTGACACTTTTTGCCTCAGAGCCCTTATCCTCCCCCTGACGTTTCCCCCGCATGCTGCCATTATCCAGCACTGCTGTTTGGAAACAGGCACCTACTCGCTTCTTTTTATGGTTCAGTCAGTCATTCTGACACCCTGCCTCCCCTTGCCTCGGGATTTTATGCTGAGGATTTCTCAGCTTTCTGGTGTGCATTGTCAATTGCCTGCCATGTGCCACAGAACATCAAGCCCTGGTAATAAAGCAAATCCTCTGTCGGTGGAGCCACTGCTGGTGTGATGTCCCACCAATTCACACAGGGAATCAGTTTCCTTTGGTTCCATGACAAAACTTGACCCTGGACAGTCTTCAAAGACTTTGCACGTTTCTGTAAGCTCCCTATACTGTTCAAGGGCTCCAGAATTTTCAACAACACCCTCTTGTTTGCATTTATGGAAACATATCCTGAAAGCAGATGCAGGCACAGGGGCCCCTACTGCAGGTGACACCATGCTTTGATGAGCACAGATCTGGACACAGCTTTGTGAGCAGGTTTGGTCCACAGGGAAGTCTTATTCTCACACAGATTCAAAATGTTATCTGTGATGTTCACAGCACCTTCTAAGACCTTCTTAGCAATACAATCCTGGTTAAACCTTCAGAGCAGCAGCCTCACTTTCATGTACAAACATGCGAGCACTCAACTTTTTCAAGCACAACTCAATTAAGAAACATCCGTCTTCTCTGCTTATTGAAAAGTCAGAGCATGAGCCACCAGGTACACTGAGCTTGTTTGAGAAAAATGGCAAACAGGAGAGTTTTGTTTGCAAGAGGCCACTGTGGCTGCTCCAGATACACTCAGTGAAAATGGTTTCTGAAAGCTGCACAGTCACTCCAATGGATTTTACATGGGAGGGAGAAGAAGTGGGCTGGGGCTGGAAGGAATTTACCATCTTTAATTTGTTGTGCCAAGAGCCTAGAGGTTGTATCCCTGACGCTGCTGGAACAAAGGCACAGACATAAAATAAGGGATTTTCCTGGAGCTGGAGGGAGTCAGCGTGAGCACGGGTGACTGAGTGCAGCAATTTGGTATAAACCCTCAGAGTACGGTCACAGCAGCAGTTTCAATCACTGAAGCGATGGCAGGCACTTCCTCAAGAAGGCAGGTAAACCTATGCTGACAAGCACAACCCAGAACTCATGAGTCGGTATTTTGGGTCCTAAATCTCTCTCATGCAAAGTCTTTCCCTACTCTGCACTTCAGTCATTTCAACAATTTAAAAAAGAGCTGATTTTTGGCACATAAAGAGACATATCAAGTAAAGTGTTTTACCACTGTTTGTTATTAGGTGAAACCTTGAAAAGGAATCAAAAATAACATATTTTTCTTATACTGTATTAGAAAGATCAACAAATTCTCTTATTTTTCTTTCATATATTTGGAAAATACTGCATAAATACCAGTGAATAGAAAGGAATGTAAACTATGCAAACTAATTTCTCATCTTGCCAGAGAGCTGACTTGGGCATCCAGCAAGATCCTGATCCTGCACCATTACAGCACACGTAACTTTCTTTACAAACCAAAATCTGTTGTGTTTCAGCATGGGTCTTTTCCCTACTAACTGCTGAAAAAAAATGTTTTGGACCACTTCCTGGATAAATGACTTCAATGGCGAGTTGAGCACTGGGCTGCTGAAACCCCCCTGTGGATCTCGAGACACATCAGTTCTACAGATGCTGTGTATGCCAGAGTGCTACAGGGAGGAAAAACTGAGAGAGGTTTTCTGGATTCTGGAGTTGCTCAATAACATCGTGGGTAAACCTTCCGTATCTTCCAAGTGAAGATAATAGGCCTAGCAAATCAATCTCCACAGATAACTGTGAAACGTGTGAAACATCATGTGATGGTTCCCAGATGAGTGCTAAGAGTAGAGTAGGAAAAGGATAAATTATGTAAGTACCCTCCTTGGGAAAAGAGCAAAGAGAAGGCAATAGAAAACACAGAGGTGTGAGATAAGCTTGTCTCCCTCTCTCCCTCCCTCATATTCTGAAGCTAAAAGCTGAAGGTCTTTCTGTTCAATAAAGCAACAAGTCTAGAGGGCAACTCTTGCTGATTGACAGGGAGGAATTTGGTTATCCAAAGGCATGAGTAACTTGTACACTTGATTTGCTTCTTGGATCTGAAAACAAGTTTCAAGATTTCTTAACATCACCAGCATCACCCATGACTACAGTAAAGGCCCAGGTCCGCAGTGTAGAAGCAGTATATCTAGGATTAGCAGCAAGATTATCATGACAGATTAATGGCTATGAGCTAGAAGAAAAAAATAGAAAAATAAAAAAGTCCTTCAACATGTCCTGGCATGTAACTCTTCTAAGTCACACCCTCCATGAAGTCTACAAAGGTCAGGAAAGTCACTTTGCTTCATTATTTTAAATGCTATGAAGATTTTAATAGTCCTATTTTGCAACCCAGGTGACATGAGAAAAGAGCATTTTCAGAACAATTTCAGAAAGGAACAAGTGTGGACCTGACCCATACTGAAACTGTGAAACTGAGCCTTGAAGCAAACCCCATTCAATACTAAAATTTTAAAAAAGAATACAGATTTAACAGCATGAGTCAAACCAATCTCTGTTACATTTCTGTTAGCAGTAAATGTGATATTTGGGATTGTTCTAATTTACTTCACTGTCTTTACAATTAGCTCTCTTTCCAATGTAAATTTTGGATATGGGCCAAAACTACTACATTTGGTTATGAGCTTTCAGCACTCAACATTTTTGGGAACCATAGAATCAGTCTGGTCAGCCCTCTGTTTTCCTAGCTCCACATGTATCTGAGGCAGTTTCATACGACCCCTACGGAAGAAATGTGTTACAGAAGGCTTTTTTTTTCCTAGTCAGACACAAAGTGAAGATTTCCGTCCCACTAAACATAAACATACACAGACATAGGTGATTCAAAAGAGCATCAATCAATTAATGAACACCCAATTAAAAAAAAAAAAAAAAGAAAGAGCAATTTTTTTTCCCTCCTAAGTTGCCAATGCACTATTTGTTGGTATTGCATGCTCGTAAACTTGTGTGATTTTTTTTTAAACCACATGCACTATTTGTTTCACAGAAGCACAGTAACACAACTTTTCCTGAAGTGCCTTTGAGGAATATAACGTGCAGGAAATGGGAATGTTCACAGGTGCCCCAAAGACATTGTAATAGATATAGATTAGATTAGGTGTTTGTCATGCTACCTGAGTGTTACGTTCCACGTGGAACGGCCCACGTAGAATTCGCCAGGAAACAGTTTTTGTTCACTTTATAGGAAATAGATAGTGCAGCAGTGAATGTATGAATGCAGAGCGCCGTGGAAACCCCGCTTAGACAGTCCTGGCTTCGCTCCAAAACAAACCCCGGTGGTTTCACTCAAAGTAAACTACCCCTGTCACAATCTGCCGTGGATCTCCCCCTTTTAACAGACACCCCGAGGTAAAGATGAGCTCAAACCCACTTTTACGAAGGGAGAGCTGTCTCTCTGCCATAGCTGAGACTGGCAGAGCATTTAAAGGGAAGGGGACATGCTCTCCCCGCCTCAGCCTCCGCACCGGCAGGATCCCGCATCCGTGACAGCCATGCAGCGTACTCCCGGCTTCGGAGGGCACACAGAAACCTCTCCCCAGAGAAAGCTAAACTCACAAAGTTCCAATATTAGGGAAATGTGCACAGCAGAGCCATTAGCAGAAGGAAAAAAAAAAAAAGCTATTCTTTTTTTTCATGCATTCTGCCTCCAGTTATAAAAAGCAGCAACGAGGGACATGCTTAAACGTAACTCCATCTTTGCCTTACTTCTATCGCCGCTTACTTACCCCTCGTTTGCCTGCTGTCTGTTGGGCAAGCCAGGCACAGCTCAAGTTTCTGGCTTTCATTTTCCTCCATTGTCCCTGCCTACCGCACAAGCTCCCCTCTCCAACTTGGAGCCGCAGCGCCCGGACCGTCAGCGCGGGGCTCGGGGAGGAGAAAGGCAGCGCTGCGTTCGGCGCGGAGCCCCGGGCAGCGGCGGAGCCCCGAGCAGCGGCGGAGCCCCNCGGCCCCAACAGGTGACGGCCCCGCAGCCGCCCCTACGCGGCCCGCGCCCCGCGGCAGCCGGGCGGCCGTGTGAAAGGCAACATTTCAAACGCGATTACAGGCCTGAGCCTCCGCTGGAATCCGAACCCGCAGCCTTTTAAATCTCTGTCATGGGACAAAAGCCTTTCCACACGGTATTTTTTTTTTTTAAGCTCGTAACCACCAAGCCCACAAACATTCCTGATAAATGCTCCTCTGTCTTTCTGAACGTCTAGTTTAAAAGTAATTCATTGTATAAACTCTTTGAGGTTTTGTTTTCAGTTGGATTCTTTCAAGCCGCTCGGAGAATGGATTGGGGAAAAATCGAGATAGAGGAATTCAACTTTAGCGAAGCCAATAAAAATGAATGGTAGCAATATGTAAGCAGGGACTTGGGTTAAGAGGGATTCCGAAGCCTCAGTAGCAAAACATATAGAAACATATAACTAATCCTCTTTTGGCAGATCAGAGGCCAGCAGCCTGCATGAAAATCGATAGATCTACCAGGCTGCAAAGCAAAAAATAGTGTGGCTGAGAAGGATGAGATCAAATCCCACAGATTCCAGCAGATGCCACATGTGTTGATGTAGTAGAGAATATCAGACTGATTTAGTCTATCCAAATCATAACACTGAGTCAGAGATGGTGGAACAAACTTAGTGTTGAGTTACAGCATGAAAACCAGAAAGTTTATCCACAGACAACTTCTGAATTAGGTTAAGAACAAAGCATAACTGAGATGTTAATAAAAATAGGCAATTTCTCACTTAAATTCATACTGTTACACCAGGTAACAGTATCTTGGATGTCTTTTTAAATAGACCTAGCGTAATATGGTCTTCCAAGTTTTCTTCACCTTTGACTTCAGTATACAATCAGCCAAAGTGTTTGCAATGACCTCTCAACCACCCAGCCCAGACAGGCTAGCAAAATTCCCCTACGTTTCCTTCTACATCTCTATCTGGCAGAAATGTCATCCTGTCTACTTAGATTATTGAATGCAGAAATGTTTTGTGTATATATAAATTCAGTACAGAAGCTCAAGAAGGATCACTCTCCTCATGCTCCTATCCTCCCCCTTCCAGACCAAAAAAAAAAAAAAGAAAAAAAAAAAAAAAGCGTTTGAGTAAATTACAAGGAGCAATTGATAAATGAACAAAACTATTGTTCATTAGATCAGACATACATATTCTTTAGCACTTCAGAAATATTTATTTTCCTTTTTAACAATTAATTCTATATGGTCTTGGAACCTGGCAAAAGTCCCAGAAATCTGGCATGGAAAACACAGAAAAGATGAAAATACAATTTAAACATTAGCACTGCTATTTAAGGTCTGCAGTACAGTGCTCCCAGCAGAATACTCCTATAGTTGCCCTGCAATTATAAAGAAAACAGTGTGATTTTATTTGGAATAGTGTTTTTACTGGCCCTGGGTTCCTCCTGCTCATTCTGATTGTGGACTATTTTGGGAGGAGAAGTGATGGCCAGCCATCCCACTTATCTGACATGTGATATGAAGGAATGTACCTTTAACGCCGATGGTTTCCAGAGTCTGGACAATCGTGATGAGCCTCTTGCAATTTACATTCACAGCCAGCTGGAAGAATAAGAGGGTTCTTGCAGGAATAGTGAACACTGAACACCACCAACTTCAAGAAATGTAAAGGAACTCAGAAACCTCTGATGGAAAAAGAAAGCCAGTGCAGTTGCCTGGAGCAGCACCATGAAAGCTGTACTAAGACATTACCTGTACACAGGGCCCAGAAACTGAGAGTTCAGAAACTAAGGGCATTTAGAAAGACCTTATCCTAAAATAACACAAAAGACAGCACAAAACATACTTGCGTTAAATGCCTGAAAGGAAGGAACTTTTTCAGCCTTGTACAAAACCAAGGTTAGCTGTGGAGGTCAGTAGTGTTTGTACCAAGAACCTTAATAAGAACAGAATCAGTGCACTCTAGCTCCTTAGAAGGCTTTCCCTCCATCCATGGTGGGGAAAAATACCTAGAAAATTAGTCTAAGACTAAAATAATGATGGCAATAACAACAACAATAATAATTAAAATTAAACTATCTACTTTGAGCCAGCACCTTTAGTTTCCTCAGACAAGAGCACAAGACAGAGTTGTTCTGTTGATTTTCCCAGTCCCAGAGAGAAGCCAGGTGCCCCTCGGGACAGTGCCAAACTGGTCTGGAACTGCTGCTTTCATGGCCACAGCAAGATGCTCCCACTGCTGAGACTGACAGTAAGTGGTATTGATAGTGCTGCTAAGGGGCCTGAGCAAACTGGGCACCCAAAATGTAGAGATGGTCCAAGAGAGATTGTTTTTTTGGTTGTGGACCTGTGACTTGAAAACTGGGTGTCACCTTATGAGAACTTCTGCAGCTGCAGAAGCAGTTTCTCAAACAGGATTAAAGAGCATCGGCAAAGGAAGAGACTAAACATGGCCCACTTTGGTATCATCAAAATCAAACAAAACAAAAGAGCCTGCCCATAAAACATAATCACCACCTAGGAAACATAATCACCTCTGCTGCAGCTCAGGACAGGGAACAGTAGGGACAGCAAGGTCTCAAAGCATGTCTCATTTTAAGGAAAAATTCCTTGGTCTCAAGCTGGATTTAATTTGTGTATCTAACAATGTTATTCCTTAAGATGTTACCAGAGTCTATTTAGAAGAATTAGTGAAACTCCTTTAGCAGCTGGAGACAGCCAGAACCATTATGTTATTAGGCTCAAATAAAGTGCACCCCAGTACAGTCACTGGGATGAATCACTAACAACAAGTTAAATAAACTTGATTAACCAGTTCACAGCACGCAATCAGCGTTTGTTTATCTGTGGGATCAACAATAACAGTGGTTCCTTTTAATTACTGTGCTCAGATCTGGATCCATCAATATCAAAACAATGCACAGAGAATAATTGCCAACAGGTTATGATGTTTTAATTGTGTTTAAAATTAATGTCCCAGAGCAACTTCAACTCTTCTGGATTATGCATATGCGTAACAGGAACAATTAACAAATACTGGCTGCACTCAATTAGTCAAACTTATAAAATACAATGACTCCATGGCTCTAGCAATTATTCAGAACTAAAAATCTGGGAATCTAATTATCAACAGTTAAATCATAAGAAGTGTCCCATAATTAAAGACTTGTCTCAATGTCCGTGTGAAATCATGTAGCCACTACGAAAAACATCATGAATGCTCTCCACAGGAACCAGCCTGACATTGTTTAACCTATTGTAGTCCAGAAAAAAATATTAGACCTGGAGTGGTGAGGCAGAAGCCTGAGAGGAATTATGAGCACCCAAGTGGGTCACACTCCAGCACATTTCCAAACCTTTATATGGCCAGAGATGACTCGGGCTGCTCTGCAGGAGGGGAGCATCATGAGGATGGCTCCAGTGTGTCAGGAAACCTCCTCTCTGTACTCCGGGGAATCATGTGTGGCCATTCTCTACGAACCAGTCAGATTTGAAATGGAGAAAGCAACTAACTCCAGAAAAAGAGCAATGAGTTTACGTGACAAAACTCTGATTTCCCCCATGGACAGCAGAGAGCAGCTTCAGGGCTGCAGCTTGTTTGAGCACATCTCCGTTTCTGTTCATCCTCAGTGTCTTCACTGCCAGGCTGGGTGGTGGTCTCCCAATGCTTAAAAATAAAATAGACTCACTTCTCAAAGAAAAGGACTATGTTCAGATAGCATATTATCAAAGAAGACATAATAGCAGCCACTAGCTTGTATAGGCAATATGAAAAAAAATTCTGAGGTCTCTCAATATGAATCCATGTAAATACATCTGGGAGCAAAGAGGATTACTTTTTAAATTAATTGTCTATTGATTTGGTATTGTACAAAGAAATCCAGATTTTTAAGATGTGGAGGGGGGTTTTATGATCATTTGGTCTCATCCGCTTAGTAAAAGATCTCATTGAAGTGAGTCCTATTTTTAATGCAAGCATAGTGGTTAAAAATATTCGGTGCTTAAATTAAAGGAAAACATCTTAACTTGCTTTTAAAATTTACAATGACAATCTAAAACTTCTGGGATTATTTATCATGAAAATACCTTCCTTGTTAAAAATCTGTGGAGAGATTCAATATTTATACTCTGTACATTCCAGTTCAGTTAAGAAGTCTCCTACTTGTGAGGCAAAATTAGCCCAAGGAGTGAAATGGTAACACTCAGCTGAAGAAAAAAAAAATTGAGTATGAGTTTTTCTGTACATCTCCACAACAGAATTTCATTGTGTCTTGTCAGACCAGGTTTCAGCTCTTCAGAAAAGTTCAGAGACTAACAGTGGTGCTAAGAGCCAGACTTAATCACTAAAACAACTGTACAAAAGAGTGACTAAGAAGCTGAACATTAAATATTTAGACAGAAGATATATTCATCCTTCCAATTCCATTTCAAATATAGCTCTGGGAAGCAGCTGTAGTCACCTGTCACTTGGCATTGCCAAGCTCTCAGATGCTCATCTCCAAGTAACAGCAACCTTTGTGCAGTCCAAAAGACATTTTGTTCAAGTTCACAACTTTCACACCTGGACTTAGATCATGTTAAATAGGTTAGATTTTCTGTTTTTCAAGTTTTATTTTTGTTTCCTTCCTCTCCCTCCAATTTTTTCAATAAATTAAAAGGCCTGAAAGCAGTAAACACTTTTGCATGCCCTAAGTCAAACTGAGAAAAAGAACTGTGGTCATCACAAAAAAGTGCTAACATTCAAGTGAGGAGAAAAACCAAAAAAGAGGTGATTATTTTCTTCCATCAATAACTTTGTCTCCCTCTCTAATTTGGGACAATCCCAACAAAGCTAACAGTAGATACACTTTACCATGACTTCCCTTTCCGTCGCCCAAGGGAAGATGGAACAGAGCTAAATGAGCATAATTACAGGATCCATGTTTCTGACTCGTGCAATGCAACACCTCATTTCAGCCTTTGTACCTGCCTGTTGCCATCCCACCATACCAAAGTAACATTAGTGTGACTACAGTGCCACCAGCACAGCCAGCTTTGAGCTGGAGACCCTGGCATGCCTCAGCTCCTCCTCACACCCCCCAGCCTGGACAGCCCTTCACACACCACATTTTCATACAGGAAGGTAAGGAAAGAGATCAGCCTGCAAACTCAGAAACTGAAAATTTGATCATGTTTTTGTAAGGTACCAAACAAATTACTCTGTGAAAGCAAAATATGCCTTACATTGCAGAAATTGTAATCACTAGAGTTTAATGGAATAAAAAGCAATATGTGGGTGGGAAAGAACAGAGTAGGGGATTGTTTCTGAAGGAGGTGGACGAAAGGGAGGGGGGAAGGTCACTTTAAAGTTCATCTGCTCTACATTCAAATTCTATTTCTCCCCAGTGTAAAGCATTTTGGTTTTGATAAGTTCACTTTGGATGAATTGACTCAAAAAGAGCTCTGGTTGAGAGTGTCTCAATTCAAATTGATCCAACTTTTTAGCAGTGCCAGAAGAATAGACTTACTGCCTGAAGCACTGACTGTTGCTGGTTCCATGGATGTTTGCAGGATCTGGTTGTACATTTATGAGGCGTCTTGCTTTAGTGATCCAAAAGTATCAAGAGCTGCTCTACACAAACTACAATTATACTTTGAAATAATACGAGAGATCCTTTATTTCCATTTTTACCATGTATACATTGAGTTTATAAGACTGTCAGGTGACTGCTTGAATTAACAGAAAATACAAAATGTATTTCAATGGAGCCTGGGTTCAGAAATAAAGTGATAGTTCAAATTACGCTGTGATCACCATAACGACTTACTTATCAAACAGCATTTCTGATAAATATTCTACCACAAAAAAAATAGGTTCAATAAAAAAATTGGTAAATAATGATTAGAAATATAACACAGTGGCACCAGTGTTGCCAACCCACAGCATTCATACAATTCATGATGATGGTCTTTCTTGAAAAGTAACATTTTTGGGAACACTATTCATTTTATTCATCTCTGAGCTGTACCCAATCATGTATTTGACTTTTCTCAACAATGTCACTGGCAAGAACTAGATTTTTTTCCAAGACTCAGACTAAAATCAAGTGAGAGGTCAGCATCATTAATGCCTTAATGAGTTGGACATTTTAAACCATTTTTACTACAGCTTCTCCCTGTCCCCTACTACAAAGGCAGTACTATACAACAAATGACAATCTGAATGTCTGGAAAGAGATAAAGACAAGCAGAATAAATTCTTACAGCTTTGTTTCTATGCAGACCTGATTTCTAACCCAGCAAGGATGCTCACAGGTTGTGGTATGTAAAGCTTTTATATCTACCCTTTGTAGGGTACCAGCCTCTGAAGGCAGATGTAAGAGCAGAGGTCTGATGTAGACCTTTCAACCTGTAATGCTGAATGACCTCTCCAACAGTATGTACATCTCCCTCCTTCAAAGTGCCTCTCTGACCTCCCCAGACCATGCTCATGCTATTATTAAGACAGCTGATTAGTAAGAAAGCAATTGCAGTTGACAGCGGTGGCACTGCTGTTCTTTTTCAGGCCTGCCCAGTCTGTTCTGCTGGGATGCACACTTACTAATTCACTCTTCAGTATTTAGGGTTTCATAGCTTTAGGGCAACAGGGACCATTTGATTATCTTGTCTGATTTCCCATCTATCACAAGCCATTAAATTTGATGTGGGATCCTCACACAAAGGCCAAAAGCTTAAAGGAGATGAAGAAGACATTACTGATCTCAGGACACCCATGCTGCATCTGCCGTAGCATTTGTTTAAAACCCCACCACAGATGCAATGAGATCTACCCAGATGATCAGCGTAACAAAGTGAAAGGCATCAAGCTCCCATCTGAGGGAGCATAACCCTGAGCAAAGTTCTCTCCTCTGCCTTTAATTTCCCACGAGACATTCACTTTAAAAACCTCCAAACCATCCTAACCAAAGCTGTGATACACACATCCAGTCACTGTCTCCAGCACAGTCCATCTTTTATGCATGAGAAAAAAAACCTGAAAGGAAAAACACCTCAAAACCTACCTATCCTGATGTACATGGAAGGGAACAAATCCTGCTGAGCAATGCACGTTACCTGCTGAAAGGTGCAAGCATGACAGTTGATTTTAATGACTGCCTTTAATACAGAGCTGGCAGTGCTGTTATTTGAGGGTGCCTCAGCAGGCAGGCCACAGACACAGCTGATGGAGCTGCTGACTCGGGCATACCACGGGCAGCAGCAGCAGGACTGCCACAACCCTCCACCCTGCAACAACCACCCAGTAAATACAGGCTTTCTTGCTGCCTGGGCTCAAATGGCTTTGCAAATACATCTGTTCTCATTTCACAGGCTGTGTTACAGTTAAACTGACTCATGTTTAATTACCCTCAGTGCTAAGAAATAGCATCCTATTTCTTCATGGCAAAGTTGCCTTAACTGCAGTTTCCAAGGATCAGATTTATCCCCCTTTGTCAGCCAGACCCAGCAGTACTGTGGGATGTGTGCTAGGTAAGAAAGCCACCTCACAGGCTCCTCCTCACTCATTCACATCCGTTGAGCTCCATCAGACTTGCATTATCCTTTTGTCTCGGTTTTCTTCTTGGAAAACAAGTCTTTGCCTCTTTTCAGTTTCTTTCCAGTATTCTCATCTTCTCCTTGCAGTACAGCTAGTGTCAGAGCCCATTCTTCTGAATTAAATACACTAACAGTAATAAGAGGGTACATGACCTAAATTTACCTCTGAAAACACTGGTGCAGCTGGATGCTGCATGACAACTCAGAGCCCCCAGGGAAAGGGGGCTGAGGCTGGGGTGTTCTGCCCAGCCAGGACAGGGAGCCTGTGGCCGCAGCAACCTCCTCCCAAAAAGGGAAAGAATGTTTCAGGTTTTGCAAGGGTAAAATGTCCAAACACCAAGTGAGATGCAGTGTCATGACTCACGTCATATCCTATTCCTCCTACAAGGGGAAGTCTGCTGCTCCTGTGCAAGAAGATAAAAAAAAAGAAAAAGTAACAAAGCTCTGTCTCATCAGGCCACAAGAAGCATCCAGAGCTGCCTGGGATGAAGACAATAAGCAACGTCAGCATAGGAAGGTGTCATACAAGGTTTAAGCTTTCTCATAGGTAGAATCTCTCTCTCTCATGAATAAATACATAACCCAAGACAATTTAATTCCAACTGTTCTGTATTTCTTACAAAAACTTTCCAAACCATGGGATGACTCACAGGTAAGCATTCCACTGACAACATAAAGTGACATTTAATTAGGTATGTCCCTTTACAAACTGTCTGTGCTGAGATATACAAATATGTCTCATAACAGGGCATATGCCCTTACATGCAGCACAGTGCAGGGTAGGGAACAGGCAGTAAGAAGTGACAATGACAGGTTTTCCTCAGTCCACAAGAAAAGGCTATTAAATATTAATTGGCAACATGGACAGTCTTTACTGCACATGTATATACTCCAATACTCTGATTTCCAAGACTCATTTGCAAAATGTAACTCTGTAATTTGTTCAATTTTATTTATGATTTTCATACTATTGCTGCAATATTTCATAATTAATATAATAAGGTCCAGTAATAAATTCCTGCTTTTTTCACCCCTCTTTTGCTTTTTTGCTCTAGAACTGTTAACTGATTAAAAGATAATACTTCAAGACCACAGCTGGAACAATATTTAAATCCTTTCACCAGCTGGAGGAAATTCTGGGCAAAGTGCTAGAAGGAAAGAAGTACCAACATCTCTTTGAGACAAGATACAATATTACTTACATGCCTCCATTTCAGTCTTATAAGCTTCTATAAATCCTGTCTCATGACAGAGAGTAACGCAGGAGTGCCCTTGGAGGAGGGTGAAGAGGTAAGTGAAGGATGAGTTTGCAGCCCATGAGTAATATTAATGTAATGCTTTTAGTCTGCTCTTATGCACAGTCTTCTAAAGGAAGTGCCTAAACTCAGCCAGAAAACACAGGCTGAATACCACAGTTAGGGGTAAAATGCTGCAGGCAGTAATTATCAATCACTTTCTTTTCCCAACCATCAAAGAAGGTAATTTGTTTGTTTTCCCCACCCAGCAAGGAAAAGACTGGGTGGTCTTCTGACTTTAGAGTCTGAGAAATATTCCTCTCAAGGACAAGGCTACCCCAGGCCTCCTGGGCTGCATGAGGTCCTTTTTCAACATGGTCTTACACTGTATTTGATTTTAGTCACAGACATTGAGACTGTGGCAATGTTTTGCAAATCACCACTAAATACCTTTTCTTCGTAGTGCTATGTAAATCTCAGGAATGTTTCCAAGAACCGAATAAAGCCTTGCTTGTTGAAAGGTAACATGTTTCCAGGTCTTCAGCTGTCTTCATCAGTATGGGACTGCCATGCCACAGAGATTTTTTATCAGGTTAGAGACTAATTCCCCTTCATCTTGCAGTAGTTGTAACCAGTTGCAAGAATATAGCAGCTTTATTCAATATGTAAGTAACTGTGAATTCTGATGCTATTATTTCGTTGAGAAAGTGACATCCCAATTAAACACTAGCATAAAAACTCAGCACCTTGCAGAAAATTCAAACAATTCTCCTATTTATTTAAAAACATCTATTGGATTGCTACACATTCAGACTTTAAAAAAGGAATTAAAATTTTTTGTTTCCTCATCCCCTTCTTAAACAATGTACCTATAATACCTATGCTAAAAGCCATGCCCGTTAAAGTCAAAGTTGTTTGTGCACTAAAAAACCTAAGTCACAGAGTGTTCAATGTTGCAATTCAGCTTCCCTTTGCAGTAAAAGGAAGCTGGGAGAAAATGGGACAGGAACCAGGCTGAAAAGCTTTCTGAAAGCTGCAGCTGCAGCCAACAGCTGAAATTTAAAATCAGACATTATTTTCTCTCCTCATCTTGTGGGCTCTGCCACAGTTTCAATAAGCCACAAATTTAGCCACAGAGGCACTATCGCTTGTAATTTTCTTTTGCTGATGGAGCTAAAATAAGAACCATTAACACTTCCCTCAACTTCAGAAAGCAGCATATGTCACTCCCCAATAGGGCTCTTGACAGGTTCCATGTGGACAATGTGTTAGGCAAGTAGCAACTCCCAAATGTGGTACTGTGAAATTAGCAATTTAATATCGCAGAGAGAACCTGAAACACAAGATCATATGGGTCAAGGAAAGCAGAAGCAAGAACTGCTGCCATTTCCCAGCCCAGTGAGAGAACTGACATGTGATAGTCAGCAGACATGGCTCCCTTGGATTTCCAGAGGGCATGTAGCAGCATCCCTCAGTAAAGAAACAAAGGGAGGAGATCTTGCCATTGATAAAAAACTGAATAAAGACAGGAAAAACCCTGTACGAACAAAAGCCAAATTTCCCTGGGGATGTAGATTACCAATCACACAGAGTGGACTGGTTCAACATTAGTGAGCTGAAAGAGGAGTTTAAGCTAGGTGGCAGAGCTTACTGAGTACGTTCTGATATTCAGGGAAGACAAGGGCTGGTTACAAGGAGTAACTTTCACAAGATTCACTGACTAGGCAGTAAATTGACAGATGAAATCCCATGCAGACAAATGTAAAATGATGCACATTGACATTGAACAAACTATTATCGCTCAAAAAGAGAGCTTGAGGTTATAACCATTTTTTGAAAATTTCAGCTCAGTGCTCATTAATGATTAAAAAACCAAATAAATGTTAGTAAATGCTAGGAAAAGAATAGCAAACAAGGCAGGTAATACCATTATGCTACTGTACAAATCCACAGTCTACTCACATTTTGAATATTGCATGCAATTTTAATTTACTCCTGGTCAAAAAAGATACAATAGAAATATTTAGAAAAAGGCAGCATGGATGATCACAGTTATAGAAGAGTTTTGTACAAGGAACAACTGAATTATGTAGGACTCTCCATTACGAAAACAGATGACTCAAACATCTGTTTGAGGTCTATAAACCTCAGAATGGGTGACAGAAGTTGAATGGAGAAAGACTGTTTGTTGTCTCTCTCAATATAGACTGTAGGGCCAGCAAATGAAAGAAGTAAGCTAATGATTCAAAGCTACATAGATGTGAATATTAATTTCACAGAGCATTATGGAAGTGCTGGTAACCTGGGGAACTTCCTGCTGTAGGACATTGCAGTTACTGAGTTAAGAGGAGTTTAAAAAAATAAAAAACAAGTTAATGGAACAAAAAAATCCATTGAGCATTGTTAAGAAAAAGGACATAATCCTTGGTTTCCCTCAAGTAATCTTTTAATTGCATATTTCTGGGAGCTGGGAGGATATTCCAGAAGTATGACTACATACTTTCCTTGATCCCACATTCTTCTTTAGGTAACAATCACCATTCAAGACAGGTTATTGGGCCTGCTACAACTGCTCTTACACTTGACAAGGTACAAGAAGCCCTAACACTGGCAGCAACACTTTGTAATATGTGCTAAACATAAAGAAATAGAAGCACATTACAACAGAAAAATAGCAACCCTAGACCTAATCAAAACACTGTGCTCTGTGGTGAGAATCGCATGGAAATCTCTTTCTGAAGAGAGGATATGGGAGAAAATGAATAGCATACAATACATTAAGTCATGTCTCATCTGTTGTGGAAAATTGCCTACACGGGAAAGTTAGTGCAGTGGAAGCTAGAGAAGGAATTTGCAGTGCTTCAGCTACTCCACAGAGGTGACAGACAATGCAGGGCAAATCTTACACGGCATCAGCATCAAGGCTCTGGATAGCATCAAGTGTCAGAACACTGTTAAACCTTTTGAACAAGGGATCTGTACAGCTTTGGGGGGCTGAGATCATCTTTTCTCCCACATCAATTCCCTGCTACCGAGAAGCCACTCTGGAGGACTTTAGGTGCCCTGACTTAGACTGCAGCACAGCGTGGCACCAAGCTTCCCCTGCCCTTCCCCATTTCTCTGGGACATGGGACCTAGCGTACAGCAGGCAAGGCTGCACAGATCAGCACACAGTACTCCTCAAGGCAGCACTAGGATCTGGTAGGTCGTTAGTAACTTGCTCATTTAGAAGCACGAAATCTGAATATCCGCTCACACTGCTGCATACGACCTTGCCATGAAGGCATCATATGCTGTATGTTGTTGCTGTAGTTCCCTGGAGATTTGTTTTGACTATATCCTATTTGAGATGTGTAACCATCTCTATGCTTTCTCAGTCCAAGGAAACAGGAGATTGATTTTTTTTTTTTTT